>CM021101.1:313909854-314078726 GCA_007115665.2 Sequoiadendron giganteum
CAAATAGGTTCCCACTAATAACTAGTTAATAAATAACCTCATTCACACTAACACTTACAAAATTATGTCCTATTATAGTACACCTATGGTCATATGATATCCCTTCCCATTTCCATTGAAGTATATTAATCCCAAAAAATATAATTTTTAATCAAGTTTGGAATTTAATTTATTTTTGAGTAATTATTAAAAAAACACAAATTTACTATTTTATGGTCAAAACCTCAAAACCCTTTAATTTCAAATTTTCACATTTCAAAGTTAAGATAATCCATGTAATTAGAAAGCTATCAATAGCTAATGATATTATTCAAGGTCATATTGAATACCAATTTTATAATTAATTTAGAACAATTTTAAAGAAGATAGCAAAGGCCTAGGACATTGCATTTATCTAATTTAAGTCACATAAGTTATCCAAGTGCATGAAAATAGGGGAAAATGATCAACCTTGATTTTTTAATAAAACTTGAGCACATTATGTAAAACATTTATGAGCCATAATTTGTACTTATTATTCTTTACAATAGAATTTTAGAAAACCACCACCAAAATGATGATCCACTTCTTAGCTTTCTAGTCATATATTTTTTTTCATATTTTCAATCAGTTAGGATTTTTATTTTTATTTTATTTGATGATTTTCCTCACACTCCCCTAATATATATATATATATATATATATATAGAGAGAGAGAGAGAGAGAGAGAGAGAGAGAGACACACACACACACACACACACACACATATACATATACATATATATGATTTTTATATTCTTTATTCTATACACATTAAAAATATATATATTCAATAGTTTTGTTTAGACTCTATGATGTGCACACACTAGTACCATTTTTAGGATGTATCTACTTTGAAAAATCTAATATAAAATAAATAAATAAATAAATGCATAGCTTTTAGTACTCATTCTTATCTCTATTTCTACAAAATAGGAACTTTGAAAAAGGGGGAACCCATTAGACACTATGTTATATTTTACTAATAAAAATAGGGAAAATTTAGTGTGAGCTCAAAATTCTAACCCCTTAACATTAACGATTTAAAAAATAATAATAATTTTTTATAAACTAGATTTAGTGTATTAAAATTAATTTTATTATTATATGTATTTAAATTTTGAGTTTACACATCTTGGGTTACCAATCCAAGTTTAGGTTGAGCTAATTTTAAGAAAAGAGAATGTCCAAATTTGACCCCTTTTTATTCCCCCATTTCTATGTACTCAACCATTTATTGACTACTAAAAATAAAATTATGACTACAAAAGAACTTAATTTTTCACTTAAATAATTATATTAATAAATAAAAAACTCAAACACGTAATCATACATAATATCATGACCACATAATACATACAACCATAGTAAAATTATTTATTCAAACCCATTCTATAATCACACTAAACATTTATGTTATGTGAAATAATACTTTTCTTATTCAAACCATTCTCCTTTTCTAATTCTCTTCCTACCCTCTCATGTACCTATAATATAAACACTTAAAAAAAAAATGAATACCCACATAATACATCATTGATTATCTTATGATAAAAAAATTCCATTTAAGTTGTGTAACCATACCTAACACCATGACTAGAAAAAAGACATATAACCAAAACTAAGCTATATTCAAACACATTTCATAGTCACACTATTATTACTAGTATGTGAATCAAGACTATTGATTATTCAATTCATTTTTCTTGTCTATTTATTTCTACCCACTTAGGTAACTAAAATTATCAGCAATAACCAAAACAACATCAACATCAACATCAACACCAACACATTACATCAACAATAAAATATCTAATAACCAACTTCAAATTTAATCTATTTGACCATCCAATCATAAGCACATTAATTGATAAGTGCTCAATGGTAGTAAAAGTAACATAATTCATAATATTATAATAGACAAGTCAACTCCCATATCCAAATTACATATCTATTTTTGATGATACAACATTATGGTTACTTCATAACCAAAATTTCTAACTAGACTATTATTGGTTCCATTAAAACTTTCATTATTGCAACACATATCTCTTTTTTATGAGAATGTGTTATACCATCAGAATCCTTGAACAAGAAAAGTATGCCTCTCATGCTAGCATTAAAATATAAGTTCCTACAACAAGTTGGCATGTTTGAAGGCTTAATAAATTCCTCATTCAACTCTTGTACACAACTATCAATATGATTTGTGATATAATTCAAAGCATCTTCCTTTGTAGAACCTTGGTTGTCTTTCATGTAACAATGCTTGAAGCTGTCTCTCCACAAGCTTTCTCATCCTTCAAAATTATCAAATAGGTATTAATACATTAATTTTTCCTTTATTTTAATATTTTTAAATTATTAATGTTATATCTACCTTTGTATCTAGCTTTAATATCATTTACCTCAAAATCATCAATATCATCATCTAGTCGAGTAATCAGTGACACATGATCTTGGAACTCTGATGATGGAATATCAAGTTGCTCCAAAATCTTATCTGATAAAGGAGTGATCATCAATATCAATGAATGCATCATTAAAACTCGCTTACCAACACTTGTTGTTCCATTTAGTACATATTGGTCAAATTTTGGTGTATAATTAGAAGCTATGTAATGCCTTGCCAAGTAACCTTAAAGGAAGTTGCAATTAACATCATAAGCGAACCATTTTTTTTTTTTAATAAAATGCATTTAACATACACATTCACTTACTAATTAACAACAACCTCTAAGGCTACAAGGTTAAGATTACTTAAACCCACACATACATAATACATATAACCATAGCAATATGAACTGTATGAAATAAACATCATACATCATAAGAATACCACATAACATAATAAAATAATCAACCAAGATACAATCTCATAAGCATTATCTTAATCCAATAGTTACATCACTCATTCCCAGAATGAAACACTAGTACAAATGTATTACAATTACATAACTCCACCTCTTACAAAAGAGGGATAAAGTATCATATACAAGCTGAAATATTACAATGCAAGAAATTACAACAAGAACCGCGAGCTGTCCATCTGGATGTCTCGCCACCAAGTACTAAAGATCGATAGGGACCCAACGGTTTTGGTGCATGTTCCACCCTACCAATGTGGTACCCGAAGGCCCACCCCCCATGCTAGGAGATAGTAACAAAGTAACATGGACAAAGATCTACAATCCACTAACCAAAGGCAAACTCATACTGACTCAAACTGACATAACCAAATAAATGCCATCAATAAATACAAATCTAGTTCAACTCAAGTACAACACAAGTACAAATCAAATATCACTAACATAGGTCACATTGCTCCTAGACATAAAATAGATCAAGTATGTTCACAGAACCATACACATAAAACAATTAACAACAGTTGTCCTAGATAGAGTGTCATCGCAAGGTTTGTCATGAGATCTCCTCTGCGCATTTTTCATAGGCTCCTGCACAAGTAATTCTGGTGGCCTCAACCAAATCCCGGCACTCATACTCACTCATACGGAATCAACTACCTCTCGCAAGAACTAAATAGTTGATCTTGCCATTCCAGGCCTTCTCACTCATCCCAAGTTTAAACAAGCCCTTGTGTCTATGAGTGAGGATTAAATTATCTTGATTAGTGAGAAGTTAGTCCTAATCTTCTAAGTACATTATTTTAATTATCACTTGTTTAAATCACTCCTGAAGGTTATCCAATTTACCTCTTTGGGCTCTAGTACCTAACAGAAGCCACTCTTCTATTCGAAAACACACACCCAAACAATCCACCAAGGGAACCACAAGTGCATACCAACTAGGCATCATAATCCACTCCATCACAAGGAGGATACAAATAATAGAACTCACTCCAAACATCTTGGAGGCAACAAACACATAGTGCACTCCTTTCACAGGAGGCAACAAGATGAAACCACATCACAAGGTCACTCCATACAAGGAGACACGGATCCCATAATCCGCTCCTAAACCAAGGAGGTGTAAACATCCCCGTTCATGAAAACCAAGTAAAACTGAAAAGATGCCATGCACTACCCAAGGGAAAACAACTGGATGGCATAAAGATTCAAAAACCCTTATCCTCTAAGTTCTTCTGGAAGACTTATAATTTAGGACTAACACTAAATCCCAAAACCCACAATGCAACTTGACGACATTGCAACAAAAGCATTCAAGTCATCAATCAAATCTAATATTTGGATTTCCTAAATCCATACTCATTCAATAGGTAGTGTTGACAAGTCAAAGACACGATAACTAGATCATCTAAAATAATCATAACCTCTATTTCCCTTTTCATTATTGCAAATCTAAAACAATTAAACTTACTTCCCTTTACTGAATACAGATAATTAAATCCTTTAAGATAATCATGAGGAAGATACTACTTTTGGATATACTAAATCCATATCTCTTTCATAATCCAATCACAATGATTCAATTAATCTAAATATAAATTAATAAATAACATAATTAATTGCCTCATCAATAAAACAACTTCTTAATTTACTTTTAAATCGACACAAATCCATGCAAGTAAACTCTTTCCATTTCCTAGCCAAATCTTACATCTCATTCAATTTTCTATTTAAAACATTCAGTCACTTTAATATAATAACATATTGTTTCTCACAATTAAATTTTAAATTATGCATTCTTTAAATCAAATATTTAACTTCTTCAATTAAACTTTAACATGCCATTTTAAAATAAACAATAATTTCTCCATACATTTATAATTTTAATTCCACTAATCTAATATACAAATTTTATTTAAAATAATATAAATAAATATAATACTTTAATATTATAAATTATAATATAAAATATTATTAAATAATATTTTGATATTATAATAACAATACATAAAATATTAATATTTATAAATATCAATTTATTATTATTTTATTTTCAGAGCAACCATGGGAAAATAATTTAATAGCAGTCTCATGTTTCAAGCATAACTCAAAAACTACGATCTGCGTATTTATGATTTTTTGATAGGGATAAGAAAATTTTAAAATGCAAAAACCCTTTAAATTTCCCGACAACCCAGTTTGTAAAAGTGAAGTTATAGGTGACGCAACCAAACCATTTTACCATGAAAAATATAATTATACTGCAGATTTTAAAATCCATTTTTTAATAATAAACAAAAGGTTTCATTTTCTAAAAACATTCTAAATCCATTGTTCAATCTCTATGTTTGATTTCAATAACAACAAAATCAATTTCCCCAAATAATTTAAATTCAACTAAGGTTTTCACAATTTTCACTCAAAAATTTTCACAAGCAAAGGCTGTAAATTTATTTAATTCTTTTCTTCTAATATCAAATTTGTTTTCTAAAACAGATTTAACAAATAAATCTTTAATTATTACTATTTTAAAGAAAAATAATCAAGAACAATAAAACACAAAGAGGAAAACCTGGTACAAGAAGCTACAGGAAGAGATGAATTTCTGATGCAAGCCTCCTCCAAGGATTTCCTGAATGTTCTTCAATCCTCCAATGAATCCAATCCAAAACCAAACAAATGCAAACAATCTTTCCTTCAATCAATTCTACAATCAAACTTTCTTCAAACCCTTGTGCAAATTTTCCAAAATTTCTTCCCTGCTGTAAAAATGTATTTTTCTAAAAACTTTCTGCCCTAAAATTAAAACATGTATTCGTTATAAATCAAAAATACCTAACACAACCCTAATTCACATTACATGCAAATTAGATATTTCAATTTCAATTTCAATTTCAATATTTACAACCCTAATTCACATTACATGCAAATTAGATATTTCAATTTCAATTTCAATTTAAAATGCAATTTCAAATAATAAATTAATTTCCAAAGTTGCAACCAATTTCTCAAATAAACATTTAATTACAATTTCTAATTTAATTCCCACATGTTGAAATTAAATTCCAAATTTAATTTTAATTCTTTTATTTCGTTTCATTCTCTTGTATCACATTTAATTAATTAATTAAATTATTTAATAACTAAATTCAACCCCCTTGGATTAAATTTAATTAATTAAATAAATTAAATATAATTAATTAATTTAAATATAAACTTTTATCCACATTGAATTATTTAAATTAAATAACCATCAACATGATTTAAATACAATTATTCTAAATATCTATTTCCAAATCAAGAATGCTTCAGAATTAAATAACATCAAAGCAAGACAGACAATGACTCGATACACACAACTGATGACACACTAAGGCTAGGGTGTAAACTTGACACATGTTACCTAGCTACTATCTCCCATTCAACTTAACCGTTGGATTGACACGCTCAAACCTGTGAACCAGGTGGAGTTGATATCATATACTTGCAATCCTGCAACCAAGTAAACAACATCATACAATATATCCAGCATATAATACACATTGTGAAGAAGGAATTACGGGTTCGTAGGGCGCTCGCAAGCGAGTGATGCGAACTCGTCCTCTTCACCCATACACTCATCAAAACTGACACTTCCATCATAATTCCAATAATCTCGTAATAATATCTCATGCTAACTCTACAACATCATTAATCCATAATGCATGTGAAACAAAATTAGATAACTACATCCCACAATAATAGTGATCAAAACATCATAACAAAATGTATCTAGTATCAAAGTAACTGCAACCAAACATAACATAAAGCAACTTGAACAAGAGACAAAACGGAGAGGTATTACAAGCTATCCATTTTTCTTCTTGAAAGTAAGATAAAATAAAACTCTCCCACTGAAAAATAACAAATCAATATTAGTTCACCATATAAAAAATTAAAAAGTAAAAGTAAATTGCATATGAAGTACATATATAATAATACTACTAAAAATTTCAATGAGTATTAAACAGCTAATAATATTGTGAAGATAAATATTTCTTATTGTTAAGTTTACCTAGATTTTAAAATATTTTATAAAATAAAAAAGATTCAATGCTAATTATTTTTCTTTAAACAATACTAATAAAATTATATTTATAATTTTTAAAAATACTAAGGAAAAAAATTAAGCATAAATGTCAAAAACTATAACATGTTCATGTCATAAGTTTTTAATATACTCCAATATTAAATATTAATTTTCTATAATAATAATAATAGTAAAAATTAATGATGAATATCTACATTATTTTGTCATACAAGTAACTTAGTTATATCTTAAAATTAGTTTTCTCTTAAGCATAGCTACCTATCCATTATAAAATGTAATAGTGTGTTTCAATAGAAAAAGTTTATAAAAATACCTTAGAACAATGTCAAAAATATTAAATATATTTTACAAATATTTGATTTTCTATCAATAGAATTATAAATATTTATTATACATTATTTATTTTAAATTTATATCTTAAATTTTAAAATTCTTAAAGCAATGTCAAGAATATAAAATAAATTTGTAATAAATTATCTTTTAATGATAAAATTATAAATTATTATTTTTAATTTTTATTTAATGGAACAAATAAATTATCCTATTTAGTAAAACAAAATTAACTAAAAGAGAAACATGTGAGAATAAAAATTTATATAATGGTTTCTAATCAAATCTTAGTCACATCAACAATAAAATTTAACTTACACAATTTTGAATGTATTTGTGAACAAAGGGGCCATGTTTCATTTCAGCTTCATTTGCAATTTCGAAGATTCTCTATGATGGAAATATCCCATCTATAATAGAATTGCATGAACAAAGTTAGAATAATAATAAAAAGTTTAATACAATCTAGGATTATTATCTAATGCATTACCTTATCAAAGTTGTGGTGAAGGGTTCGAGTTCATCAATAGTTCCATATGTATCATAAATATCATCAAGGAGTGAAAGACTAGTAGCCAATTTTCTAAAACCAATTCTACTAGCACTAAACTCAGGCTCAAACAATGAGCAATCCTACCAAAAATAAAATTCCACATGACGATGTCAAAAGAAATCAAGACTAATTGCACTCGAATTCTTCCACCACCTATCATGAAAACATTATTATATTATGATTAAAATTCTATTTTTAATTTATGATATTTATTTCTTACTAGAAGTAATCAAATTTGAAATCTATGAATATTTCCTAACCTTAAACTAATTTATTGCTAGCTTCATCTAATTAAACACGTGCTATATTAAATATAATTATTTGAACCGCCTCTTGAATAAAAATTAAAATATTTCTATGTTAACAATACCTAATATTCAAGGGAATGTTAATTTTTCATATTTAGATTAACTTATACTCACATGGAGACTAATTTCAATTCATATTGATGTTGAGCTTGTAAAATATTGAAGTCCAATATTGCTAGTTCCAACAACTTTTGTCTATATGTATTTGACATCCTGAAAGAAATTATAAACATGGATCATCAAAATTAACCTATCTTTTTTTGTTAATTTAAAACTATAATAGATAATATGTTATATTTGTAATAAATTTTATTTGGAATGAAATAATGGAATATGAGTGATCATAAATAACCTTTAAATCTTACTTGTAAATATCATTGACAAGCCAATCATTGTGATTTTGTTGTTTGAATATTTGAATAAAGTTCTAAGTCTCCCATCTTGGAATTCTACATCTCCAACGATTTGTCAAAATATACTCAATCTGATAAAAAGAACATTGTTGTTAGAAATATTACATTCATAAATAAAAATTAGCACCTATGATGTAACTCAACCATTGCAAACACTTATTATTAGTAAAGTATATTTATTTTTTAGAAAAAAGAGGGTGGTAGGTGGATTTTCGCGTAAATACTGATCATTTTGAGTAAAAAAATAATGAACATTTTATATGGTAGAACTCCTTATTTTTTTTAAACAAAAAAACTTAAGTTTAATGTCAAGTCGTTCCATGGAAAATTACTTGCCTCCAATTGAAGTGGGTTTTTATTTCCTTTTATCTCCCCATGTTCCTTCATAGCCTCTTGCAAGTATGTTGATGTGAAAACTCTGGCCTCTTTCAAGATTATTTCTCTAGGAAAATGTAATACCCCTTTGTTTTACCTTTTGGTTGAACAGTGTTATGCTCTGTTATGTTGTACTTCCTGTTGGTACCTTGACTTTGGTACTCGGCTTCTTTTGATCACTATCTATAATGTGACGTTAATGTAATCTTTTTCGTGATGGTATTTTAATGTGATGTTATCTTATGGCATGTTTTGAATTAACATAAATGGATATTCGAATTAATGATGTTATGCTTTGGATTATAATAGTATGTTAGATTTGTCAGTTAGTACTACTGTATTGGTGAAGAGGACAATATCGCATCACTCGCTTGCGAACGTCCTACGATTCCAAGATTTCCTCTTCACAGTGTGTATTTTATGCTGTTCATATTATATGTTGTTGTTTACTTGATTTATAGGTTGACAGGTATAGGACATCTACTCCACCTGGTTTCATAGGGTTGAGCATGTCCATTGCCCAATGGTATTCGATTGGGAGATAGTAGCTAGGATTCTGTGCCAAGTCATCACCCTAGTCTTGTGTGTCATCTGGTGTTATCAAGTTATGATTGTTTTAACTTTGTTCAATTTGGCCTTGAATTTTTTTGAATTGCAAGTAAATTGGGTGATTTAAATGACTTAATGTATTCAAGTTGTGAATTAATGTGTTATGTGATTATGTTGAAATATAATTTATTTTATTATTAATTTAATTTAATTAATAAATAATTTAATTGTTGATTAAATCTATTTATTAATTAATTAAATTTAATTGGTTGAAAGAAGTTAATTTATTTATGTTGGAGTTATTGTTATATTTGTTGAAATTGAAAATAAAGAAAATGCATAAAAAGGTCAAATTTGAAATTTGAAAATTCAAATTATTTAAAAATTAGATATTTTCCATTTTCAGTTTTCAGGAATTTATGAGGGTGGTTGTAGGATTTTTAGGGTTGAATCCTTATGTTTGAATTTTGTTTCAAAATTTTGGATCTGGGAGTTTCGAGAAAAAGTTTGAATTAGTGAGAGGAAGAATTTTTAAATTTTATGGGTTTTTTTATTGGAATTGTGAAAATTTGTGGAGTTGGATTGGAAACAAGGTGGGAAGCTAAGCATCATCTAGACCTCCTCAAACTCAAAAATTACCAGGTTCATGTCTTTGGTTTTTTAATGGTTTTGAAATTTATATTTAAATGGGGTTGCTATTGAAAATTCTTGTTGAAAAATATTTCAATACTCTGGTTGTGAATTGCAATGGAAAAATCCATGTTGAAATCTGAATTTATTTGCAAAAAGATCTTCCTTGGAAAAATATTTCTTCAAGAAAATCAATGGAGTTCTTGGACTGAAAATAACCTTTTCAATGTTATCTTCTTAATTAATTTAGTTGATTCCTTGTGAATATAAATATATATATATATATACTTGGAAATATATACATGCATATATATATATATATATATATATATATATATATATATATATATATATATATATATATATTTTATATGTTTGGGTTTTAAAATAAAAGAAAAAAGGAAACTGGTTTTAATTTTTTTTTTAAATCGGATTTAAAAAAAATCCGCAGTCATAGTTCAAAAAAAATTTATAAAAAAAAATTGGGAGGGTGGCGGCGCTGGGGGCTCACCTCCACACCGCACCCCCGATGGGAGCCACGTGGGAAGGGAGCCACGCCCAGCATGGCCTTCCCTCACCCCCCGCCACCATACTCACCCCAGTCATGGCTAGCACAGTCGCGCCACCAATGGTGGTGGCCGGCTGGGCTTAGCACCGTCGCTACCACCGGGAGGCGACTGGTAAGCGCTGTCGCTGCCCACCGAAACCCTCAGTCCCCTGCAATAATGTGTGTGTCCCTAGTAAGGGAATTCGTGGCTGCCCTATGCATATTTCTGCCCCTGTGAAGAAAAATGCAGCCAAGGAAAGGCACAACCAGCCCTAAAAATGGCACGTGCCCCAATGAGGGTTGACCCGGTTCTTTTTCAAAAAAATTAAAATGTTTTTTTTATATATATACTAATATATTAATTTTATATTATTATATTCATAATATGAATATGCTAATATATATTATAATAATATAATATTATTTATATTTGTTTTAGTAAATTAAAATAGTTGTGTATATTATTTAAAATAGGGAATTAAATGATGTTATGATTTATTTGATTAATAACATGTTTTTTTTAAGGAAATTGAGGAAATTGAAAATCATATGTTGTAGTGGATGTAATTGATTTGTTTTAAAATAATAATTTAATAAAGGGCATGATTCAAGTTAAATTGCGAAAATGGAAAAATCATGATCATTTTAATTAGGTCATTGTTTTAATTTGAAATATTGTTTTTAAGTGACATAGTTTTGGTTGTAAATACTATGATTATAAGTCATGTTAGATGTTTTAAAATGGTTATATGGGAAAGAAGAAACAATATGTATTTTAAATCAATGTATTTTTCCTTGTGGAAATTAACTCGTTAATTTATCATTAATTTAAATGCAAGTAGGGAAATTGGATTATTAGTGTTAATTTCTCTCTCTTTCTTGAAAAGATGTATTTAATTCAATTTATTTAATGCGAAAAATTGTTGAATGATAATGAGGAAATGGATTTAGTGAATCCAAAGCAGATTTAATTCTCATTTTGTTTTTTATCTGTTCTTGTCATCATTTGGGAAATTTGGGTCATTGCATTGGACAAGTTTTCTTGTTGAGCTTTCTATTTCATGGGTTGTCGATTTGTTATGTCAACGTGTCTTGTATCCCTTGGGTAGTGCATGAGAAATTATCAGTGTTTACCCAGTTTCTATGAATGGGGACATTTTGTGTCTCCTGAGAAAGGAGTGGATTATGGGATTCATGTCTCCTTCTAAGGAGAGACCTTGTTATATGTTTTGTTGCCTCCAGTGCTAGAGTGTGTTTCAGTTTGTGTTGCCTCCTGAGAAAGGAGTGGTCATGATATCTGGTATGTTTGCACTTGTTACCCTTGGTGTTTGGATGTTATGTGTGTTGTCAAGTAGAAGAGTGGTTTCCGCAGGGGCCAGAGCTCGGAAGAGGTAAGACTAGGTAACCTTCGGAAGTGGTGTAATTAAGTGATAACTAAATCAATGTACTTAGAATTTTGGGTAGTACTTCACACTAAAAAGATAATTATACCTCACTCATGGACCCAAGTTCTCGGTTAGGCTTGCGATGGGTGGGAAGGCTGGTAACGACAAGGTCATTTATCTTGTCTATACAAAAGGTATTTGATTCTGCATTAGTAAGTATGAGGGCCAAGGATCAGTTAGGGCCACCATCTTGATGATCCGTAGTGGGTAACTCATGACGAGCGGTGTGATGACACTCTGTCTAGGACAATAGTTGGTACTTGTATTATGGGTATGGTTTCCTTAACATACCTAATGTGACCATAGTTGGTATCTGTTTCTGTGTGTATGGTTCTCGTAACATATTTGACCTGCTTTATTTCTGGAAGCATTGTAACCATGTTAAGTTGTATGTGTGTTGTACTTGTGTTACTTGTGAGGTTCATGTGATTGGTTGTTTCAGTTTGATACAGTTATGATTTAGCTTGTGTCTAGAGGTGTTGGTCTTAGCTAGGATTCCTTGTTACTATCTCCTAGCATGGGGGCTGGGCCTTTGGGAACCACTTGGTTGGGTGGTGTGCACCTAAATCCATTGGGTTCTTTCTTCATGTTCTTGTGGACGAGACTTCCAGTTGGAGAGCTCGTGGGTGCTAGTATCAGCTCTTGCTTTATTTCATTTCAGTTGATCTTGTATTATTTTACCCCTCAATTATTTTCGAGGTGGAAGTTGTAGATATAAACTTATTTATTGGACTTGCCTCATTTGGGGAATGAAAGATGTAATTGTAATATTTAACTATGAATTTAATGAAATGGAACTTTATCTTTATGCTTTGATTTAATTCATCTTATTGGAATTTATGTGTTTATATAATTGAGTAATTGAATGACATGGTTTAAATCATGGTTTTTGTTGAGGTTCTATATAACCTTTGTCTCGTAACCTTAGAGGTTGTTGGCATGAGTTAGCGAACTTTCTTATTAATTATACTTTAAAAAAAAATTAAAAAATTAACCTGTTTAAGTAGTTGTTTGCAACTTCCTCTAGGGTTACATGGCGGGGAGTTACAGAAAATCTAGCATAATCAAGTATTGTTTTGATTTTCTCTTGGAAATATCCATTTTTTCCCAAGAATTGTACAACATCAATGAACCAAAACTTTTGAAATAGACCAAATTTTTCTTCTTTGTTAGAAAATATTTTATGAACCTCATTAATTAGCATTTCTCTATGTTTGTGGTATAAGGAATCCACGTTAAAATTTTATATTTTTTGTATTAGTTTTCATAACATGAAGTATAATACACATATATTTGTGTAAATTTAAATGTATTAGTATTTCATAACCCATATTTTGAACAAAGATATTGTATGAAATCATCATTCCACAAGTTAGGATGATGATTTCCATTTTGACGGGCATTGAAATTAGGCATGGAACTGTCTTCCACTCCTAAGTTGGATGATGTTGAAATTTCAATTTTTTTTGCACTTCAATCATAATATATATCTATCACAAGCCAACAAGAAATTAAATAACACTTAGTATTATGTACTAGTGTACTTGTGATTAGTGATCAACCTTCAATTCTAAGATTCAATATATGGCTAACAAAAACACTTAAGAATATAAATTCATAACTCATTAAACAATTATACTCATAGTGCATGGTTTTTTGAAGAGTTTACTTATTATATATTTTTACAATGAATATTTAAGCTATTAATATTCATAATATTGTTGGTATGTGGCAATTGATCATTCTATACTGTACACTCTTCATGTATCCTCGCCTAAAGGGAAAATTACTGAAAAAGGGAAAAAAAAAAATCACAAAAAGGAAAAAAACCCCGATTTTGTATAACCCTAATTTATAAAGGGTTTGGGATAAGAGTTATAGTATTATAAGAAATAGACGATTATTCGCGATATTGTAATAGGGTTTTGCGCTGGTTAATAATATCATTGGATGGTTGTGGTTTGGTGGATGTAGCCCACATTGGGTGAACCACGTTAAATTCTCTGTGTTATTTTTCTGTGTGTTTTACTTATGGTTTATTTGATAAAATCTGCATTTAGCTTTTAGATATCTTCCATTGAAAACCTAACAAGTGGTATCAGAGCGAGTTGTTTTCGATTATCATTTGCAGGAAAGTCTCACGGTTGAGTGGGAGTCTCATGGTTAAGTGGGAGCAATGGCAGATGAGGGTAAGATGAAGGTTGATAAGTTCAATGGGCAGAACTATCAGTTATGGAAGATGTAGATGGAGGACTATCTCTATCCGAAGGATTTATGGCGGCCATTGGAAGGGAAAACCAAGAAACCCACAGCAATGATAGATGAGGACTAGGATATTTTAGACAGAAAGGCACTTGGTAGTATTCGCTTATGCCTGGCACAATCGGTGGCGTTCAATATCACAACAGCAAAGACAACTCTAGAGTTGATGGAAACCCTAGCAAAGTTGTATGAAAAGCCTTTCGCTTCGAATAAGGTATTTCTTATGAAGCGTTTATTTAATATGAAAATGGTAGAAGGTGGATCAGTTACTGATCATTTGAATGAATTTAATACGGTTACCAATCAATTAACTTCTGTAAAAGTTAACTTTGATGAAGAAGTTAGGGCTCTTTTGATTTTGTGTTCTTTGCCTGAAAGTTGGAATAGCTTGGTAATGGCGGTTAGCAATTCTGTTTTTGGTTCAAATACATTGAAATTTGATGATGTTGTTGGTGTTATTTTGAGCAAGGAAATTCGTAGGAAAAGCTCGGGTGGAACATCCACATCAGGCAGTGTTTTGAATGCAGAAAGCGGGGGAAGAACAAATGAGAGATGAAACAATTTTGGGAGTCATGGGAAGTCACGAGGAAAATCAAGGGAGAGAAGGTCACAATCTAGAGACAAGAGGGATTGCTGGTACTGTGATAATCTAGGGCATGTAAAGAAAGATTGTTGGTCTCGAAAAAATAAAGAAGGAGACAAACAGGAAGGAAATAAAGAGGCAAATGTGGTAAGTAATAAATTTGCTGAGGATGCTTTGATTCTTTCTCTTGACAATGTTGATGATTCTTGGGTGTTAGATTCAGGGGCTTCATTTCATGCTACGCCCCATAGAAATTATTTTCTTGATTATGTCCAAGGGGATTTTGGGCTGGTTTATTTGGGAGATAATGAACCTTGTCAAATTGTTGGAAAAGGAAGCATCAAGATTAAGTTGCAGAATGGGAATCATTGGCTACTACATGAGGTAACGCACATTCCAAAGCTAAAAAGAAATTTAATTTCAGCGGGGCAACTAGATGATGAAGGTTGTGTTGTTACATTTAGTGATAAAAATTGGAAGGTTACAAAAGGTGCCTTAGTGGTAGCAAAAGGTGTGAAAGTAGGCACCTTATATCTTTGTACAGATCATACTGTTCCTTCTACTTTAGCTATTGTAGATAAAAATCAATGTTCAGGAACAGTTGCTGTAGTTCAGCAAGAAGAAAATTAGATAGTTGCTGAAAATTCTAAATCAGCACTATGGCATAACAGACTTGGTCACATGAGTGCAAAAGGTATGAAAGTACTTCATTCAAAGAATGCTTTACCAGGTCTAAAATGTGTTAACATGGATTTCTGTGAAAGTTGTGTGTATGGCAAACAAAAGAGAGTTAGTTTTCTCAAGGATGGGAAACAAAAGAAGGATGAGAAATTGGAGCTTGTGCATATAGATGTATGGGGACCAGCTCAGGTATCTTCTCTCGGTGGCTCTCATTATTATGTCACATTCATCGATGATGCAACTAGGAAGGTATGGATTTATTTCATTAGGCAAAAATCTGATGTATTTGAAACTTTTAAAAAATGGAGAAGCTTGGTTGAGAATGAGATAGGTAAAAAGTTGAAATGTCTCAGATTGGATAATGGTGGTGAGTATTGCAGCAAAGAGTTTGAAGATTATTGTTCCTCTAATGGTATTCGTAGGCAGAAAACGGTTCCAAGGACTCCACAGGAAAATGGAGTGGCTGAGCGTATGAACAGAACAATAATGGAGCATGCACGAACTATGAGATTGCATGTTGGGTTGCCTTTAAACATGTGGGTAGAGGCTATAAATACTGTTGTTTATTTAATGAATAGAGGTCCTTCTAATCCTTTGGGTTGTGGTATTCCAGAGGAAGCATGGAAAGGTAAAAAAGTGAGTTATTCTTTTCTGAAAACCTTTGGTTGTGAAGCATTTGCACATGTAGATTCTGAAAATAGAACCAAGCTTGATGCAAAATCAAAGAAATGTATATTTGTTGGATATGGAATAGATGAATTTGGTTATAGGATTTGGGATTTTGAAAATAAGAAAATTGTGAGAAGCAGGGATGTCATATTCAATGAGAAAATGTTGTACAAAGATCTATTGCAGCAGCATGAGAAGAAAGAACAGGATTATGCAGTGCTGGATGATATTACAAACAACAATGTTCTAGTGATTCCTCATGCTCCGCAACAACAACAACAAGAAATACCACAAACTCCAGTGAATGTTAGGCGATCTTCAAGGTTAAGTAGACCTCCAAAAAGATTTTCTCCCTCTTTGTACTCTATTCTATTAACTGATGCTAGTGAACCAAAATGTTATCATGAAGCTATGCAGGTGGATACCAAGGTTCAGTGGGAGCATGGAATGGAAGAAGAAATGGACTCCTTGCTGAAAAATTAGACTTGGAAATTATGCAAGTTGCCTGTAGGTAAAAAGGCTTTAGCAAACAAATGGGTTTATAGGATGAAAGAGGAGGATGGAGGTAAGAAAAGATTTAAATCCAGATTAGTCGTAAAGGGATTTGCACAGAAACAGGGTATTGATTTTGATGAAATATTTTCTCCAGTTGTTAAAATGACCTCTATTCGTACTGTGTTAAGTATTGTGGCTGTTGAAGATTTGCATTTAGAACAGCTTGATGTTAAAACTGCCTTTCTCCATGGTGATTTGGAAGAGGAAATTTATATGGAACAGCCACAAGGATTTGAGGTCAAAGGTAAGGAGAAACTAGTGTGCAGATTGAAGAAAAGCTTATATGGCTTGAAGCAAGCACCTCGACAATGGTATCTTAAATTTGATAGTTTTATGGTTGAGCAAGGTTATAACAGGTGTAATTCAGACCATTGTGTTTATTTTAAGATGTTAGGTGAAGATAGCTACATTATTGTATGTTTATATGTTGATGATATGGTTGTAGTAGGGTCTAACATGGATCACATAAAAGAGTTAAAACAATAGTTAGCAAATTCATTTGCTATGAAGGATTTGTGGGCAGCAAAACAAATCCTTGGTATGAAGATTACAAGAGATAGGAAAAATAGGAAATTGTTTTTATCTCAGGTTGATTATGTTACAAAGGTGTTGCAGAGATTTCATATGGAGAATGCAAAAGCTGTCAGCACACCTTTGCCCAGTCATGTCAAATTGACTAAGGATATGTGTCCAAAGACACAAGAGGAGGAAGAAAAAATGTCCAAGGTACCATATGCTTCAGCTGTAGGTAGTTTAATGTATGCCATGGTATGCACGAGACCAGATATTGCACATGCTGTAGGAGTTGTTAGTCGGTATATGAGTAATCCAGGAATTGAGCATTGGAATGCAGTAAAATGGATTCTCAGGTATTTGAGAGGTACACCAGATAAACATTTATGTTTTGAGGGCTCTAATACAGATTTAAAAGTCTATGTTGACTCAGATCTGGCAGGGGATATTGATACCAGGCAGAGTACCATAGGTTATGTATTTACCATTGGTGGGACAGCAGTAAGCTGGATATCTCAATTGTAAAAGGTGGTTGCTTTATCCACCACAGAGGCAGAGTATGTGGCTGCAACAGAGGTAGCAAAGGAGATGATATGGATGCAATTTTTCATGGAGGAGTTGGGAAAACAACAGGCTGAAAATTACTTGTTCACAGATAGCCAAAGTGCTATACATCTTGCAAAGAATTCTGCCTTGCACTCTAAAACCAAACACATACAGTTGAGGTATCATTTCATTCGGTCAGTGTTGGAGGATGGACAGGTAAAGCTGGAAAAGATACATACAGATGTAAATCCAGCGGATATGTTTACTAAGGCAGTGATAAGGGAGAAGTTGAGCTCCTCTTTAGCTTCGGTTGGCCTTCAAGGTTGAATTAAAGTATAAGAAAGCAGCAGGGTCCAAGGTGCTTATTTCCAGTGGGAGCTGTAAGTGCAGCAGTGTCGTTCAGGTTCAGTCTCCAAGTGGGAGATTGTTTAGGTGTGGAGCTTGATCAGTCTCCAAGTGGGAGATTGTTGGTATGTGGTGACTGATCATTCTATACTGTACACTCTTCATGTATCCTCGCCTAAAGGGAAAATTACTGAAAAAGGGAAAAAAAAAAAATCACAAAAAGGAAAAAAACCCCGATTTTGTATAACCCTAATTTATAAAGGGTTTGGGATAAGAGTTACAGTATTATAAGAAACAGGCAATTATTCATGATATTGTAATAGGGTCTTGCACTGGTTAATAATATCATTGGATGGCTGTGGTTTGGTAGATATAGCCCACATTGGGTGAACCATGTTAAATTCTTTGTGTTATTTTTCTGTGTGTTTTACTTCTAGTTTATTTGATAAAATCTGCATTTAGCTTTTAGATATCTACCATTGAAAACCTAACAAATATTGCTTGTGGAATCACTCATAACAAAGTTTACTATTTTTTATTGTATGCTTTTATGTTGATAGGTCCAATTTTTCAGAAGTTGTAATATCTAATCTTCAACTTTAAAACTTTTCTTTGAAAGTATTTAAACATTATGATCAACTCTAAGGGAAGAGTTTAAATATTCAATACATTGTAATATTGAACTTGTTCAAAATAAAATTGATGCTTGGTTGAAATGTTTCACATGCACATCTTTAGGAAAATTTGTAAACTATTTATCTTTGTAAGGGATATGTTGTGAGCTTGAATCATGATAAAAAAGTTTATTTAAGTGACAAATAATACATCATTTTTGATGTGGGGTGTCACCTATGGAGGAAAATTTCACTCTTTTACATTGCACAATGTACTCTATAAAACCTTAAATCTAGTAGAAAAATCAATCACTTTTTAATCTAAATTTCAGGTGTGTATGCTTATCTAGGACACTTAAATATAATGAAAAAATAAATTGCATCTAATTCTAAAATTTCTATAATAACATCAAGTAGGACATGAATAACAAAATTAGTAAAAGTAACATGAAAAAAAATTATACTTAGTATATTCGAATAAGAACATGTTGGTCAAAATACTTATTGTAACACCCTACCATGCAACCCTAGAGGAAGTTGCAAACAACTACTTAAATAGGCTAATTTTTTTTTTGTTTAAGTATGATTAATATACAAGTTCGCTTCCCAATGCAAACATCCCCTAAGGTTACGAAACTGAGAAAACATAACAACCCACAACAATAGCATGAATATAAACCATGTCATTTAATTACTAAATAAATTAAACACGAGCATTCCAAAAGATAATTACATCAAACATAAAGATAAGTTTCAATTCAATTATCCATAATTAAATATTACAATTACAACTCTCATTCCCTGAATGAGGCAAGTCCAATAAATAGGATTACAATTACAAAATCCACCTTGATAACAAAAGGGGTAAATAATACAAGATCAACTGAAATGGAATAAACCAAGAAATGATACTGAAACCAACGAGCTCTCCAACTAGAAGTCTCATCCATATGACCATGAAGATAGAACCCAACGGATTAAGTTGCATGCCACCCAACCAAGTGGAACTCAAAGGCCCACCCCCCATGCTAGGAGATAGTAACAAGGAATCCTAGCCAAGACCATCTACCTCTAGACACAAGCTAAATCACCACTGAACCAAACTGACACATCCAATCACATGTACCACCCAAGCACATCACAAGTACAACCCAAGTACCACATATGCACAACATAAGTACAACAAAAGTACAACTCAAGAGCATCACGAGTAACACATAAGGACAACTCTACATGGTCACATTGCTTCCAGAAATAAAGCAGGACAAGTATGTTAAGAGAACCATACACATAATACTCGAGTACCAACTATGGTCACATCGGGTATGTTAAGTAAACCATACCCACAAGATCAAGCACCAATTGTTGTCCTAGATAGAGTGTCATCACATAGCTCGTCATGGGTTATCCTCTAGGATCCTTCGTAGGCTTCGGCCCCCACTAAGGGTTATCCTGGTGGTCTCTACCGAATTCCCGGCCCCCATACTCACTCATGCGGAATCAAATACCTTTCATACAGACAAGATAGATGACCTTGCCATTCTAGGCCTTCCCACTCATCCCAAGTCTAAACGAGCATTTGAGTCTATGAGTGAGGCATAATTATCCTTTTAGTGTTTAGTACTACCCAAGCTTCTAAGTATATTGATTTAGTTATCACTTAATTACACCACTTTCGAAGGTTACCCAATCTTACCTCTTCCGGGCTCTGGCCCCAAACGGAAGCCACTCTTCTACTTGATAACACACATAACATCCAAGCATCAAGGGTACAAAGTGCAAACAAACAAGATATCACGACCACTCCTTTCTTAGGAGGCAACATAAATCAAATCCATCTCCAAACATTGGAGGTAATAGCAATAGCAAAACCACTCCTTACAAAGAGGCACAAACTCACATAATCCACTCCTTTCACATGAGGCACAAAACATCCCCATTCGTCGGAACCGGGTAATAACAATGACATAACTTCATGCACTACCCAAGGAAATAACAAATGGTCATCATTACAAAATGAAAACCCCCAACCTCTAGGGTCCTCTGGAAGACTTACATTTTAACGACACATAGCCCATTCCCCAAAACATGAACATAGAGGAAGTAACCACGAAGGCAAGTTGCGAGGAATTAAACTAATTTTGGATTTACTAAATCCATTTCCCTTATTAACATCAGTAATCTATTGCTCAATAAAACTAATTTAAATATACGTTTCTTTTAGACAAGATGAAATTTAAACCAACACTTAAATCCCTAACTCATTATGTAATACCCCTCCGTTTTGCTCCTTATTCGGTTTGCTTTATGTTATGTTTGGTTGCAGTTACTTTGTTACTGAATACATTTTGTTATGATGTTTTGTTCACTACTATTGATCGACAACTATTATTGTGTGATGTGTTGATCTAATTATTGTTTCACATGCATATTGGATTAATGATGTTGTAGAGTTAGCATGAGATGTTATTATGAGATTATTGGATTATGATGGAAGTGTCAGTTTTGATGAGTGTATTGGTGAAGAAGATGGGTTCGCATCACTCGCTTGTGAGCACCCTGCGAATCCATAATTCCTTCTTCACAGTGTGTATTATATGCTGGATATATTGTATGATATTGTTTACTTGGTTGCAGGATTGCAGGTACATGACATCAACTCCACCTGGGTTCACAGGTTTGAGCGTGTCAATCCAACAGTTAAGTTGAACAGGAGATAGTAGCTAGGTAACATGTGTCAAGTTTACACCCTAGCCTTAGTGTGTCAAGTCATTGTCGATCTTGCTTTAATGTTATTTAATTCTAAAAGATTCTTGATTTGGAAATAGATATTTAGAATAATTGCATTTAAATCATGTTGATGATTGTTTAATTTAAATAATGCAATGTGGATAAAATTTTATATTTAAAATTAATGAATTATATTTAATTTATTTAATCAATTAAATTTAATCCAAGGGGGTTGAATTTAGTTATTAAATAATTAAATTATTTAATTAAATGTGATGCAAGAGAAGGAAAGGAAATAAAATAATTAAAATTAATTTTGGAATTTAATTTCAACTTGTGGGAATTAAATTAGAAATTGTAATTAAATGTTTACTTGGGAAATGAGTTTTAACTTTGAAAATTAATTTATTATTTGAAATTGCATTTTAAATTGAAAGTGGGTTTCTCAAAAATTGAAATTGAAATTAATATCTAATTTGCATGTAATGTGAATTAGGGTTGTAAAAATTGAAATTGAAATTGAAATTGAGATTGAAATATCTAATTTGCATGTAATGTGAATTAGGGTTGCATTAGGTATTTTTGATTTTTAAAGAATACATGTTTTAATTTTAGGGTAGAAAAAGTCTTTAGAAAATATATTTTTACAACAGAGAAGAAATTTTGGAAAAATTTGCACAAAGGAAGGGTTTGAAGAAAGTTTGATTGTAGAATTGATTGGAGGAAAGATTGTTTGCATTTGTTGGGTTTTGGATTAGATTCATTGGATGATTGAAGAAAATTCAGGAAATCTTTGGAGGAGGCTTGCAGCAGAAATTCATCTCTTCCTGCAGCTTCTTGTACCAGGTTTTCCTCTTTGTGTTTTATTGTTCTTGATTGTTTTTTTAAAATAGTAGTGATTAAAGATTTGTTTGTTAAATATGTTTTAGAAAATAAATTTGTTGTTAGAAGAAAAGAATCAAATAAATTTGCAGCTTTTGCTTTGTGAAAATTCTTGAGTGAAAATTGTGAAAACCTTAGTTGAATTTAATTTGTTTGAGGAAATCGATTATTTTGTTTTGGATTCAAACATAGAGATTGAACAATATTTTTTAGAATGTTTTTAGAAAGTGAAACTCTCTGTTTATTATTAAAAAATCGGATTGTAAAATCCACAGGTAGTTATATTTTTCAAGGTAAAATGGTCTGGTTGCATCGCCTATAACTCCACTTTTACAAACTGGGTTGTCAAGAAATTTAAAGGGTTTTTGCACCTTGGAATTTTCTTATCCCTGTAGAAACATCACAAATACCCAGATTGTAGTTTTTGAGTTATGTTTGAAACACGAGACTGCTATTAAGTTATTTTTCCATGACTGCTCTGATAATAAAATAATAATAAATTGATATTTATAAATATTAATATTTTATGTATTGTTATTATAATATTAAAATATTATTTAATATTATTTTATATTATAATTTATAATATTAAAGTATTATATTTATTTATATTATTTTAAATAAAATCTATATATTAGATTAGTGGAATTAAAATTATAAACGTATGGGAAAATTATTGTTTATTTTAAAATGTCATGTTAAAGTTTAATTAAAGGAGTTAAATATCCGATTTAAAGAATGCATTATTTAAGATTTAATTATGAAATTTAAATTCATGTGTAAAAGGTCCAATTATTAATTTGATTTAATTAGAAAAATATATATATGATATTGGGTTATAGTCCAAATATTGATCTTATTTTAACACAATAAGTTATGGAAGAGACCAAATGTTAATTTGATTAATTTTATAATGATTTAATTTACAAGGGCAATTGGTTATTTAATTTAAGCGAAATGTTTTGAGTTATAGTTGAAAATATTTATTTTGTTAAGAGCAATTAGAGAATTAAATATTAGTGTAATTTCTCCCCAAAATTTAATATGTTTTATTTGTTGAAATTTAATATGTTTTATTAAATAATGTATTATTTAATAAAATATATATAAATATATATACATATGATGTATATTTACATGTTGTTTTCAATCAGGAGTATAATTAGTTTTTAATTTGTTTTATTTAAGTGCATGTATTTGAGTTGCATGGAGATTTTAAAAAAAAGATAAGGTTAAATGCATGATTAAACTATTAGGGAAAATGATATTTTAAGATATTTTATAATTGCAAGGTCAAATAGATAAGGAAAGAGATATTTTATAAATTTCATGCTTAGATAGGAAATTGATTGAATTATATGAGTTAGATAGAAAATGAAAGAAATCCAATTAGATGTGTACTTGTGTTGGTTTTTGAATACATGGTTGAATTGTTAAGAAAAAAAAAGATATTTAAACATATTGAAGAATTGTAGAAGTATTTATATTTGAATGTTTGTTTAATTAATGAGGTTTATTTGGAAACAATATGAATGCATGGTTAAATAGAAAAGCCAAGAGTTATTTTTATACATTGATAAAATGACATGTTTTAATAGAGAATTGAAAAGATATAGGTTTTGGATAGAAATAGAATATAGTAATGGCAATAGTTTATGTTGTGTTGGAAGTAAATCTAGGAAATGAATATATTTGAAAAGACAAATATTTATTATGTTTTATTTATTTTCATAGAGCAATTTAATCATTGTGATTGGAATATTAACAGATATATATAATTAAATTCATTAATATATATATTTGGTGTCTATATAATATGGAACATATATAAATATGTTAAGTGTAAATTCATTATCGTATTTTATTTTAATAAGAAGCATACAATATATTATTGAATAGAGATTTAAAAATGGTTTGATTAGTGTATATGAGAAAATGGATAGAGAAACAATATTGTATGATATTAAAGGGATTGAATGTTTTAAATAGAAAATTGAATAAGATGTAAGATTTGGTTAGGAAATGAAAAGAGTTTACTTGCATGGGTTTATGTCGATTTAAAGGTAAATTAAGAAGTTTATATTGATGAGGCAAATGGCTATTTTAATTTATTATATTTCAAGTAGAGCAATTAATTTATTGTGAATGAAATATGAAGGAGATATAGATTTAATATATCAAAAAATAGTAATGTTCTAGTTTCTCTATATTTCGTAAAGGGATGTAAGTTTAAATTGTTTAAGATTTCCTATAATGGAAATAGAATTATGGGATATGATTATTTGAATTAACCCTGTAAGTGTGTCATTGACCTTGTTAACGTTACCTATTGAATGAATATGGATTTAGGAAATCCAAATATTAGATTTGATTTATGACTTGAATGCTTTTATTGCTATGAAGTCAAGTTGCATTGTGGGTTTTGGGATTTAGTGTTAGTCGTAAATTATAAGACTTCTAGAAGAACTTAGTGAATGAGGGTTGTCGAATATTTATGTCAACTAATTGTTCTTCCCTTGTGTAGTGCATGGTGTATTTTCAGTTAGTACCCGGTTTTCACGAACGGGGATATTTGCACCTCCTTGGTTTAGGAGCGGATTATGAGATCCGTGTCTCCTTGTATGGAGTGACCTTGTTATGTGGTTTCATCTTGTTGCCTCCTGAGAAAGGAGTGGTTTTTGTAATGTGCGTCTCCTTGTCGGGAGCGGTTTTGTTATATATGTTACCTCCAGTATTTGGAAATGGGTTCATCTTTGTCGCCTCCTGAGAAAAGAGTGGACTATGTATTTTGTTGCCTCCAAAATATTTGGACTGAGTTCTTATATTTGTTTCCTCCTTTGGTTGGAGTGGTTATGATTCTTAGGTTGTATGCCCTTGTGATTCCCTTGGTGATTGGTATTTGTATACGTGTATGGTTCTCTAAACATACTTGGTCTATTTTATGTCTGAAAGCAATGTCAGTGATATTAGTGTTGTACCTGAGTTGTACTTGTTTAGTTCATTTGTTTGGTTATGTCAGTATGAGTCTGCCTTTGGTTAGTGATTGTAGATCTTTGTCCATGTTATGTGGTTACTATCTCCTAGCATGGGGGGTGGGCCTTCGGGTACCACATTGGTTGGGTGGAACATGCACCAAAACCATTGGGTCCCCCTTGATCTTCAGTTCATGGAGGCGAGACATCCAGATGGACAGCTCGCGGTTCTTATTGTATTTTCTAGCATTGTAATATTTCAGATTGTATAAGTTATTTTATCCCTCTTATATTTATGAGGTGAGATTATGTAATTGTTAATACTTTTGTACTATTGTCTCATTCTGGGAATGAGTGATGTAACTATTGGATTAAGTTAATATTATAAGATTGTATCTTGGATGTTCATCTCATTATGTTATGTGGTATTCTTATGATGTATGTTGTTTATTTCATAAAGGTTATAATGTTATGGTTATATGTAATATGTATGGGTGGGTTTAAGTAATCCTAACCTTGTAGCCTTAGAGGTTGTTGTTAATTAGTAAGTGAATGTGTATGTTATTACACTTTATAAAAAAAAATTGGTTCACTTAAGTCGTTAATTACAACTTACTTTAGGGTTACTTGGCGGGGCATTACACATTATATATATATATATATTTAAATAATTAAATCATCATTTAGATATATTTAAGTATTTAAATCATCATTTAAAGTAATTATTAAACCATGCCATTATTTGAATCGACAGTTTAATATAAATATATAAATCATTATTTAAACATTTAAACTTTCGCAAATTTCATTTAAAACATTTAAAATTTCCTCCATTACCTTTAAATATACCATTATAAAAAAAACAACCATTAAAATATATATATATATATATATATTTAATATGTAAACTTTAAAATTTTAATATTAAATATTTTAATATTATAAATTATAATATATAAAATATAAAATATTTCTTTCAAAATTTCACAAGGTACACCTTCACTCACACATTCCAAGACATCATAATTCACTTAAAACTTTCAAAATTTTCCAACCTTTTAAATGGCCAATAACCAAAAATTTCTTCAAAACACCATTAAAATAGCTTGAAATTTCTTCAAATTTTAAATTTCAAAAAACCAAAAATTCTAGCAATACTTGGTTCTAACTTGAAAATTAATAGGGATAATTCTATCCCCACATTAAAATTCATCATAAAACATGCACAATTTCAATTTTTCTAATTTTATTTTACATTGGAAAACCATAAATTCTCAAAAACTCTATTGATGAAAAGCTTCAAATTTTAAAGTTTCAATTTCAATTTTCTAAAAATACTCTTTGGCTCTAAATATGCCCAATAACACACTTTTAACGTCAATTTCACTTTTCAATGATTTTGAAAAAAAAATGCCATGATGAGGGCACAAATTGACATTTTCCAAAAAGAATCACAAAACAATTTAAATGAACTAATTTTGCTCAATTTGAAATCTAAATAGGAAATCCTATGCTCTCTTATGGGTGAGCATGACCTCTAAATGACAAAACACAATCAAAGGGAGAAGAAAAAATGAACTTACCTCAATTTTGTTGCCACACACAATCACACAAAGCTTGGAAAACACAAAGACAGATGAAGAATCTAGACACCCGAGCAATCCTCCACCCATTCCTATCCAATCCAAAACAAATCCCATCTCTTTCCATCCACAAATGCATCCAATTCCAAATTTTAAAGAAAATGACAAGGAGAGGGTTTTAGAGCAAAAATCCTCCAAAATGAACAACTTTTCCTTTTTTCTAAAAACAAAACAGAAAATATATTAAATATCTCTAATTTCAAAAAAAAATTGCATTTAAAATTTTCAAAAATGAAATTAAAACCCTTTTTTCAATTTTCAAACTTAATTTCAATTCAAAATATCTATTAATTTCCAAAATGAATAACTTAATTCAAATCAACACAATTAATTTAATTAATCAATAAAATAAATCTAATCCAAGATTAAATTATTTTATTAATTAAATTAAATTAATTAATAAATTAAATAACATTTTTCACATTATAACCAGATTAATTTAATCAACAACTTAAATACATAAAGTCATTTAATTACCCTTTTCAACTTGCAATTAAATAAAATCCTGACAATTTAAACAGTATTAAAACAATTGAACCAGACTAAAATCGATGACACACTTATGACTAGGGTGATGACTTGACACGGGAAACCTAGCTACTATCTCCCAATCGAATACCGTTGGACATTGGACATGCTCAAACCTATGAAACTAGGTGGAGTTGATATCCTGTACCTGTCAACCTGAAAATGAAGTAACAACAACATATAATATGAACAACATAAAATACACACCGTGAAGAGGAAATCTCGGGATCGCAGGGTGCTCATAAGTGAGTGATGCAATCTCATCCCCTTCACCAATACAGTCTTACTAACTGACGAATCTAACATCATTAATGTGATCAAAAGCATAAACATCATTAATTCAATTATCCACTATGCTAATCCAAAGCATGACATAATGATAACATGAGGATCAAATACCATCACAACAAAATATCACACCAAATCACGATAAAGATAGAGATTAACAGTAACCGAGTACCATAGACAAGGTACTAACAGAAAATAAGACATAACCAAATAAAACACTGTTCAATCAAAAGAGCCAAAATGGAGGGGTCTTACACTTATGACTTAGATATATGATCTTGAAGACTAATCAATTTATTTAAGTGATACAATATAATACATTATTGTTCATTTGAGGTGTCACATATGTAGGAAAATTTCACTCTTTTAGATTACATAATGTACTCTATAAAACCTTAAATCTAGATACAAAATCAATCATAATTTAGTCTAAACTTCAATTATGTTTGTAGCATAATGTCTTAGATCATTTAATTACAATAACAAAATCAGTTCCATCTAATCCTACAATTTCTATAATAACATAAAAAGGGACATAAACTAAGATTGGATTTCTCATATTTACATAAGAATGTATTGGTTAAAATAGTTATGACTTAGATACCATCTTCATGACTCTAAAAGAACAATAATAATATATAGTAAAAATAAACTATTACATCCTATCTCACAGTTATAATAACTCTAATAATCATTATCTTTTCTCTCATACTACAATTTAATTCATATTTAATTTACCCAATATCTTAATATTAAAAGAATTTATAACTCCCTACCTATACAATAGACAAACGAACATCCAAACACCTCTTACTTAATATTTGTCTATATTTAAAACATCTAAAACTACTTTTTAAAATACTGAACACAAACTAAACAGAAAGAATGCAAAACGTCATCAGACAGTATGATTCAATTTTATTTAAAGATTCAAAGCAAAGATGTCGATATAAAGGCAACATAGTTTCATATTTATGTGATTTTTTTAATTATTTAATGAAAAAGTTAAGTTGAAGGATCATTATATATATCAAATATAATTATAAATTTCAATTTAATAAAGATATTATATAGTAGTTATTTTTATGAAATAATTTATATGTAAGTTTTTATGAAAATAATTTGATAATAAAAATATTAACATCTTTGTTATTATATAAGTACATCACAATATAATGAATAAACACAGATTTAAATCAGAAATCATAAAATTATTCATAAGATTAAAATAAGAGAATTTAAATCTTGATAAATAAATAATCAAAGAGTATATCATTATCCTCACCAATTAATATTATCCTCACCAATTAATCTTATAATGATCTTCAACAAACTAACACTATCAATTGCATAGACTGTAAATAATAATTTATGATTATGCTTACACCTGAAAGGTGATTATGTACTTGATGCTGCTGAATCTTATGTGCTTGAGTCTGTTGACTGTAATTAGAAGTATGCTTTCAGATCAACCAAACATCTATAAGAATAATTGATTAAATGTTTTTTTTTCCGTCACATTCATAATATTCAAGAATGCTGTTTTTTGTTTTACATTTATAAAAATGTTTAGAAACCACCTATAATTTTAATTTTTAATGTGATGAAAACTATAAAATCATTTAAAAAATTACCTAATCTCTTTTAAAAGAATGCTAAAATATATTAAAACTGACCTAATCTCTTTTAAAAGAATGGTAAAATATACTAAAACTGACCTAATCTCTTTTAAAAGAATGCAAAAATATATTAAAACTGATCTAATCTCTTTTAAAAGAATGATCTAATCTCTTCTAAAAGAATGCTAAAATATACTAAAACTGATCTAATCTCTTTTAAACGAATGCAAAAATATATTAAAACTGACCTAATCTCTTTTAAAGAATGATCTAATCTCTTCTAAAGTACTAAAATATACTAAAATTGACTTAATCTTTTTTAAAAGAATACAAAGAAATATATTAAAACTGACCTAATCTCTTTTTAAAAACTGCAAAAGAAAATCTCTTTCACATGCCTTTAAGGATTCCTCCTAAACTTTATAATTCTGTCGGTTGATGGCAGACGTGACTAAACAGATTCCTAAAAATGTTAACGATATCAAAATCTCTTGTCTCCATAGTCTAAACACTAACTTAAAAAGTTAAATAATATGTAGTTGTGAATATAAAGAGACAGTCGCGAATTCTTATTGTTGTTATACTAATATTTGGTTTGAACTTCCACTAACTTCGTGAATGCACTTTGTCAGAGAATATGACAGAATATAATTCTAACACTAACTAAACAGAAGAGGTGATAGAGTGTACATAACTCAAAGCCCTGTGTGTACCTGGAAGAGGGAACTGAGTCTTTCTTACAGTGCTGAACTTTATAGCCTTCAGAAGAATATTTTTAAGCATGCAAATACATTGTATTTATAGTATTTTTAAGCTTGAATTGATCACCCTAGGAAAGCACGTACTTGCTTTGTCTTCCTGGAAAGCGCATGCTCAGGAAATGTGAAGAACGTTGAAATCGTGGGTACCAGCTGCTTTCCAATATTCAAGAAATAAGTTATCAACTAATAAGTGCTCCACTGATAAAGTGCTCCACTAAAAGTGCTCAACTAATAAGTGCTTGCTCAAGAAATGTGAAAAACATTCGAACTTGGTGTTTTCCAGTCTTCAACCCAGATGAATTCGGAATTGAGAAAATGGAGAATATTACGGAATGCATTGTACATAAATATCAGTTATTAGTTGTGTTTTCCCTAATTATATGGAAAAGAACATTGGATTCGATGCATACAACTCGGTTTGAGGAAGACAAAATCATTCGCAGTAGAAAAATGCAACCTAGATAATACTGACCAGAAGAATATTTGGATGACAACTCAAAAGTGAATAAAAATCTAAAATAGGTCAAAATTTGTTGGAGTGTCAAACACAGTATTGAATGATGGTAATAATCATGAATACACTGAATTTTAAGAAAATTTGAAAAATTAGAAAAACTTAAGAATTAATTTATTTATTTTTTATATTTTTTCTTCTTAATTTTTTTTTATATTAATCAATTTTTTATAAGTTAATAGTAAAGAACATCTAATCTTGAGAGAAGCAATAATTTGTTTTTTTATTTTATAATTTTTTTTTCTAATATCATTTATAAGTTTAACATCAATCTACAAATAAATCATCAACCTTTCTTTCTTTTTCTCTATTTCTTTTATATCTTCTCACTCTCTTCTCTTCATTGTTATCGTTGCAGCTACTACTTATGCATTAGCAATAGATGCATTTGTAACTTTTAATCTCTTTTCTTATTATCTTATCATTCAGTTTTCTTACTTTCTATTTTGCTCTTCATATTTTATTTTCTCATTTTAAATTTATTTTAAACCTTTATTACATTAATTAATTTATTTCAATTATGATTTTTGGTGAAAGCATGATGTGTTGGACTTTATGATAACTATGGCATACTAGTTGAAACACTTTTCATTGAAATACTACGGAACATATATGGACGTGAACATTCTTGCCAAAGGTTTCTAGCCAAAAACCTCTTTGGACTAACACCAGGGGAAAAAAAATCTCACGTACTCCCATTTCACTCATTGTATGTGTTCAAAATTTTTGACCAAATTTACCTACCTAGATATCAAAAAACTCTTCAAATATCTTCAACCATAAATTTTAGGTTTCAAATTTATATTGAATCAGGTGAAGTCAAATAAAGATGTGATATGATTAGAACAAGTTGAGGTGAACATGCTTAGTGAAATCAATCATCTCCATATACAATTGGCATATAACCCTTAGATATAATAATGAAATGATATAAACATGGTCTATATACTAGAGGCTTATGGTATGTGTCTAATTTGGGATTGATCAAGAACATTAATGGATACATACTGATTAGATTTTCTTGCATGTAGCTTCCATGGCATAGAGTGGCCAACCAAATCAAGATAGAGAGACAATTAAGACATAAAAACCTCATCACTAAGTATAACAACACCATTGAAGTTCTTTCCCTCTTATAAAACCACTAAATGTTTATTTAGTGTAGGTTAGACTCCCAAACCCCCCTCTACAATTTCAAGATGTTCTATGAGGCCATCAACAACTATATTGGTTAGTTCTTGAATTTTGATGATTCCACTTCCTACATGGGACACTCTACTTTTGTACACATTTTAGTGGACATTGGCATCTCCAAGCCTCTTCATGGGGATGTGGATTGGATGGTTGGTGATAGGCCTTGGACTCAACCTCTTGATTATGAGGACCTCCCCTTTATATGTCATTGGTTCTTCTTTATTTCTCACCTACCTATGGTTTGTCCTCTCTCACATCACAAGGGCTCTACTATGTGGTGGAAGGATACTAAAAAAGATCACCTAAATATTCATGCTCCTAATTCTTTTTTGAATGAATCCTCTCAGGGAGTGGATGTGTATTTTTTCTAGTGTTAATCTCACATGTCCCTTAGGCCCCCTATTGACGAATCTCCTCCCTTAACATCATAGCCTAATATTTCTTTGGCTTTCAACCAACTCTATACTACTCATGTGGTGGATGGCCTCACTTCACCTCATCATTCCTTGCTTATCTCCTCTTGTGTTGTTGGGCTCTCCATGGGGAATCCCCCCTTCTTCCCCTTGTGTTGAGAATTTGGATGGTAATGTTTATTGGATTTTTGTAAGAAGTAGGAAGAAAGGTCTTCCTAAACCACTTCCCCAAACTCATGTTTAAGCAATGGGTGAGAGGCCAACCCATTCTAGGCCTAATATTGTCTAAGAGGTACCTTAGGGTTCTAAACTCTTTCATTTTTTTGTTGGTGTTCTTTGAAGCTTGGTTGCTACTATTCCTCACTCTTGGTTGTGTTGTTTTTCTATTGTATATGTCCATCTTGTGCCTATTTATCCTTAGCTTATGACAAATTTGTTAGGTTCAAGACATAGTTTCCCACATGCTTTATTATTTAGTCTTTTGTTCAAGGGCTTGGGCACTTTCAAAATCCCTTCTTACCTTAATCAAAACACCATTCGAGTTTTTTTTGTTGAACCTAAGTTAGGAGTATATGCTCTATAATTTTAACATATATATTAAGTTCTCAAGGTATCTCATGGGAAGAAATTAAAAACCATTAGAAGATCATTTTTGGACCTTAAAATTTGATATATTTGAGTGTAAATAGGGATGTAGTGTCATGGTATAATGGATAAATTTCCAAGGGAAGACTTATCTATCAACCTTCTTATAAGAATTAGTTTAAAATTGAAGTATAAAATAAATTTAGGACAAGTTATCCCTATTCTAAGCTTAAAAAAACATCATCTAGAGCATGCAAAGGAGTTCAAACAAATTAAAGAAATAATGTATTTCCCAAAAAAATCCATCACAAGTGTGATCTTCTTTGTGAAAAATGCATATTTTGTAAATGTCAAGTTAGAGTAAAGTGGATGGATGAATACATAGGATGGTATACCAATTTATATGTTTTTGGGAGGGAAGATAGATGGTGGAGATGTGATGAGAAGAACAACTATGGAGAATGAATGACAAGAGTTTCCTACAATTGAAGAAAGAATGAAGGGTCATGATCTAAGGTTTGTTTGAAAATGAAGGGATAGGATTTCATTTACCAAAAATAGTAATTTTTTCAACCATAGAACTATGGGGGACAAATTTATTAAGGGGGTCATTTATTCTTGAATTCTGATGGAGAGTGTAGACACATAAAATTGACCATCATCATTACCTAAATATCTCCTCTCTAATTGATTGAATATAACCCTAATGACTCAATTAAATATCTAATTTTAATCCCCTTATTAATCAAATAATATTTTATAAAATTAATTAATAATATCATTTTTCATTAACTATTCATCACTATTCACTCACATCCCATTTGTAGCTTAAATCATGTAATCATATTCATCCTAATATCGACATTAGATAAATAAATTTAAATATGTATTTACCTATGTTTCCCATACTCATCCAAAAAATCAAATAAATACCATAATTATTTATTTATATATTTTATTCACTTCCATTAAGTGCTAAACCCACTTAACCCCTTAATCCCCCACTTGCACAACCAAATCCTAGTCAAATCCCCTCAAATCATTCATATTAAATAATATGTACAAATGCATGGTGGGTATTTTATACACAAGGCATGGGCCTTTGTACATGTGAAATGGTCCTAGTACCATGCCACATGGGTCAAGGACTTTCCCATTTCCTTCAGGGAACTCCAAATTATCATTTACATATTATCCACCTAACCTTTCCAAGGGGAATCTACACTCTTTATTTTCTCCCCAATTTGTCTCCCTCCATCTCCCCCAACCAAATTAGGGAACTTGTCCTCCTCTCATCTTCCAATAGCTCTCAACTATTATGATCCATTGATCTCACATTTATGTGCATGGATATAACTAATACCCCTTAATAATCCAAGATGAAAATATACTACTTTAGGAGAATCTATTGAAATAATATTTCAAAAACTTGTGAATGCAAACATGATCAAAATTCCATATATATACAATCATTTTATATAAAAAAAAAACCCAAACCCATATGATATAGGTATAATGAATATTGTAAATACCATCATGTGAATGGTCATACACTTTACAAGCACTAGGTATTCATCTTAAAAACTATTTCTATGATCTTATTGATCATGGTGAAGTTATTATAGAAGGTTTCTCATCCTCTTCACCTAATGCTCATAATTAGGTACCTATTATGATCCATTTCCAAAGTATGAGTGAATTCAACCCATATTGCCAAATAAAGGACCATCCTAAAATACCCAAATGAACAATTTCAATACCACACCCTCTTGATATGACTCAGTAGTTGTTCATATTAAAGAATCATGTCCACAAGTAGATAATATCATCATAAAATTCCTATTTTTTCTATTACTACTAGGCATGTTTGAGTTACCATTTGAGGGACATCCTCATCCTCTCAAAAAGCCACCCAGTATGACTTGCTTAAGCACCTTAGGAAGACTTCAACCTATATATCCATCTTAGATCTTCTTCTATCATCACCTCTTTATAAGTAAATATTATACCATACTCTAAGAGAGTCACAATTACCTATTTCTATCAACCTTCATCAATTCCAAACCTTGGTAGATTACTTGCCTTGTTTGTATCAACTTGCATTCACTCCAAAAGAAATGCCTTATGTAATGTCCCCTTCTTGCACATGATTAGTTGGAGAGTCCATTAGCCTATTATGGAGTTCTCGTAGCCTAAGTGGAGCTGGTTAGCGGACTCAGAGATAGTGATACGCTTTGCGGTGGTTTTTAGTACTTTATGGCAAGACTTTCTATTTTTAACGGTGGCCTATTTCAGTACTTACTATTTATAGTAAGTCATAGTGTATCTTAGTTTTATGCGAGTTTGATGTTTGGGAGTACTCACTATTTTTATAAATTGCTATTTATAGTAAGTGTATTTTTGGCAACTAGCCCAAGACTATGTTACACTAGCCGTGTATATTTCCTTTTTGGTGTTGGCAAGTCTAAGGTTGATTAAAATAATGTTTTTATTTTTCTATCACTTAAGTTATTTTTATAAAGTCACTTTATAACTTAAGTGAAGGTCTTGGGGTCATCAAAAAATCACCCTATCGCACCTAGTTGACTTTTTTTTTTTTAAAGGTCAAATATTAAGCCTAAAAGGGGGGAGCCACCCTTGGGAGATATAAGGGATATTTTAATAAAATAAAATAAAAGGGCTCATGAGGGGGGTGTGATATTCTTGGAGGGAAAAAAATTCAAAAAAGGTTTCCCTAATTTCCCTCTCACTTCTATAAAGTAACATTTTGTCTCTCATTTGTTCATCTTTCATTTGGAAACATAACATGATGTTGTTGGAATGCTTCGAGGGTTCTATTATTGCATGTTAAGGCTGAAAAACCTCAAAATTTGGAGCTATTTTTGGTGGTGAAAGATCCACCTACCCAAATAGGAGTGATTCTACTTTAGGGATTGTAGTGTTGAAAAAATAGTTCTTTAACATTTTTGCAATCATTTGGGTCCTCCTTGTGGATTTTGTCTTAATGTTCCCTTGATTTAGTTTTGTAATGTGGATAAAACATTCACATTAGGTATTGGTCCCTTGTGAAATAATGTATTTTAATGGTACCTTGAAAAGGTGTTGTAAAGTGTTGTAACACACTTTCATACTTTTCTAAGGTTTAATCAATTAACTAAGCATAATGAACACAATTTCAATCATAATTAACTTTAATCTTTCCTTATTTGGAGCATTGTAAAGTGTTGTAACACACTTTCACATTCCTCTAGGCTTGTCATTAATAATTGGGATTTCTTATGCTTTAATTAGACCTATTTTGCATACACAAGCCTCATTTATTGCATCTTTCTGAGGATAATATTGACACCCATCAGTAACCAATCATAATTTAGGTGTTCTTGGCTTGTGTGGGCCAAATTTAGTGTACAAGACTCATTTTCCACCTTGGGTGAATGAGTCCCACCTAGGTATTTTTGGCCATGATGCAATTTTCACAAATTTCTACACTTTTTATTTTTGGTCCCATACATTATGTGTGATAGGACTCTTTTTCCACCTTGGGCGAATGAGTCCCATGTGACCAACATTCAAATTTAAATCAAAATTTTGGCAGGATTTTATTCTCCTAGATCTGATGTTAGCTTGTAGTGTTTAAATTTTGATAATTCTTGCATAATTTTGTATAAATACAAGGTTCTTTCTCTCATTTTGACCCTCAAGCATTCAAGTACTCATCCTTATAGAAAATTGAGTTCACAAGAGAATTTGAGGAAGAACATTCAAGGCATTCAAGGGCATATTATCAAGTATTCAAGAGCATTCTTCAACCATCAATCATCATGTCAAAGATTACATTCTTCATGTTCATTGTTGTGCTAACAATTGTAATGTAGAGTTCATGATTCAAGCAAGCATTTCATTAAAGATCTATCATCATCAAGCAAGAATCAAAGACCGCATCCATTGAAACCATTTCAAGCATAATTGCATCACCTTATTGCTAGGGTTTTGTGAGTTGCAACATTACCTTTTGTTCATTCATCATTCTCCCTTTACATTTTCTTTCATTTCAAGGTTTAATTACCAACAAGGGGTTTGACCAAGGAAAACCCCTATTCTCTAACCCTACAAAATTTTTCCCTCTTCTTGTGTGTTAGATTTGCAGGTATAGGTTGCAAATTTTTCGAGGATCAAAGTTGGAGAAAATTTGTCAAGTCTCTAAAATTTTTCGAAGTTGTCATTCAACCTTGGAGAAGCTTGGAGAAGACCTACAGGTGTTATTTTGCATATTCGGATCTGGAAACCACTCAAAAAGAGCAGAGCAAACCAAGAGGCAAATAATCCACTTCAAAATTTCCAAAAAAGAAGTGGATTGATTCACCACTATTGGTGAATGAGTCCCAATATACAAGCCTGAATATGATTTTTGCATATTTGAATACCCTTATGGTTGAAACTTGTTTCTGCGCTTTTTCCTGAAAACTAGACTTATTCACCTAGCTTGGCGAATGAGCCCCAATAAACATAAATAGCAGATTTTTCAGTTATCTAGATCTTCATTATTCCTTCTTCAATCTCTTAGGTGCACTCATTTCAGTCTCATAGCTTCTTATTGCATTTTACTTATCTTTCTAGGTCATTTTGCATATTACACTATGTTTTCAAACATATTCTTTTCCAAGTTTACACTTAGTTGTGAACCCCTCATTTTACATCATTTAATTCCCTAGAACATTCCCTTTGCCAGATTGTAATTTCCTTTGCATTTAAATATCAAGGGTTTGTTCTTGAGTGAGAAAAGCACAAAAATTGGCCTCTCTCCTTTTAGGTCTACAACCCTAGAAGCCAAATAGAGAGGTCACCATTTTCTTCTTTTCATTTTGGCAAACCTAAATTTAGAATACTTTCTTTACTAATTTGGAGTGCATTTACATCCTAGATTTAGCTTGCATTAACATCGCATTAGGTTTTGTATTGGTTAATTTGCATTCTAGGGTTTCAATCTTTGCATTAGTGAAAGCTCATTTGGCTTGCATTATTGCATTAGGTTTTGCATTGGTTAATTTGCATTCTAGGGTTTCAATATTTTCATTAGTGGAATCTCATTTGGCTTGAATTATTACATCTAATTTCATTAAAAATCAATCAAATTCTGCATTTTCATCTCAGATCTACATTAGAAAACATAAAAATCATAACTTTCAATTCAAAAACTCTAAAAAATTTCAAAAAAAATAGTACCTGGACTCATTCGCCACCTTGGGCGAATCAATCCCTTTGCATATTTTTTACTACATTTTATGGTATTTATAGTTCAAATTCTGGGTTTTTTTTTGCTATTATTACCTTTCTATTTTAGTTTACATATTTTTTGTTTCATTGAATTTACCTTAAATTTTTACATCTTATGCATTGCTTACAAATCAAAATTGTATTGAAAACATTGTTGCATAGTTTAGATATTTGCATCATGGATATATACTTTAGAAAACTTTGGATGTCAGTAAAGTCCTTAGTGGATGTGTCAAGTTGTGCTTTTGGAATGAACCTAATGACATTGAACTCACTCATGCTCACTCAAATCCTAATGCATGTCCTCCTCATGATGTTGACATCATTGGAGAAGATGATGAAATCACGAATAGGTTCTTAAATGATTTTCTTAATAACCTTGAGGCTAATACATCCTTTTATCCATCCATGAACCAATTAAAACTTCCTACCATACCACCTCTTGAGATGTTTGGGTATTTGCACCCCGAAACTAAATTTGAACCTAAGTTCCCTACAATAGGTGAACCTAGTTCCTCTAAGCAAGTGAACACTCAACCCTTTTATAATAACAAAGTAAAAAATACTCCCATCAATCTTCAAGAAACATATGGAAAAGGCTTCACAATCTTGAGAAAACAAGGGTGTGATACAACATGTGAATATGAAATTCATCAATTCCTAGAGAAAATACTAGCTAAAGAAAATACAAAGGGGATAGGATATCAAGATATCCTTCGCAAAAAACATGTTCCTAAATAATATCTAAGGCTTCATAGTGATGGTATGGTTATCTTAGATCATCATCCTGATATGAATGTTCTTCTTTTTAAAGAAAATCCAATGATTCATAACAATGAGAGGATCTCCTCAGGTCCTACTCTGCAACCTTCAACTAGACAAGTTGGTGAATCTAGCAAGTGAAAAAGACCTTATAAGTTATAAAAGTTACAACCTCCTTACCCACCGCTCGAAAGTGAATGAAATTTAAACTTGATTTTGAATAAAGAATTAATAACATTGTCACCTATGAATAGATTAGTCCTCTATCCTAAGGATGCAAGGGCCCTACATTGTGCATATCATCAAATTATCATACATAGTACTGATGAGTGTTATGCATTCCAATTAATATTAAATAACATTCACTTTGATGGAAATGAATGCCATTGTGTGATTTCCTAGCCTTGTTTCCCCCGTTTTCATGTAATAGTTGTAGAACATGCTATTCTCACTATTATGTATGACCCTTCCCATCATATACCTCGTCTCATTCTTGCTTCACACTCAATGGGGGCAAGAATCTCATAGCCTTGTCCTAGTATTGCATTTTTCATTGTCACTTAAATTTTTTATTCACCTTCCACTTATACAGATTGAGCTTGGGAGGCAAATGACTTACTCATAGGTTGACTCACATTTTCCTTACTAGCCTTGTGTACCATTTCTTTCTTATTTTTATTTTGTGTGATTTCTTGTGTGTGATGTGATCTCCCGTGACGTTCTATATTTTTCTCTTTTTGCAACATTCCTCTATTCGTACCTTCATTCTTCTTTATGTCGTGCATCTCTTTCACTTTTCATCTTTATCTTTTTTCTTGTGTTTTCATTTTGGGATGACACAAGGCATCAATACATTCATGTGTCCTTCATGTTGACCCAAAAGGATTTCTTTTTTCTCTTGCCTTTTCATTTTATCTTCACCTTTTTCTTGTGTTTTCCTTTTGGGTATGACACAAGGCATCAAGACACCCTATGTCTCTTCCATGTTGACCCAAAATTTTCTCCTTTTTTTATCTATTTGTGTCATCCTTCCAGTTCTATGTGAATTTGGGGGATGATGACAGTTCCAAGGTCCTTAAAAACATTGTAGCAATGAAAATACTTACCCCAAACCCATAGATCCCTTATGCGTTTGGTGTTTTCATTTCAGGGGAAACCCCTCTCTTTTCTTTTCTCTTGCATGACGTAGCCTTACTCAGAAACATATGACTTAGTATAGGGATTTACAAGTTGGCTCTCATTTATTTCTTCTAGTTGGCATTTTTCATTTTCTACTTTAAAGTAATTTCTCATAGCATGGTGTTTCGCAATTCTTTTAAAGTGGGAACATACATTGGCATTATTCTTTTGCATTATTCTTTTTCATGATTCTTGGTGTAGCCTTCTTGCTTCATACAATGTGTTTTTCACTTTGTGGATGACATTGGGTGTAATTTTCTTCAGGAGTGTGATCTCTCTTAGCATATTGCATTCCTCTTATAGTGGCTTGATGCGACACACTGCATCCCCTAAGTTGCAAATTTTTTATTCTTTGACTAGTCCTCTCTTGGAGACATTAGGTACAATGTTCCCTAAGTTAAAGACCTCACATAAACTAAGAAAGACTACTTTTAACATTTCCTACTTTTCATTTGTTTTTATATGGCCACCTTACATAACACAACTTGCATTCCTGTGGAGCCATCCTATTTTTTCATGAGCTTCAAGTACACAAAGTTTTACGTGTCTCATGAAGCTCAAAAAATCATTTTGTGTGGCACCTTATTAAAGTTGTAAAGAGGTATAACTTTGGTATGGTTGAGTGGGAAGCCCAATCTGAGGTATGACTTTTCCCATGGCCACTTGCATGGGTGTGTCATTAAATACCAGCCATGATTTTATGTTTCTCACCTTTTAGGACTTCTCACCCGACGAACAACTAGGAGTTTCATCCCTTTAGAGTAAGTATGCATTTTTCAGGCAAACAACCTAGATTTGATCCACATTAGGATGGAAAAATGATCGAATCTTGATCTGATTCTCTTTTATTTCTTTTCTTTTTTTATCTTTGGCAGTGTATAATTGGCCTTGTTGTTGTTCTTTGCATCATTTCATGTGTGTTCCTTTGTGCTTATGTTGGATTTTCATGGGATCTTGATCATCCCTATTGAGCGTTGTCATCTCATCTTGCTAGAATTGGTACATTGGAACCCATCTTGATGTGTGTTTGTCTACTTTAGTGTGAGTTTGAAGTAGGTTCATCCTCTCACTAAAGTTGGGGATAAATGTAGTGTCAAAAAAAGGGTCCTTTGACATTTTTGCACTCGTTTGGGTCCTCCTTGCAGATTTTGGCTTCACGTTGCCTTGATCTAGTGTTGTAATGTGGATAACACATTCACATTAGGTCTTGGGACCTTGTGAACTAATTTATTTTAATGGTACCTTGCAAAGGTGTTCTAAAGTGTTGTAACACACTTTCACACTTTTCTAGGGTTTTATCAATTAACTAAGCATAATGAACATAATTTCAATTATAATTAGCATTAATCTTGCCTTATTTGGAGTGTTGTAAAGAATTATAACACACTTTCACATTCCTCTAGGCTTTCCATTAATAATTGAGCTTTCTTATGCTTTAATTGGCCCAATTTTGCATCCACAAGACTCATTTATTACATATTTTTGAGGATAATCCCGACACCCCTCAATAACCAATCATAATTTACGTGTTTCTCACTTGTGTGGCCCAAATTTAGTGTCTAGGGATCATTCACTACCTTGGGAAAATGACTCCCACCTAGGTCTTTTTGGCCCCGATGCAGGTTTCACACATTTCTAGACACTTTAGATTTTTGGTCCCATATATTATGTGTAATGGGACTCATTTGCCACCCTGGTCGAATGAGTCACGTGTTACCAAACTTCAAATTTAAATCAAATTATGATGAGATTTTATTCTCCTATATTTGATGTTGGCTTGTAGTATTGTAATTTCAGGAATTCTTGCATTATTGAGTATACATACAAGGTTCTTTCTCTCATTTTGACCCCCAAGCATTCAAGTGCTCATCCTTACAGAAAATTGAGTTCACAAGATAGTTTGAGCAAGAACATTCAAGGAATTCAAGGGTAGATTATCAATTATCAATCATCATACCAAATATTACATTCTGCATGTTTGTTATTTTGCTAACAATTGTGATGTAGAGTTCATTATTCAAGCAAGCATTGCATTAAAGATCTATCAACATTAAGCAAGAATCAAAGACCACATTCGCTGCAGCCATCTCAAGCATAATTGCAACACCTTAATGCTAGGTTTTGGTGAGTTGCAACATTACCTTTTGTTCATTCATCATTCTCTCTTTACATTTTCTTTCATTTCAAGGTTTAATTACCAACAAGGGGTTTGACCAAGGCAAACCCCTATTCTCTAACCCCACAACATTTTCCCCTCTTCTTGTGTCTATGATTTGCTGATCTAGGTTGTAGATTTGTCAAGGAGAAAATTTGGAGAAAAGTTTCCAAGTCTCTAAAGTTGTCAAAGTTGTCATTCAACTTTGGAGAAGCTTGGAGAAGACCTACAGGTGCTATTCTGCAAATTTAGATCCGAAAACTAGTCAAAAAGAGCAGACAAAATCAAGAGGCACAAAATCCACTTCATAATTTCCAAAAAATTAGAAGTGGACTAACTCACCACTATCAGTGAATGAGTCCCACTATATATGCATGAACAAGATTTTTGCAGATTTGGATACCCGTTTGGTTGAAACCTATTTTTGCACTTTTTCCTGGAAACTGGAGTGATTCTCCTAGCTTGGTGAATGAGTCCCAATAAACATAAACATCATATTTTTCAGTGATCTAGATCTCCATTATACCTTCTTCTATCTCCTAGGTGCACACATTTTAGTCTCATAGCTTCTTATTGCATTTTACTTATCTTTCTAGGTCATTTTGCATATTACACAGTGTTTTCAAAAATCTTCTTTTCCAAGTTTACACTTGGTGGTGAACCCCTCATTTGACATCATTCAATTCCCTAGAACATTCCCTTTACCATATTTCAATCTCCTTTTCATTGAATCTCAAGGGTTTGTTCTTGAGTGAGAAGAGCATGAAAAATGATCTCTCTCCTTTTAGGTCTAAAACTGTAGAAGCCAAAGATAGAGGTCACCATTTTCTTCTTTTCAAGGATAACCTTGGGTGTCAATGGAGTTCTAATATTCAATATTCTAGTGGTGGAATAAAGAAATATTTTCTCAGTTTTTTGATGTGGGTTTTAAGATTTTGGTTTGTTTGATCTTTGTTTTATTTTTGGTGGTGATTGGAGGTGTTTTGGAGATTTTTTTGAGGTTTGATTTGCATTTCCATAATTCTAGAAACTATCATTTTGATAGTTCCTGAAAGTTAAAATCATTCATAGCTCTATGCATGCTTGGCCAATCATTCTAGGTATTGGCTCATTAGATTCCTCTTTCTTGGGTAACTCATTTTATGCATTGGTTTGGATTTATTTCCGAGGTTGTGATTTTTGGGAGTTGGTTACCCTCTTAGGGGGTCTTACATTTCTTGGGTTATCATTTTCAAATATTTTTTGGACATAAAACAGCTTTGGGGTTTGGTACAATGAGCTTAATGGTGTCTTTCATATGTATTTTCTGGCCTAGATGAAGGAAAATGTTATGGATTGATAGTTTAATCATTTGGTTACTCTCACAAGGATTTCTATATAATTTTATTCCCATGTGATACTATTATCAAGTTTAATAACCATTATTTCTAGGTTTGAAATATCTTGGATTAAGTCTAATTTTATTTGTAATCATTTTCCATTGTGAAAAGTTATTATACAATCTGAAAAGCTAGGTTATTTCTTAGTATTTTCCTTTCCATGCAATATCTCCTATGTTTGCAATGTATCAATGAGAACATTTGAAACAAGGCAAACCAAAACATCACAATCAACAAACAGTTTTAGAAAAAATAAGGGGTGGTTTTTATAGTGGTATTAGAGAAAATATTTCCTACCAGCCTATGAAAAATACATGCAATTAGCCTCATACCTTCTATGAGTGAGAGGGACTAGAGGTACATTTAGAGAGAGCTAAGAAAAGGACATTGGAAGCCCCCACCTATTCCTGAAGGTCAAACCATCTCTGAATTTCTTAAGGCTCATTGGGAGTCTTCACATGGTATAGAGATGCATTAAGAGCCACCAAGTGAAGGGGACATTCACCAAAGAACATGGAAGACAAGGGTAAAGGTAGATTTGGTTCAGTTAGCCCTGATGCTAGAATGTAGAAGAATTTTGACACCATGATGGATATGATGTCTCAATTTTTATGGAAGATTCGGTAGAACATACTGGTTAATATTTCCCATAACAACACACAAGTCAACCCAACACATAATGGGGACAATAGTTCCACTTATCAATAAGGGGGAGTGATCCCACAATAATGGGTTACACTTTTTGGCCAAACTTGACATTGAAATCAATATTTTTCACCAGATCTTCAGTTTCGTACGCCTATAGAAGCTAGACCATTAAGAATTTGAAGATGAAGTAAACGAGTGATTTGTGATATTTTGTGTTGAGAATCTAATTATATATTTTTTTTAAATTAAAAAATAAATTGTGAATTATTTTATGTAGTTTTTATTAACATATATTTTTTACTAAACATCATTTTCAAAAACCGATGCTTACTTTCGACTGCATAACTTTTTTTATAGAAAGCATACAATTCTAATTTTTTAAATACAGTGTTTTCACACCATTATCTAGGGGATGGATATTTTTTTCGTAATTTTTTGTTGCATATATATTTTTTAATTAATTTTCTAATTCAAAGTAATTATAATTTGTATATATTATACTTTCAGCTGCATAACTTTTTTTGTATTCATTTGAATTAACTTATTCTTTTTTTGTTGGAATAAGGACATCAATAGCTAGTGTAAATGAATTTTTAATAATTTGTTTTCTCTCTTTTCCTATTTTTCCGTATGTGTGAAATAAAGACCTCGATGTTCATTGAGAAACCTACATTCACAAGAAATAAAAAATAAATATAATAATAAAATTAAATATATTTAAAATTATACTTTTTGGGAAGCTTATAATAAGGACTACATGTTTACAGAAAAATAATTTTAAATAAATTAATTTGATTCCCTAAAAGGTAAATCAAAAGTGGTTTTTTATCAGCATTTTGATAGGTGTAGAGGAGACTCCATTATAGGTATGGTTTAAAACTAGTGGCTTTCTATCCAAGGGGGTTTGATATAAGAGGGTTTGATCAAACCCTCTTCAATCAAAACCCTTAAAATGGAACCTTTATAAGGCTTAAATCATTATATTTTCTAAAAATATGTGATTTCAGCAAAAATCAGGATGTCCCAAAAAGTGTAACCCATTATTGTGGCAGCACCCAGCCCAGGTAATGGTGGACATTATACTACATCATGGTCTAACATTTCTTCTGAAGGAGACACCACAACTTGGTCATCACACTTTCTTACCTTTCATGGATAATCTAATGGAAGCATAAATTGAGTATGAAACTCTTCCAAAGGATATAAAATAAAATTTGTCTTACAATGATTTATTGGATTAGAAGAGGAAGAGAGGTGGTGGTATATATGATCACAAAGGACCCATACTTTAGAGGGAATTATAGTAGGCCATAGGAAATCTAACACTAATGGAAGAGGATGAGGCAATTATTTTTAACATTTCACATCTAGATAGAGTAGTACATGAGTGGTGGTACCATCATCTTATCACCTTGGGACACAAGTTTATCACTTCATATGATGAGTTCACCACTAAGATCGTTGAGAGATTCAACAAGAAAGATCTTGAGTTGCGTTTTAGAGAGTTGGTTCAACTAAAGAAATATGGCACAGTAGAGGCTTATATAGAAAATGTTTAGAGGCTCTCAATGATAGACATAGGGATTACACAAAGGAGATTGGTGGTATTATTTAGTGAGGGAATTATGGAGCAACTTAAGGGGGAATTAAGGCTTTTGATCCTCAACCTTGCAATAAGCTATGAAGAAAGCAAGGAGTGTGGAATGGGCTACCCCTAAGTCTAGATTTCAGTCCAAACCATTCTTGTATAAGAAGGATAAAAGACCATTCACTAAGGAAACCAATCAATAGAAAAAATTAGTCACAAGGCTAGATGGAGACACTCTTAATGATTTGAGGAGGAAGAATATATGATTCTAATGAAAGGAGCCTAGAAACCTAGGAAATAAGTGTGCAACTAAGTGAAAATTAAATAGAATTGAGTACTATTCATTAGAGGATTCTTCATCACAAAGTTTAGACCAACAATCTGATCTAGAGGAGAAAGAGGAGGAAGAGTCTCCTAAAGAGTTTGAAAAAGAGGGAACAAAAGAGGGGAAGCTTGACTAGATATATAGCTTCCAAAAGAAGGATTCCTTGTGAATTGGAGGAGTCCTTAATGGGAAATGGTTGGTAGCTTTGATTTACTTAGGGGCTACACATAATTTTATTGATGAGGGACTTGTAGCATACAGGGGTCTCTAGACATAGGAGGTTGATGATTTTAGAGTGATGGTTGTGGATGCGTTCACCATTACTTACACTAGGATGATTTCCTATCTCATACTTCAATTGGGTAATCACAAAGTCAACGATTAATTCTATGTGGCTAGCATTAGGGACACAAAAGAAGTGATGGGCATTCAGTGGTTACATTCCCTAGGTAAGATCACTCTCAATTTTCAGACCATGGAATTAAAGTTAAAATTAGATGGTAGGAATGTGGTGTTGAGAGGGATATCTAATGGAGGGACTCAAATTGCTTCCTTCAAATGCATGGAGAGGATTTCTAGGAATGATCAAGTGGAGTGGGAAGTAGAGTGTATAGTTATACCCATAGTTACAAACAAGGAGAAGAAATCTTATCCACCCAATATTCAAGCTTTTCTATCCAAGAAAATCAAGGTTTTTGGTAGTATATCTCTAGGTAGGCCTCCTAATAGAGGCATTGAACATGTAATTGAGTTGGAGGAGGGGATAGTCTTGTTATCACTACACCATATAGACACATGAAGAGACATAAGCATTAAATTTAGAAAATAATCAAGGAGCTTCTAGACATGGGACACATTAGGTAGAGTAAGAGTTTTTTTGCTTCTTCAATGGTGTTAGTGAAGAAGAAGGATGGGACTATATGCATGTGCATAGATTATAGGGAACTTAATAAGAAGACTATCAAGAATAGGTACCCCATCTTGCAAATAGATGAGCTCATTGATGAGCTACATGGGGTGGTCTATTTTTTAAAAATAGACTTGAGGTTTGGTTATCATCAGATCAGAGTTAGAGGGGAGGACATTGAGAAGAAAATATTTAGATTCCACTATGGTCACTTTGAGTTCCTTGTTATGCCCTTTAGCTTAACTAGCACTCCTAGTACATTTTAGTTGTGCATGGACAAGATATTTAGTAAGCAACTATATAAGTTTATTTTGATATTTTTTGATGACATACTCATTTATAGTGGATCATGGGAGGAAAATTTGATGCATTTAGATGAGGTGTTAAGAATTCTGGAGAGTGAGTCTTTATTTTGTCAAGGACCCAAAGTGTGAATTTGGCATGTCAGAGTTGCTTTATCATGGGCACATAATTAGTTCCAAGGGAGTTAGTGTTGATCCTAAAAAAGATCAAGGTTATTCTTGATTGGCCTCCACCCACAAGTCTTACATAGTTGAATGGTTTCTCTAGGCTCTATAGATTTTATAGGACGTTTTTTAAATGATTTTCTCAATTGGCTGCCACACTCACTAATTTAACTAAAAAGGGAGCAATTTTTTGGTCTAAAACATCACAACAATCCTTTGACCAATTCAAGCAATTGTTGAGTACATCCTTAGTGTTTTCAATTCCATACTTCTCCAAGCCTTTTGATCTTGAATGTGATGCATCAAGTGAAGGCATATGAGTTGTCCTCATGCAAAGTAAACATCTCATAACATTTGAGAGTAGGAAGTTGAGGGGAGGTGAGAGATCTTACTCTATTTATGACAAGGAGATGTTGGCAATCATGTGTTCCTTAGCTAAATTCATGTAGTACCTAGTTGGGGGTAGATTTGTGGTAAAAATTGATCATAATAGCCTTAAATACTTCCTTAATTAGAGGGATCTCAATGAGGTAGAAAAAATGGGTATGAAAACTTTAGGGGTATGACTTTGACATTGAAATGTCAAAGGGAAGAAAAATGTGGTGGCTGATGCTTTGTCTAGAAGGCTACATTTATGCTTTATTTTAGTCATATCAACAAATTGGAAGGAGAGAATATAGGTTTATTATGCCAAGAATACACTTGAAAACAACATTCTTGATGGTTCATTATAGGATGATATGTATCAAGTAAGGGATGGTCTTATATATTACAAGGAAAGAATATGGTTAGTCCCTAAATTTAAAATGAAAGTGCATATTTTTTAAGCTTTTCATGACACTCCTATTGCTAGTCATCCTGGAAACTATAAGACATATAGGCGGATCTATGAGAGATTCTTATGGAAAGGGATGAAGGAAGACATTCTCAAATATGTTTGTGAGTGCCAAGTGTGCCAACAAAATAAAAATGAGCATACTTTTCCTACTGGTTTACTATAGCCCCTTCTCATTCCTACTAAGAAGTGGGGAAGTATATCGATGGAATTCATTACAAGGCTTCCCAAGGTGTAGGGGAATTAATGAGGGTGCAACCCGAGACACAGAAAATCACATAGGAAAACTAACAAATCTTATTATTTTCAAAGTATGAAATTCCTACATGCAGAGGATCTCAAATCCTCGAGTTTTGCAATACATGCAAATTATAGAAAGAAACTACAGAAATTCCCCTATTCGCAGCATGCGATCTTCTTTCCCCAAAAACTGCCTAAAAGAAACAGTAACTCGCTCATAAATAGCCCGTTTCTTTGTTTGGAGCCAAAAACGGGATTCAAATTATGCACCAACTTTCGGAAGCCCTAACTCAAGATCTAACCGTCAGATCTTCAATGATAATACCTTTTCGGAAAGCTCTCGCGAAGATCTCTTGCCGAAAGTGGGGCCTAAAGGCTAACCACTTTCGTATTCCGCCAATTTTTCAGGCCCATCCGGAGCCTCTAAGTACCTCAAAATTAGCTCCGAAGATTTCATAAGGCAAAAAGCAGAAATTGAAACTTGAATAACTTTTGAACCGGAAATGCTCTTGATCTGATTCTTTCACCAAAGTGTTTATTATTATGTCCTGAAGCTTCCCTTAAATTTTTGTCTCCTCACGCCTTCAAATTCATACCTGCTAAAAATAGCAGTTGAGCAGAAAAAGCAGAAAAGCAGTTCTGAAAGTTGGGAATTCTTCTTCGACGAAAAGGGTATCCAGAAATGCAAAAACATCTACAAAAAAAATCTAAATGAAAGTAAATATATTTTTGGGTGATGTAGGATTGCCCTTACACCACTGGATGCTCCTGCATCAGACACCCAGGGTAATTTGAAAAGTGACTCCGTCACTTCTCAGATGGTTGAGGAAAACCCAAATGGTCAACCTCTGCCTTGGACAACCAGGATGAATCTTCCACAGGCCTTCCTTTCCACTTCACCAGATATTCTTCATATTGCCTATTTCTGGTACTCCTTCCTACACGGCTATCCAAGATTTCTTCAATCTCCTCCTTTTCTGAAGTAGGTGCTGGAATACCGCACTGTTCCATTGCTGGTACTTCCTCTGCGCCACCCTCATGATATTCTATCAAATCTACAATGTTGAACACAGGGGAAATGTTCAATCCATCTAGCGACTCTACCTCATATGCGTTCCCTGAATCATGCCTCTTCAAAATTTTATAGGGACCGAATTTCTTCATCTTCAATTTGTTATAGGTTCCTACTGGAAACCTTTCTTTCCGCAAGTGGACCATCACTTCATCACCAATCTGAAACTCCTTATACCTCCTCTTTTGATCTGCCTTAGCCTTATACTGCATATTCATCTTGTTAATGTGTTCTTTTACCTTCTCATGCATATTCTTGATGTGTTCTGCAAAGTCTTCAGCTTCAACACTTGTCTTCTTCTCTTGGTCCATCTTCCTCAATTCTGGAGCAGTCCTAGGACTACTTCCATACACAATCTGGAATGGTGATCTACCAGTGCTTCTATTGACAGAATTGTTGTAAGCGAATTCTGCCTGGGGTAAGATCAAATCCCATCCCTTTGGTTTATCTCCTACCAAGCATCTCAGTAGGTTACCCAAACTCCTATTCACAACTTCAGTCTGCCCATCAGTCTGGGGATGGTGTGCAGAACTAAACTTCAACTCTGTTTTCAACTTCTTCCACAAGGTCCTCCAAAAGTATCCAACAAATTTTGTGTCACGATCTGAGACTATACTCTTTGGCAAACCATGTAGCCTCACCACCTCTTTGAAGAACAAGTCAGCAATGTGGACTGCATCATGGGTCTTCTGGCATGGGATGAAATGTGCCATCTTCGAAAACCTATCAACCACCACAAATACTGAATCATTCCCTCTCTGTGTCCTTGGCAAACCAAGAACAAAGTCCATACTTATATCCTCCCACGGCCTCTCTGGTACAGGTAAGGGCTGATACAACCCTGTATTCTGACTCACTCCTTTAGCCATTTGACATACCCTACAACTCTGCACAAAATTCTTCACATCTTGTGATAACTGAGGCCAATAATAATGCTCACTGATAATGGAAATGGTCTTATCTCGACCAAAATGTCCTGCCATTCCTCCACTGTGCTTCTCCTTTATCAGATTCTCCCTCATGGAACTCCTCGGAATACATAATTGACTTCCCTTAAACAACATGCCTTCTTGAATTAGGAAATCCAACCACTTTGTCCTGTCAACTGTAACAGGTTCCTTGCAAGCTTTCCAAGCCTCTGCAAAATCAGGATCATTCGGGTACAATGTCTTGAGTTCACTGAACCCAACCACCTCAATCTGCATTTCTATCAACAATGTATGCCTCCTACTTAAGGCATCTGCAACCCTATTTGACTTCCCACTCCTATGCTTTAAAACAAATGTATAACTCTGCAAAAATTCTACCCATTTCATATGCCTCTGATTTAATTTTCCCTGACTACTCAGGTACTGCAATGCTTGATGATCAGTATACATAACAAATTCCTTCGGCAACAAATAATGCCTCCATTTCTTTAATGCTTGAACTATTGCATAAAATTCTTGGTCATATACAGAGTACTTTCTCTTTGCATCATTTAACTTTTCACTGAAATAGGCAATGGGCTTACCTTCCTGGCTTAACACTGCTCCAATGGCACAACCACTGGCATCACAATCCACTTGAAACACCTTATTGAAATCCGGGAGAGCCAAAACAGGTTGTTCTGTCACCTTCTGCTTCAATAGATCAAAACTCCTTGCTGCTCCAGTGCTCCACTTGAACTCTTTTCTATCCCCTCTCATTGTTTCAGTTAGGGGTGCACAAATACTACTGAAGTTTCTAATAAACTTTCTGTAAAAACTGGCCAAACCATGGAAAGACCTCACCTCAGTAGTAGTTCTTGGGGTAGGCCATTCCAGAATAGCCTTCACCTTCTCTGGGTCCATCTTGAGACCTTCTGTCGAGACAACAAACCCCAAGTACACTAACTCCTTCTTCACAAAACTACACTTCTTCAGATTAATCAGCAATTTCTCTTCTCTTAACTTCTCAAAGACTCTACCAATATGCATTATATGCTCATCCAGTGACTTACTAAATATCAAAATATCATCTAAATACACAATAACAAAGCTTCCTAGGAACTCTTTCAGTACCTCGTTCATGAGCCGCATGAATGTGCTCGGTGCATTGGTTAGCCCAAAAGGCATGACTAACCACTCGTACAGGCCCTCTTTGGTCTTGAAGGCGGTCTTCCATTCATCTCCCTCTCGAATCCGAATTTGGTGATATCCACTCTTCAGATCAATCTTTGTGAAGTACTGAGCTCCACTCAAACAGTCCATCAGGTCATCCATCCTTGGCAGGGGAAATCTATACTTGATTTTTATCTTGTTTATGGCTCGAGAGTCTGTACACATCCTCCACTCCCCATCCTTCTTTGGTGCTAGTACTACAGGTACTGCACATGGAATCAAACTCTCTCGAATCAAACCCTTTCTCAACAACTCCTCAACTTGTCTGTTTAACTCCTCATTTTCTGCAGGAGTCATTCTATGAGCTGCCTTATTCGGCAAACTGGCTCCTGGGATCAAGTCAATCTGATGACTGATCTTCCTCATTGGTGGTAAACCCTCAGGTACATTATCAGAAACAATATCCTGAAACTCATTCAATAACCCAGAAACTTCTACTGGAACCTTCTCACTACCCTCCTTATCCATTTTAGGAATCAATGCATAACACACACGCTCATGTTTCATGCCTTCTAAAAATTTCCTTCCATCGACATAACAAATTCTAGCACTACTGCATACCTTTTCTTCGGCCTTCTTCAGGGGTTTCAACTTATGGCGGACTCCACCCTTCATCAGGGAATAAGTGTTTGCATGGCCATCATGTACAGCTCGCCTGTCAAACTGCCACGGCCTTCCCAACAACATGTGACATGCATCCATGGGGATGATATCACAGAGTACCTCATCACGATAGCTTCCGATCTTGAACTTCACCAGGCACTGCTCATTGACTAGAACTTTGTGGTCTTTCTGCAACCAGGCAATCCGATATGGATGTGGATGTCTTTCCCTCTTCAGCTTCAACTTTGTAACCATTTCTTCCGACACTAGATTATCAGTGCTCCCACCATCAATAATGACATCACAACATTTGTCTTCACACTTGCACCTTGTGCGAAACAAATTCTTCCTCTGTTCTGGCTCCTTCTCTTCAGTCACCAAGGCTCTTCTAACCACTAGGGCTTCTCCCCTTTCAGCATCATCTGAATGCTCAGATTGAGCCTCCTCATCTACATGCGCAACTCTTGCACGACCTTCTGGCCTTTTGTCTGTCCTTCCTTGGTATTGTGGACATTCATAGGCTCGATGCCCTTCTTCACCACATCGGAAACAAGTTCCTCTGAAACCACCTCTTCCAGGTCCTTGCCCAAATCTTCCTCGTCCTCTACCTCTTTGATCACCACCATTCTGATCACGTGGGCGGTAGAAGTTATCATTCCTCTGGCTTCGACTGGTACCCACATCTTCATTTTTCTTCTCATCCTCATTTCGGCTTCCAAAAGATCTTCCGCTACCCCTTCCGCTTTGACCTCCTCGTCCTTTTTGCTTGCTATCAAATCTCTTGTTCAACTTCTCTTCAACTCTCAGCGAAAATTGGTAAGCATCCTCAATGGTGGCCATTCTGACCAGGCTTAACTCCTCTTGAATGCTCGGCCGTAACCCATTAAGATAACGGGCTACCTTCTCCTTGTTGGCCTCTGCATGTCCCGTTCTGATGATCATCTTGTGAAAATCTTCTGTGTATTCTTTCACAGATCTACTTCCTTGCTTCAACCCTTGCAATTTCTTCAATAGATCTAACTCATAGTCCATTGGCATGAACTGCTTCTTCAGTTTCTCCACCATGCGATCCCATCTGGTGATCTTTCCCTTTTCTCTCTTATTTCTTTCTAGTTGCACCTCTTTCCACCAGATACTGGCATGGCCCTTTAGCTTTGTTTTTGCAAACTTAACCCGATCTGGGTCCTCTACTTCTTCATACTCGAAATACTCTTCCAACTCATTGATCCAATCAATCAACTCTTCCGGGTCTAGACTTCCGGAAAAACTGGGAACTTCTACTCTAGGTCTTTTTCCGATCTTCGAAATGGCCCTTATCAGCCGCATTTGATCTTGATCAATAGCTTCTTCTTCCTCTTCTACATCTGAATCTTCCACCTCTTCTTCATCCTCACTTTCTTCTCCCCTTCTCGGGTTTAACCCTCTTCTTAACTCTCTTTGTAATGCATTTATTTGTCTCTGGAGGGCTCTGAAACCCTCAGCCGCTAATGGATCTCTTCCACCAGCATTTCTGGCACCACCTCGCCTACCACGTGCCACTCTTGGAGGCATCTTGAATATCTTGAACCCACAACCACAGTCCTGGTGCGAACTGCCTCACGATCGGCGATCTGTCCACACGCTCAAGAAAACCCGCTCTGATACCACTTGATGAGGGTGCAACCCGAGACACAGAAAATCACACAGAAAAACTAACAAATCTTATTATTTTCAAAGTATGAAATTCCTACATGCAGAGGATCTCAAATCCTCCAGTTTTGCAATACATGCAAATTACAGAAAGAAACTACAGAAATTCCCCTATTCGCAGCATGCGATCTTCTTTCCCCAAAAACTGCCTAAAAGAAACAGTAACTCGCCCATAAATAGCCCGTTTCTTTGTTTGGAGCCAAAAACGGGATTCAAATTATGCACCAACTTTCGGAAGCCCTAACTCAAGATCTAACCGTCAGATCTTCAATGATAATACCTTTTTGGAAAGCTCTCGTGAAGATCTCTTGCCAGAAAGTGGGGCCTAAAAGCTAACCACTTTCGTATTCCGCCAATTTTTCAGGCCCATCCGAAGCCTCTAAGTACCTCAAAATTAGCTCCGAAGATTTCATAAGGCAAAAAGCAGAAATTGAAACTTGAATAACATTTGAACGGAAATGCTCTTGATCCGATTCTTTCACCAAAGTGTTTATTATTATGTCCTGAAGCTTCCCTTAAATTTTTGTCTCCTCACGCCTTCAAATTCATACCTGCTAAAAATAGCAGTTGAGCAGAAAAAGCAGAAAAGCAGTTCTGAAAGTTGGGAATTCTTCTTCGACGAAAAGGGTATCCAAAAATGCAAAAACATCTATAAAAAAATCTAAATGAAAGTAAATATATTTTTGGGTGATGTAGGATTGCCCTTACACCACTGGATGCTCCTGCATCAGGAATGATAGTATATATGTGGTGGTGGATAGATTGAATAAATTTTCTCACTTTTTTACCATATTGAATCAGGGTATACAGTGGTGCAAGTGGTAGATTTCAGAGAGGTGTTTAGGCTTCATGGAAGACCTAAGACCATCATCATTTATAGGGACAACAAATTCATGAGCTTGGTTTGGTAGTCTAGTTATTTAGGTTGTGTGGCATAGATCTGACCCTTAGAGCTAGTTATCATCCTTAGATTGATGAGAAAACTAAGGTGGTTAACAAATGGGTGGAAGGTTACCTGCACAACCATGTTTTAGGGCAGCAAAAGGTGTGGGTTAAGTCATTGTGCTTGGGAGAGTTTTCCTAAAACTCTACCTTCCATATTTCCATCAAGATGTCTCCATTAATGGATTTTTATTTCTATGAAGCTCCCAACTTCATTTATTTTCTCTTTAGAGAATTCATGGTGCCCAAAGCTAGAGATATTCTTCAGGAGAGTTAGGATATCATGAGTTCTTTGAGAGATAATATAGTAACATGCCCAAAATAAATAAAAAATTGTATGTTGATCAACATCACATTGAGTAATATTTTGAGGTTGGAGAAATGGTTTATTTGATGTTGTAGCCTTATAATAAATCCACTCTCAAGAAGAGTGGGTGATAAAAACTCAAGCCTCATTTTTATGGACCATTTAGAGTCATGAAAAGGATCGAAGAGGTGGCTTATGAGTTGGAGCTACTTGAGAGTAGCAAGGTGCAAAATGTCTTCCATGTTTCTCACCTTAAAAAGACACTTGGTCAGAATGTGGTTCCTTCTATAGAGTTGCATCCTTTGGATGAGGAGGGCAAGTTGATATTGGTTCCTAAGGCTGTGATTGAGGTGAGGGAATGTACTCTATGGAAGAGGCTAATTAAAGAGTATCTTGTGAAGTGGAATAATTTACTAGTGGAGGATGCTACTTGGGAGAGTGAGAAAATATTAGGACATCTAGAGTTGTGATTGCTTGAGGACAAAAAATCTTGGGGAGGGAGAACTGTATTGTCCCCTTCTTCCACGTGATTAGTTGGAGAGTCCATTAGCCCATTCCAAGGTTTCAGTGGGCTAAGTGGAGTTGGTTAGGGGGCTCAGAGCCATTGATAGGCTCTATGGTGGTTTTTGGTGCTTTTGGCAGAACTTTCTACTTTTAATGATGACCAATTTTAGTACTTACTATTTATAGTAAGTCATAGTGTATCTCAGTTTTGTGCTAGTTTGAAATTTGGGAGTACTTAATATTTTTAGAAATTTCTATTTATAGAAAGTGTATTTTTTGTAATTGGCCCAAGCCTATGTTACTCCACCAGTATATATTTTTTATTTTAGCATTAGTGAGTCTAAGGTTGATTAAAATAATGTTTGTATTTTTTCATCACTTAAGTTATAGTTATAAATTTTCTTTATAAATTAAGTGAGTAGGGTCTTGGGGTCATCAAAAAAGTACCTTGTCATGCCTAGTTGATTAAAGTTATTTTTAAAAAGGCTAAATATTAAGCCTCAAAAGGAGGACACCACCCTAGGGAGATATAAGGGAGTTTTAAATAAATTAAAAAAGGGCTCATGAGGTGGGTGTGAGAGTCTTGGAGGGAAATTAATTCAAAAAAGGTTGCCCTAATTTCCCTCTCACTTCTATAATGCAACATTTTGGCTCTCATTTGTTCATCTTTCATTTGGCAGATCATAATAGGATGTTCTGGAATGCTTCTAGGGTTCTATTACTGCATGTTGAGGATGAAAACCATCACTGTTTGGAGTTAGTTTTAGTGGTGGAAGATCCGCCCTATTTATCTAGGAGTGATTCTACTTCAGGTATCACCTTGGGTGTCAACATACTTCTTATTTTCAGTCTTTTAGTGGTGTAATGGTGAAGATTTTCATGGTTTTTTTATATGGGTTTGAATATTTTGGTGTGTTTTATCTTTTTCTTCTTTTTTGTGGTGATTGGAGGTTTTTTGGAGGTTGTTTCTCCATTTGATTCACATTTCCAAAATTTTGGAAACTATCATTTTGATAGTACTTGAAAGTGAAAATCATTCGTAGCTTCTGGCATGCTTGGAAAATCATTCTAGATATTGGCTCATTGGATTCCTCTTGCTTGGGTGCCTAATTTCATGCATTGGTTTGGATTTATTGTTGAGGTTGTGATTTTTAGGATCTGTTTTCCCTTTTAGGGGGTCGTACATTTCTTGGGTTATTAATTTTAGACCTTTCTCAAATGGACAACAAATTTCGGGTCTACTATAGCAAGTTTCATCATGTCTTTCATATGTATTTTATGGCCCAAATGAAGGCGAATGTTGTGGATTGATAGTTTAATCATTTTATGGCTCTCACAAGGAGTTCTATGTAATTTTCTACCCATTTGATATTGTTATCAACTTTGATAACCATTATTTCTAGGTTTGAAATTCCTTGCATTAAGTCTAATTTTACTTGTAATCATTTTCCATTATGAAAATTTATTATACAATGTGAAAATATATGTTATTTCTCAATATTTTCCTTTCTATACAATATTTCCTATGTTTTCAATGCATCAAGGAAAACATGTGAGAAAAGACAAACCAAAACATCAAGAAAACATAACAATTAGCAAGAAAACCTTTTTTTAAATAGGGGTTGTTGTTATAGGCCTTCTATTGAATCATCCCCTACCCAAGCACTCCATATAGAATCCTCATAGATGTAAAAAATTGTAAAAAATTTTAAAGTAAAATTAATCCTCATAGATGTAATGTCCAATTTAAACTAAGTACATACAAACTAATTGATAATTGGGATATTTTGGTGACATGGAACCCTAGAAGAAAATTACTATTATATGTTATGATTACATAGAGAGAGAATCTCAAGGCATTATTTTGCTTCCAATTTAGGTGATTCATATCCTAAAAACACCTTGTTTTATGTTACTTAACTTTCACTTCCATACAACATACTTCTTGGTCTCCTATGGATCCATGCAATGTAGATTGTCCCATTTACATATCATTAATTTATCAAATTCTTGCACAATATTGAAGAAATAATAGTTCTTTCTAGTCCACATCTCTTTCAATGTTGTAGATCATTAGAAGTTCCTTACAGCATATCCCATCATTATCCTAATGAAGAAGTTACAATTCCTTCTCAATCATGATCATATCAATCCTCTGTTGATCCTACCATTTTGGCATCGACATCATCCACCAATTCTACCTCCCAAATTAAATAATGATATTTAACAAGATGATTCTAAAATTAATGAACATTAAAATAAATAAAATATAGAGCTAAAAATAATAATAATAATTCAATTTCTTATATTTCTACTATGCCACTATTCATAACTATTACCAAAGAAGTCCCTTTTTGTACATTGAAAAATCTACAAATCTAATGACCTCTTCACTTCTTTTTTTGGCATGCTAATTTTTTTGATTATGTATTATTAATTCTAAAAATTGGTCATTAGATTATTGTTCATTATATAAAATATAAAAATGAGAAAAAATTAAAAATTAAAAACTAAATCATTATTTTATATTGAACTAGATGCAAGGTTATAATGAATATATAAACTAGTATGTTGAAGTGGGCCATGAAAGAAATATGACATACATACAAGATTTTGAACATGGATATTGAGTACCGTACCATTTCAGGAAAATTGAAGTTTTCCTTTATAACTATGAAAATATTATTAAGAAGACTGAAGTATGATTTAAGATCTTTTCAAAGAAAAAACATGCACATGTAGAGGATAAAATTTTCTACCCTCTAGTCTCAGGACAAGCAAGATTCTTCAAGGAGAAAATGGTCTTCAGCTAGCTCAAGTGATAGGATAAAAAGGTGAGAGTTCTAGAAATAGAAAGAGTGGGTCATAGAGGTATTCTAGATAGATTGTCAAGTTCTCAGCCTAGGATGACAATACAACATGTGTATGATAGTGTGGCATGTCATCGTCCCAAAGGTGCATTGGAATCTTGTATGGACTGAATACCAAGACTATCAAAAAATTTTCTAAATGACTACTTCTATCCTAATTGCTAAGAACTCTTGAAATGTGGGAAAATAATAAAGAATATAAAAACTAAAATAATGTGAACTAAATGAGATATAAATTAGACAGAATGCAAATGATAAGAAAAATGGAGTGAAAGAATGTGATCACAATAGACCAAGAAATTGAGCCTCTAGAAAATAAATGTCTTCAATACTTGCACATAAAACCAAGGAAAATTGTTGGGGTTGTTTAGGGGCTTGCCTTAGTCAAACCCCCACTTGCAGTCTTTCCACCTTTGCAGACAACCAAATAGATAGATAGATAAAATTTAAATTGACAAGAAGATATAAATTAATAGACAAGGGATGTGATAAACCCAAAGATTCTCAAAGACGTAAGATAAAAAATAGATATCACTTCACTAGTAGAAAAATAAAAATAAATGACTAAAAAAACTACTGAAAATTCCATATAAATAACTAAACTTGGCCATGTGACCATTAGTAGTTTACTTCCAGTCATTTATAATGTGACCAAATTTATGAAAACCATTTTTAGTCATTTATTTGGTTAGTTTGATTGATAAATTTGGTAGTATATTTAGTCATTAATTTAGTCATTGATTTAGTCATATATTTAGTCATCTTTAGCACAATGTTCCCTAAGTTAAATACCTTACATAAACTAAGAAAAACTCATTTGAACATTCCTTATTTTTGCATTTGCATTTTTTAGTTATATGGCCACCTTGCATAATACACCTTGCATTCTTGTAGATCCATTTCGTTTGTTCATGAGCTTCAAGCATACAAAGTTTTTCTTATCTCATGAAGCTCAAAAATAATTTTTGTGTGGCGCCTTATTAAAGTTATCAAGAGGTATAAATTTGGTCTGGTTTGGAAGGAAGCTTGACCAAGGCATGAATTTCCCTTAGCCACTCGAGTGTGAGTGTGAGTGCATACAGATCATGTGTGTATGTGTCTCACCTCTTTTGGATCCTCACCCAATGGAAAAATTGAAGTTTCATTGCCTCAATGTGAGCTTTCATTTTTTGGACAAATAGCCTAGATTTGATCCACATCATGATAGACAAATGATAGAAGCTTGATTCAATATTTTTATTTTATTTTACTTTTCTTTTCATCTTTGGCAGTGTATGATTGTTCCTTTATGATGCTCTTTATCATTTTCATGTGTGTTCTTTCGTACCTATGTTGGTTTGCCATGGGATCTTGATCTTGGGGGATTTATCACCCCTCTCGATTATTGTCATCTCATCTTACCAACATTTGTACACTTGGACCCCTTTTGAAGTGAGTTTGTTTACTTTAGTGTGATTTTGAAGAAAGTTCATCCTCTCACTAAAGTGGGGGCTAAATGTAGTGTCAAAAAATTTCATCGGTGAAATTATGACACTTGTTTGGGCACTCCTTACAAAATTGAGCCTAATGATGGCTTGATTTAGTGTTGTAATGTGGTTGACACATTAAAATTGGGTCTTGGGCCCTTATGAACTAATGAATTTAAATTGTACCTTTCTAAAGTGTTGTAACACACTTTCACACTTTTCTAAGGTTTTATTAATTAAATAAACCTGATAAATCTCTTTTTAATCAAAAATAAACCTTAGTCCTACCTTATTTGGAGTGTTGTAAAGTTTTGTAACACACTTTCACACTTTTCTAGGGTTTTCATTAATAAGTGGGCTTATTTATGCTTCAATTGGCCTTATTTTACATCTACAAGCCTTATTTAATGTATATTTTTGAGGATAATCCTAACATAAATCAAAATCCAATCATAATTCATGTGTTTTAGGTTGAATGGCCTAGATTTAGTGATTTATGACTCATTCACCAGCTTGGGTGAATGAGTCCCACCTAGATTTTTGGGCTTCAAACTTGGTTTCACACATTTCTAAGCATTTTTAAATTTGGTCCCATACATTATGCCTAATGGGAAAATGAGTTTTGTGTGGCCCAAAATAAAAATTAATTCAAATTCTTGGTGATATTTTATCCTCCTAGATTTAATGTTGACTTGTAAGGTTTTAATTTGTATAATTCTTGCATAATTGAGTGTAAATACAAGGTTGTTTTGCTCATTTTCACCTATAAATTCAAGAGATCACCTAGCAAGTTGAGTGAGCATCCTTATCCAAAACTTGAGTTCACAAGAGTATTCAAGAATTCACAAGAGAATTAAAGAGTCTTCAAGGGAAGATTATCAAGCATTCTAGAGCATTATTCAAGCATCAATCATCATGTCAAAGACTCCATGCATCATGTTTATTTTGGAGCTAACAATTGTGATGTAGGGTTTCGTGATTCAAGCTAGCATTCAAATAAAGCTCTATTCTATTCAAGAAAGAGTCAATACCTACCTCCATTATAGCCATCTCACACATGTTTGTAGCATCTTATTGATAGATTTTTGTGAGTTGCAACATAATATTTTGTTCATTCATCATTCTCCATTCCTATAATTTCATTCTATTTCAAGTTTTGATTACCAAAACATGGTTTGAACAAGGAAAACCCATATCCACTAACAAGAGAACATTTTCCCCTCTCTTTAGTGTGTCATTTGCAAGTTTATATTGAAGAAACCTTGAAGATAAAGGTTGAAGAAAGTTTTCAAAGTTGTCATCAAGCATTGCATAACATTGGAGAACACCTACACGTTGATTTAAAGAGATTCATATATGGAAACCTAAAGAAGCAAATTAAGCAGGTTGAGAAGAGTATATTCAGACCTTGAAGTTCTAGAAAACCCTAACTGGACTGATTCACCACTTTTGGTGAATGAGTCCCAGCTTTGGTCAAAAAATAGATTTTTGCAAATCCAGATACTTATTTAGTAGATTATTGCTCTTGCATAGAAACCTGGATTTTAGACTTATTCACCTAGCTTGGAAAATGAGTCCCATTCAACATTAAAGGAAAAATTTCTAGTATTTCAGACCTCCTTCAAGTCATCTTCAGATTCTCAAGTTCACATAGTCCTTCATGTAGCTTTCTATTTTATTTCATTTACTTTTCTAGGTCATTTTGTGAGTCATTGCATCATATTTGGTTTCATCATTACATATTGCATTGAATTTGTCTTTCCAAGTCTTAACTTTGTGGTGAACCCTTCATTAGTTTACATTCAGCCCTAGGATAACCCTATTACAAGATATCTTTCTCCTTTGCATTGATATCTCTAGGGTTTGATCTTGAATGAGAGAGTGAAGATTGTCATTCTAGGTCGTAAAACCTAGAAAAGGAACAATTTTCCACCTTTCATCATCAAAGGATATGCTTTCTTTTTGTACTTCCAAAGGTGGGAGTTATTGTGGATAAAATGTATTATTTGGTGAATTTGCACGAATATGATCTATCAATGCATTAACATCCATCGATTTGATAGAAGAAGGTAAGAGAATATTTTGTAAGGATTCATAATCATGCCTTGGTAAATTGAAGTAGTTTGAAGAAAATACCAAAGTGATATCTTGGTAGAAGTAACACAAATTTTCTCAACAATATCATACTCACTTAGTCACTTAGTTGTAGGTCTAGGTTCTTGAGGAAGGCTTGGTTGAGAAGGTGGTAAAGAAGTAGGTTGAGGAAAATTTAGTTTATTCCTTCTAGTATTATAAGTGTGAGATATTGTATTATAAGAGTTCAATTTAAATTGCATAGACTTTGTATAGAGATCCAGAGAATCACTTTCAATAGGAACCCCATGAATAGAACACATCCTTTTATGAGAAGAACTAGTCGAAGTCACATAAATAAATGGTTACTTAGGCCTTTGAGGAGATATATAGATGATGATTAAATTTATGAATTCACCATGACTTTCAGATGAATTGGTTGAAGAAATATTCTCAACATTGATCTATGGGGGATCAAATGTGGAACAATATTTATCATTCACAAGTGCATCACCTCTAGAGGAGAGTGAATTCAAATAATGAGGGGGTAAATTTTTGTTAAGGAATGTATCAATTATTTCATCCTCTTGTGCTAAAATATCCTTAAAAGAAGAAGGAATTTCAGGAGAGGGATCAACAATGAATAATAAAAAAGTAAAAAATAACTCCCTTTCACACACTTGTAAGAGAACTTCATGAAGTTTCTTAACAAAATGGGAAAGGATAGAAGAAAGAAAGATAGAAGGTTTTTTTGAAATAGAGATTTAGACAATTTGGCTAAAGGTTAGTGTATATCCCTTTTGATGACATGGAATGGGGTTTGGGGTAGTGCACCAATTTATTTTTGGAAGAAAAAATCTTAGATTTGTACTTTGTTTTAGGAAGGTGTGTTCACATCAGGTTCATCAAAGTGTAGAGGAGGAAATTTTCTACTGTCAAGTCTCAGAAAAAGAGTCTTAAAGGATAAAATGGTCTTCAACTACCTCAAGTGATAGCATACAAAGGTTAGAGTTCTAGAAATAGAAAGAGTGGGTCACAGAGGTCTTCAAGATAGACTGTCAAGTTCTCAACCTAGTGGTGGAACCCTAAAGTATTCCATGGCCCCATTATCTCCATGGTCATAATCTGGTTGCTTATGTCTTGTTGCCATTAGGGTTTAAAGTTTTAAGGTTTTATTCACATTGGCACCTTTGATTATCTCATTGGCTTATAATTCTACATTGACCAGTTGTATCTAGTAATAGGTTACATTATAAATACTTTATGGTATTCATCCTCATTGTCTAACCAGCCCCAACATTAGGTTACACGTTGAGCCTATGAGTTCCTTTTAAAAATGTCTTACACCCACATGCATTTAAAATCACTTAAGTCTACCTCCTATCAGTCTATCACTCATCACATGTCTCCTTGAAATTGGCCTATGCCAAACCCACAATGAGCAATGTCATATTCCTTAGCAATTCTAGGTTCATCGCCCATCACATGTTCCTTCATCACCACCCAAAAAGCAACGCTCAATGAGCGATGCGGTTAATGACTTAACCCATAACTAGCCTTGTCACTATTGTTGGTTATTATATACCCACTAAAGAGGAACCTATGACTGTCGATGGGTTGAGTTTCTCCCCATTGCCGAAGATCAGAGCATCATTGGTTGAGATTTCCTAAAGGAAAATGAATGAGTAGTGATTGATGTAAATGAGGTTTGGAGCTAGGATTTTCACTGATTAAGATCAATGAATCATGTCTCATTGTTGGCTTCATTTCCATCACTGGATGACATTCCAAATGCAAAGTGAAGTAGCAATGAGTGATACTCACAAAATATGAAGAGGTACACGTGGAAGCTCCCTCACTCATCGCCATGTACATTTCAAATTGATTAAAAATGATTGTGGGGATATTAGAAACATGTGAAGTATTGGAAGGGGTTCTCAAACAATCAAATCAATGGCTCAAATTCAAATATGAACGGGAAACTACCAGAGTAGTAATTTCACTCACACGAGATTTCTTGTTCCATTAATGGTGTAATTACTCAACCAATTTGTTGTAAAAGGGTCTATTGTTAAAAATTTCTTCTCATTCTAACATATGAGAAGTTGAAGAAGATATTGGAGGGTCGAAGAGCCAAGGCAAAGTAGGAATTACAAAACGTTTTCCTAGGTAAGCCATTATTGAACCTTGCAAATTTTTCATTCTTTTTGCAAGAATTGTTTCAGTGTGTCAAAGTGTTGGGAATTGTCTACTAGGGTAAAGTAGGGTTCTAAGATTTTCTTGAATAGTTTAAAATTCCTTGTTGGGGTAGTATAAAGAAGGTATATTTTTTTTGAACTTAAATTGTTAAGGCATAGGTTATCAATTCGAAACCCAATTTGAAACCAATCTTAAAAACCACTAGTCAAGTAAAATGAACCAACTAGGTGAATCATCTTCTAAGTCCGCACCCAAGATAAAAGAAGAAAAAGATCTCCCAAGACATGCCATAGACATCTGAGGGAACTGACAAGAAAAAGGGACCACCAAAAAATTATGTCCACTTCATGGATAAGTTTCAGCCTACAGATGCCAAGGCAAGTGGCAAGAAAGGCACTAGAGAAGGAATATTGACCATTAATTTCAAAGAACTTGCAATTGGAATTGGTGATATTTTTGTGCCTGAGCCAGGATGGGATTTGTTTTTTTACACTTTTAGAAGGAGAGATGCTCCACACCCTAGTCGAAATGTATGGGGATACGATTTGGGGAAACTAGTTTTCCCTAATATTTTTGTGGAAGTAGAATTAATGTTATAGATTGCAGATAGATATGATGAATTCAATAGGGAAATCATAGATATAGATGGTAGAAACATTATAGAGATAAAGAGGAGTAAATTCATAGAGTTTTTCAAAATGAATATTGATTCCAATGAGAAAATCAATATGGAGAATCTAAAAATGAAATATGCAAACCATACAGTTGGGTTCAAAAGAGGTGAAATACCAAAGCATAGGCAAGAAAAGGGCTCTGGGTTTGCAATCAAAGAAGTTGAACCACTAGATTCTGAGGAATTTCCTGACTATTTCAAGTACACATACTATATATTGTGTCAAGTGCTTGGAGTGAAGTGTGATGAAAGGATAGTGTCATCCTTATTAGTTATGATCACGAATATTCAACATAGAAACCAACACAAGTGGTTTGATTATGCTCACCAAGTTTTTGAGTAATTGCACTATGATTTGATAAGGTTGAAAGAAAGAAAAACCCCTCTGACATTTAGGAGCTATTCATTATTGATGCATATGCTGCTACACCAAGGAAGGGAAGTTTTTCTTCAAGTCATGAAACTGAGACAAGTGGATGAGAACAATCATAGATTGCCTACCCAAATGTGGACACACCTTTGGGATTTGCATTGCTCAACTTCAAAGTACGTTGGATTCTGAAATACAATAAAACACACTATTTTGGTACAAACGGGATTAAGGCCAGCTGATAGAATTTCCAAAAAAATTAAGGAGTTGTTGAGGCCCAGAGAGTGTGGAGATGATCCCAATTACGAGCACAATTCGCGAGATTGGTACTTTTATGATAATTGTACAGTAATTAGATGTTATGGGACTACTTTGGTGCCACACCCTTTCCCTATATTTTTTTCTGATAGGCTAGATTTTACTAACATACAGTAGAAAATGGATAGTAGTGATGCAAAGAATTTTAGGTTATCCAAAAAGGCATCTATAATTGAAACAAGTTTCTCTTTTGATTATTTTTTTGTCACTGCAAAGGAAGCATATGATGTGTTTGGAATAATGATAAATAATCTAAGAATGGATACAACCCCCACTAGAAATTTTTATCCATCAGGACTCATTGCTAGAGAAAAGATCAAAAGGGGAATATCAGGATATGGACCTCATGTTTTCTATCACAAGGAAGATGTGATAAGAAATTTTCCATCATTTTCTGATGTTCAAGATAGAGAGAGAGTTTGGTTGAAGATTTTTGAGGTTGAGCATAGAGCTTTTACCAAGAACTCATATTATGAAAGCACTTACAAGCATATCACTGATAAATTTAGGAAAATGGAGATGATACTTGCTGATTTTAGTGATGGCACTTTTTTGGAGAAGGTACAACAAGCAAAGAAAATGGATTGTGGTGCTCTACAAGAGCATCTACTAAAAAATAGTGGCCAACCAAAAGAGCCCATAGCACCAAAAATTCAGTAGTAGCCAATGGACATTGAAGATATTCCTGTTATAGAGTTGCCTTCTCTAAATGTTGATGAAACAGAGGGTGTTGAAGGCAATGTACAACAATCATCTACTAAATCAATTCCTATTGATCAAGGAATAGATAAATATTTCTCATACCATAATGTTGGAGAGGTAATGGAACCATTTATTCTAGATGATAGGCTAGTACCTTGGGAATATGATGAAATTCAAGATAATGATGCAATGGTTCCAGCTTGTGGAAAGTTTTTAGAGGATGATTCTTTTGTGACAACTAGAGAATTTAAAGAATTCATAGTCGAGCTAAAAGCTTAGTAAATAAATGATAGAATGCAAAATGAATAAGAGGTAGTTGATCCCTCACAGCATGAGGAAGTCAAGAAGAAAATTGAGCAAGAGATTATTCAAGAAATTGACCAAATGAATCCCACGGAGGTTAAAAGACTAGTTAAGGACAGTGGGATGTTGGTGATGCCAAGATGGAACCTATCTTTCATAATTTCTCTAGATGAGATTAGGAATGAACCAAATGTTGTGGTTTGAGAAGAAAACTTTGATGAGAAGACTTTTGGTACAAGGTTCAGCCCCAGTTTACATGCACTAGCCATTTGGTCATTAACACTAGATTTAGGGAGATGCGGGCTTAGTAGAACAATGACTTGCATTTCAAGAGAGTTGATCATAGAAAGAGCTTCAAAGATTATAGCCCCACATGTTGCAAGGTTAACAATGTAGTAAGTTGTGTTAAGTGTTGACAATGCAGAAATTACCTAGGCTAGATATCTAAAATTGTTGGATAGACACAACAAATTAATTGAAGAGTATAATAAAGTGAAAGCTATTGCAGCCAAGGAAATTCAAAAGACATTTCCTACTTCTCCATCTAGTACTTCAAAAAATATAAAGATACCCAAAAATTGATGATTGATGCATTCAAAAAGGAGAGCAAGGAAAAAAAGTTTGATAAGAAAAAGGTTCAAGAAGGTATGAGTAAGGTCACTAAGGATATGATTGAAGGTATCCTAAGTTACTGAGTATCCAAAGTTTCTCTTAAGCTAGAAACCACATGGTTAACCTACAAAGGTATCATAAAGCATATGGAAAGTTTCAGCATGTTCAAGAAGTTTTCAAAAGAACTTGGAATAAATGGAGTTGCAGATAGAACAATCTAAAGCATATTCAAACAAATGAAAAAGGATATTCTAAAGCTCCAACATATCTTCCTAACATAATAGGAGGAATTGAAACCATTAGTGAAGTCAAAGGTTTCCACAAAATAATTGGTGGACAACTGCAAGGTAAAATGAACTTCTTTAGGGATATGGAAGACGAAGGTGTACCCAAAATCATTAATGAATATGGAGCAATGAAAGATTATGCCACATGGAGAGCACTTTTCAAAAATCAGACAACCATGTGTCCCTAGATGGTGTATATTGAGGATAAGTTATACTTATCAGTACTTAATGTTTTAATTTACAATTTCATTAAGATTGAAACGGGCATGGACACCTTTGTGCAAGAGGCCAAGGTGACAATTGATGCAAGATATAGTGCGTATGACACCAAGGTGTAGAAACTATTGGATATCAACTGGCCCACTAAACATGAATACAAAAACTAGTTGGAAAAATATGTTGAGTAAGCCACAAGGGTGGCAGGAAAATATAATACTTGGGCAAGTATAATATAGGTCTGGCCTTTGAAGAAAATTTGTTAATAATTTATATCCTCCCAATCAAGAAAGTTTATATGGTAATCCAACCAGTTTCCCTCTCTTTGCTTTGTGTTTTCTTATGCTTTTATGTTTTATGTTTTTGGGATGACTGGTGCTATGACAAGGAGTCATCAAACAACAAAGGTATGATCTCAACATGTCGTTATAGATATTGTCTCTTTATATCTTCCCCCACTTCTTAAATGCAAAGATAACCATTTGGAGGTTGAAATGAGGTGAAATACTCTAAAATACAAAATGAAATGCAATGTAACTACTAATAGACCGAAGCTTGTTTGCTCCCTTGTTTCTATAAAAGGGAATTCAAGGCTATTGTGCAAGGGTCTTTTAAAATTTTGGTTGCTCTCAGGTAGTCTTAGAAAATATTTTCATGGAAAGTAATAAGAATACAAAGATATAGAATTGCTCATTGAGTCTTAGGTTATTAGTTTATCTTTATAGTTAGCTTAAATTTTTTGAAACAATTATAGCATTTTAAATTGATAATAGAAAATTTCAAGCAAATTGTCTCATGTGTTTTCATTCATGAATGAGCAATGAAATGATTAAAGATTGTTTTATTGATCTCCAATTAACATGGTTGGATGTGTGTTTTCATTTGTGCTTCAATTCAAGTAATTGATTTAAATTATTTGATGCAATCACTGGTTTGTGTGTTAAGTCATAGGATATTTAAGCACATTCTATCTGAAATATCTGAGTTATGAATTTGTAATGCAGATCTGTAATAGTCTATAAATATTGAATGGCATTGGTGTTGCATTATAGTTTGTTGTAAATTTGACCTCGTCACCTTAAGATAAAGCATTGTTCTATGTATCAAGTGAGTTCAAACATATCTGATTAGCTAGATCTTGTCAAAGAACAATTTATTTAATTCAAATCATACTCCTAATGATGATTTTTATTATATTTTTTGGTTGAATTTTCCATTCTCTACTCCAAGTTGTATAGGTGTAAATAATTTTCCAAGTTCTTGCTAATTGTCACTTGTTGAGTCATGAACATGAGAATGTATCTGCTACATATGCAATGTATATGGTAATTTTTTTGAAGGATTTCTATGAGTGCATTGTGGGTTCACCCTCCCCGGTTTTGCAAAGCCCGAAGTGCAAGAGGAAAGCTAAATTGATTTCTCTCATTCATTGTCTAACCCTCTCTAGGTTGCTAATTATTGGAATTAGCAAATCCATAGGCTTCCTTGAAGATCTAGTTGGGAAATTAAAAGAGCCAACAGATTGGTGACTCTATTGGGGAGACACTTAAGAAATATTTGTCTCCAAAGTGCCTTACCAAGGACCACTATTATGTATAGTGTTTTTTACCTATAGAGTCAGTTTATTTGAAATTTCATCTAACCATTACCTGAGTCTTTTCCAACAATCCACCAAGGTTTGTGCTGATTTTCCCACCATTTTATCTATTGAGAGATTTGTGCTTAATATTTGTCCCAAATCATTTCTTATTTGTCTAAGCTTGACTACAATCTTAAAGATCTTGCATAATTTTAATAAATTTGCAACACCATTGCAACAAATTTGTTCCAATCAATTTGGGTGGCGACTCTAGAATATCTACACCAGTGTGTGCCAACATTTAAAGATAGCAAGGAAGTTAAGAATAAGAATAGGAAGAAGCTAAAAATATTGAAAAATGAAAAGAAAGGTCCAAGAAAAAATGTGAGGGACTCACAGCCATATTAAGAAGCATCTAGAGTGGAGACTAGAAGGATAATTTCCTGAGAACACTCATGAAAAATGGAAAGAAAAAGGAGAAAGAAAAATTATACTCCCCATCCCATTCCTAGACATGAATTATGTTCTAGTTCTAGTTCTGAATGTGAAAGAAACATGTTAAGTTTCATTGATAATACCTCTCAAAAGGGGGTAGAGGCTACAGTGAAGTCTGTTGTGAAAGAACAGCCCTTTGATTATGGCTTAAGGGCCATGCATAGGATGGAAAGAGATAGGATACAATGGTATAATGTAAATCCTAGTCATGCTAGAGTTGAGGGACGTCCAACCCCTTCCTCTAACAAATTTACTTACATCCATTTTGATTAGTTAACCAAGAATGATGAGTATTGCCATAATAATTCCACTAGTTATGTCAAACTTGTAATGACTTCTGACAATGATACCACTTTTCCAGAAGAACAGAAAGTTTTCAATGATATGCAACAAATTAGGGCTAGGGCATTGAGGTGTAATGAAAATAGGAGAAAGAGGGAGGATGAGAGAGCAAAGAGTTTGAGGGAAAATATGATCGAGAGAGACATGCTCCAAAGAAGAGCTGGGAAAATGGAGGAAATTGATAGGTTAGCAGCTGAGTCCGCCCAAACCACTAACCTTGTTGTTATAGATATTGTAACAAGAGTACCTACTAATGCATCAACTAAAAATTCTTGTGTAAATACATGGACTGATAAGAATGTAAAATATTTCATCCTAGTCAATCCCCCTCTTAACAATACAAATGTTTCTCCCCAAAATACTGATAAAGGAAAACAACTTATGGGGGAGTAAAGATAAATGAAGCGGGTCCTTCTAAGGATGTACCATAGAGTAATTGTCTCTCACTGGAAGATAGGTTGATAAAAGAGAATAAATAACTAGAGAAGAGAGTGAAGGAGATGGAGCTACTAGTAGTAAACACTAAAATTGAAAGGAAGCTTGGATTCTTAGAGTCCACTATAAAGGATTTAGTCCCTGAGACTTCAATCCCTCAAAACCACATACCATCTTCAAGTCCTTATTCAAGAGAAACACCTACACCCAACTCAAATCCTCCTAACTCATCCTCACAACCAGAAAGAAAATGAAAAATAGTTTAGTTTAATGACCAACATGATTCCCAACCGAGGAGGTCCTAAAACAATACAAGGAGGAGAATTCATGGCAACTAGAATGAGGAAGAGGAACGCGTTGGAAGGAGATCATTGCACACTGATAGATATAGACAACTATGTTTTGAAAACCTCCTAAGGTACCCAAATCCTATTCCAGACAATGCAAGGAAGCATGTACCCAAGTTCACTAGTAATAATGCTCTTAGCAGTGAGGATCACTAGAAGGCTTTTCAAAGTTTTGTGGAAGACTTCGAGCTCTAGGATGAGGATGTGGCTATGAAATATTTTATGAAATCCTTAATTGAAGATGCTAGGGATTGGTATAGGAGCTTGCATGATGTAAGCATTGATTCTAAGGATGATTTTTATAGAGTTTTCAGAGAACAGTATGGGGAGAAAACTGATCCTCGGTTCATATTGAATGATTTTAGTAATATTACAAAGGGACATAGTTAACTGACAATTGAGTTCAATGTGAGGTTCCAAAAGGCTATGTATAAATCCCCTGGCTATTTGAGACCCAATAAATGTGCTACTTGCTCAGAGATAAAAATCCACAATACCTAAGATAAGCCTCTAAGATGGTGGTCAATATTTAAAATAATAGGAGAGCATTAGGTAAAGTTGGAAGAAGGGATGACTCTAAAGCTCTAAGGAACCCTAAAGGTCAGAATGACAAGGGAGGAAAAATTGTAGCTCCTGATGAGAAATTAGACCAAGTTCTTAGTCCGTTACAGAAGGTAGAAAATAATTAGAAGCCTTATTTCCAGAGGACTAAGAGGCCACCAATACTACAAGACTATCCTTATCATACAAATTGACATAATGTAAATCTAGTTCAAAATAATAATAAAAACACTCAACTCCCATCCAATCCATTGTGAAAACATTCCACTAATGTTGATGAATTGCCATGGTGTGGAGTGTGTCAAATGCCTCATTCATCATAGCAATGTGTTGTTTCTATGTTTGTAGAAGATACTCAAGATGATCAAGGAGGGTCTGATTCTCCTCATGACCATGATGAGATGGCAAATATCTTTATGACTAAAGCAAATCTGGATTGTGATGACTACTCTTCTAGTGATGATGTTGGCATTAATGATGTGGATATACAAAGGCAAAAAGAAAGTGTACATCACCAACAAATATTTTTAGATGAAGAAAGAGAGATTGACTATACTGCTTATGCTCTTGAATCAAACAATGTTTCCTTGAGAAGACCTTCCAATGAGGAAATTGAAAACTATATAATTTCCTTGGCTACTCAAGTGAGAAGTAACCTTCAGTTGAGAAATAGGACTGTAAGTGGCAATTAGGGTAACCCTGGTAGCATGTTTTTCAAGGAAAGTAACACAACAAATAAGGGGACTAGCATAGAAAATAAGAAAGAAGATACAAATCCCGGAGAAGGTAAAGAAATAAGAATTTGGGCCAAGAAGGGTAGTAAGGCTAAGACTGAGGGTTAAGTTGTCCCTTAGGATATGAAGGCCAGATATCTCAAGCTGAACTCTAAAAAGAATGAAAAGCAGAGTGAAAAGGTTACTCATAAAGAATTGATACTCCCCGAGTTACCATCATACTCTCTTGTAGACATGTTCCAAGTGTTTTCTCAAGTTAAAGTTATAGTTCCATTGCTATAAATGATGAGAATTGATGAGCATAAGGAGAAAAAAGTCACTTTTATCAATAGTGTTGCCATGGGTGGTAAGGATAAGATAGTGATTGATCAGCCTAGATCAATCCAAAGTCAAGAGAAGAGTGCTAAGGTGGAGGCAGTGATTAATGAGAATCATGAGATATATGTAGGAACTACAATTATTGTGAACCTAAATCATGTTAATCCATTCTTTCTAAGCTTGATTATTAATGGGAAGCTATTTAGGAACTATCTAATTGACTTTGGGGATTCAAACAATGTAATTACAGTCAAAATCATGTAGACAATGGGTTTGAAGGTTGATAGCACCTATGGTAAATGCCATGCTATGGACTCCAGAGAGGTACCAGTTATTGGAGTCATTAATAGTGTACCATATAAACTTGAAAATTTCCCTAAAAATGAGTTATATATGAGTGTTACAGTGGTGGACATTCCACCAACCTATGGGATGTTATTGTCAAGACACTGGAGTGAATCTATGGGTGGAAGTATACATTGTGATTTATCATTTCCTACTTTCTCCATTGACCAGAAATATGTCAAGGTTACTAGGGAAGAAAGAGATCCCCATATGATTGAACATGTGGAGGAACCAGAAGAACCAGTAAGGATCAATTTTATAGATACTAGTTTGGACACCTTTTGGGTTGAGGAAGAACTTCCAAAAGAGAAAGTGCAGCCTGCAGCAATTTTTTGAGAGGTTTATGATAACCCACAAAGAGACACTCTCTGGTCTATGTACTTAGATTTAGCCTATTCTAAGGATGGATTTGTTGTAGGATTTATCTTGAATTAACCACAAGGTAAAACATTTAAAAACCCTTTCCTATTGTAGTTTGCATGTACTAATAATGTGGCTGAATATGAGGCTCTATTGTTGGGTCTAAAAATAGCCTCAAAACATGGTATTAAGATGTTAAAATTGTTTGGAGATTATGAATTGGTAGTTTCCCAAGTGATATCTAAGGTTTTTGCCAAAGATAAAAGGCTTAAACAATATAAAAATGTAGTGTGAGACACTATTAAGGCCTTTAATGCTTTTAACATTGATTGGTTAGAAAGAGGATTAAATTCCAAAGCAGATTTGTTAGCTAATATTGTTGTTAGGATAGATGATGAATTTTGATGGTGTTTCAAAAATAGAGGTGTAGACGTGACCTACAATGCCAAATAAAATTTGCAATTGGCAAGTGTTTGATGATGACAATGATATCCTCATATTCTTGCACTGTATTTATAAATATGATAGCTAAGAAATTAATTTTGGTTCATTGTTAGTAGAAATTGATGGTAAGGAGACCCTATTTGGGAATGAGGTGATCCAATTGAAGACTAATAAGATTCCCAAGGGATTGGTTTCAATAGAAAGGGTCTTTGATTTTCCTAACAAGGAAAATGTGAAGCAAGCATCCCCCCATAAATAATATCTAGAGGAAATCAATCTTGGAACTAAGAACTCTCGAAAATTGGTATACATAGGGAAGAGGATGAAGCCACATGTTAGGACCATACTGATTTTGAGGAAGTATATACATGTGTTTGCATAGTCATATGATGACTTGAAGGCTTATAGGGAGGATCCTTTTCAATAGGAGATACCTCTAAAACCTAATGTTAAACCCTTCAGGAAAAAGTAGAGACCAATAAATCCTACTCTGCAACCAAAGATGTAAGAGGAACTTACCAAGCTAAGGGATGTAGGGATTATAAAACCTATCATACATTCATAATGGGTCTCAAATCTAGTCCCAGTCAGAAATAAAAATGGTGACCTAAGGTTATGTGTAGACTTCAAAAAATTGAATGTGGCATCTTTGAAATATAATTATCCTCTACCTAATATGGAGGCTATGCTGCAAAAGGTAACATGATGTGAATTCTCTTGATGATGGATGGGTTTTCAGGTTATAATTAGGTCATAATGAAGGAATTAGAACAATATAAAACTACATTTACAATGCCATGGGGGACATATGTGTATGTAAGGATGCCATTTGGCTTGATTAATGTTTGTGCCACGTTTCAGAGAGCCATGGATGTGGCTTTTACTGACCTCATTGATTTGTTCCTTGTCATATATCAAGCTGATATTACTACCCATAGTGAGAAAGAGGAAGATCATTATGACCATTTGGAAAAGATATTTATCAGAGCCTTGGAATATGGGATTTCCTTGAATCCCAAGAAATGTCAATTTGGAGTTAAAGAAGGGAAGTTGTTAGGTCACATTGTGTCAAAAGATGGGGTTAAAATTGATCCTGAATGTGTAGCAGCATTGATAAGATACCAAATCTGAAGAATGCCAAGGAAATTCAATCCTTCTCTAGTCAGATTAATTTCTTGAGGAGACTTTTCACCAATTTCGTAGAAATCTCTAGGTCAATATAAAAAATTTTAAAGAAGGGAAAGAAGGTGACCTAGTCAGAAGATTTTCATGCCATTAAATAAGCCATTAATGAAGAAAATTTCCTTAAGTCACCTGGTTATTCATAGCCTTTTCAATTATTTACATTTGCACCATTTCACACTATTACAAGAGTGATTTTACAAAATAAATGGTGAAGGATATGAATAGCCTATTTTTTAATTTAGCAATTCATTGCAATCAGCTAAATTAAAGTATTATTTGATATAAAAATAAGCTTATGCCTTGGTAAAGGTAGTAAAAAAAATAAGGTCTTATCTCACGAGAGCCAAGATAGTAGCATATGTGTTGAGTGTAGCAGTTAAGGACATTTTCATCCAAAAAGAGACTAAAGGGAGGAGGTGCCAATGGATTAATAGAATCCAAAAATTCAACATAGATATCCAAATCACCAAACTAGTTCAAGGAAAAGGTCTTGCTAGATTAATGGATGAAACTAACTTAGAAACTAATCAGATTAATCAGTTTGGCCATTTGGAAGTATCTCCCATCTGTTATATCCAAACATGTGATTGGTATGAAAATATTGTGAGGTATTTTCAAACTATGCAATACCCAGATGGTATGATAGAGAATGAGAAAAGGACTCTAAAGTTTCAATATATTAGATATGTGATTATTGAAAATGAGTTATGATGGATAAATCTAGGTGGGGTCTTATTAAAATGAGTCAATTCCTTGTAGGCTTTGAAATTATTGGATGAGATGCACAATGGAGCCTATGGAGGAGATTACATGGAAAAAAACACTTCTCACAAAATCATTAGAGCTAGTTTTTGGTGGCCCAAACTTTTCAAAGATGCAAACAAGTTGGTAAGGACATGTGATGCTTGTCAAAGATTTTTTTGAAAATTAAAGTTCTTATGTAATTTACCTTTGAGACTTGTCACAGTCCAAGCTCCTTTCCAGTAGTGGGGAATTGACTTTATTAGAGAAATAGCGGAAAAATAAAGTTGAGGACACTCATGGATTCTAGTGGCAACAAATTATTTCACTAAGTGAATTTAAGCCATTCCCACCAAGAGAGTGACTAGAAAAGTTGTTATTGATTTTCTGTTGGAAAATACATTAATTAAATTTGGTGTCCCTAAAAAGATTGTCTCAGAAAATGCAATGTGCTTTCGGTCTGATGAGTTCATTGAGTTTTGTAATAAACATGGCATCCAAGTTTCATATTCATCCCCATACCATCCATAAGGGAATGACCAAGCTAAATCAAGCAATAAAATCTTGATGAAGATTATTAAGAGAATCATTGAGAAGAATAAACGAGCATGGGACTCTAAGTTGAGGTTAGCTTTGTGGGAAGATAGAGTGACAATGAAGAAAGCCACTTGTCATGTGGCATTTGACCTTGTGTATGGTATTGCAGCAAGGTTGCCACAAATTAATTTTCTGAAAATGTATAAACTTGTACAAGAATATGATGATGATATTTGTGATGAAATATAGTGCAAAATATTTTGAAGCCCTAACTAAACTGGATGAAACCAAGAGAGAAGCTCATAATAAAAACACAAAGTTGCTGCTTTAGGTGAAGAATTTGTATGAAAAAAGGGCTACAAATAGAAAATTTGAGTTGGGAAGGATGGTTTTAATGTGGAATGTAAGGGCAGAGGATAAAGGTAAACGTGTGAAGTTTGATCCTTTATGGTTAGGCCCTTATCTAATTCTTAATATGCATGGAGAAGACTCATATTTCCTGCAGTCCTTGATAGGTGAAATTATTGAACTATCAATAAATGGAAATTTCTTGAAACCCTATTTCTCTTGAAATGGGTTATCTTTCCATGTGCACTGTAAAGTCCTATAATTTTTGTATATAGGTTTGGTGTGTTTCCTTTTTATTGTGTCTGCTTGTCTTACCTAGATAAGCTCCTAGGTTTTGGTCCTTGTGTCCTTGGTCTACTTAACTAGAGATTTGAGATCTTGCTATTCGTACAAGATTCATACATCCCCAGTCAGAGCCACTTGTGGAACCCTAAATTTTTGTATGGTTCCATTATCTCCATGGTCATAATCTGGTTGCTTATTTCTTGTTGCCATTAGGGTTTAAGGTTTTTAGGTTTTATTTACATTGAAACATTTTATTATCTCATCGGCTTATAATTATACATTGACCACCTATATCTAATAATAGGTAGTAATACTTCATGGTATTCATCCTCATGGTCTGACTGGCCCCAACATTAGGTTACCTGTTGATCCTAGGAGCTGCTTTTAAAAATTACTAATGCCCACATGCATTTAAAATCACTTAAGTTTACCTCATAGTGGTCTATCGCTCATCACATATCTCCCTGAAAGAAACCTATGTCAAACCCATGACAAGCGATGTTATATTCCTTAACCATTCTAGGTTGATCACCCATCACATCCTCCTTCGTCACTGCCCAAAAGGAAACACTCAATGAGTGATGAAATTAATGACTTAACCCATCACTAGCCTTGTAACTATCATCATTTTTTGTATACTTGTTAAAGAGGAATCCATGACCATTGATGGTTTGAGTTTCTCCCCATCACTAGAGATCAGAGCATCCCTTGTTGAGATCGCTTAAAGGAAAATGAATGAGCGATGAGTGATGTAAATGAGGTTTGCAACCAAGATTTTCAATGATTAAGATCAATTTCTCATGTCTCATCATTGGCTTCATTTCCATCATTGGATGAGATTACAAATGAAAAGTGAAGTAGCGATGAGCAATACTCGCAGAATATGAAGAGATACACATGGCAACTCCCTCACTCATCACCATGTACATTTCAAATTGATTAAAAAGGATCATGGGGATATTCGAAACATGTGAACCATTGGATGGGGTTCTCAAACATGTAAATCAATGGCTAAAATTCAAATATGAATGGGAAACTAATAGAGTAATAAGTTCACTTGCTCGCGATTTCTTGTGCCATTAATAGTGAAATTACTTAGCCAATTTGCAGTAAAAGGGTCTATTGTTAAAAAATTATTCTCATTCTAGCATATGAAAAGTTGAAGAAGATATTGGAGTGATGAAGATCTAAGGCTAAGGAGGAATTCCAAAAGGTTTTCCTAGGTAAACCATTATTGAACCTTGCAAAATTTTCATTCTTTTTGCAAGAATTGTCTTAGTGTGTCAAAGTGTAGGGAATTGTCTTTCAGGGTAAAGTAGGGTTCTTATATTTTCTTGAATAGTTTAAAATTCCTTGTTGGGGTAGTATAAAGAAGGTAGAACTATTTTCTAACTTCAATTGTTAAGGCATAGGCTATCAATTCAAAACCCAATTTGAAACTAGCCTTAAAAAACCCTAGTCAAGTAAAATGAGCCAACTAGGTGAATCATATTCTAAGTCCTCACAAAAGAGAAAAAGGAAAAAGACCTCCCAAGACATGCCACAAACATCTAGGGGAACTGATAGGAAAAATGAACCACCAAAGAATTATGTCCAGTTCATGGATAAGTTTCAGCCTCTAGATGCCAATGATAGTGGCAAGAAAACCATTGGAGAAGGAATATTGGACACTAATTTCAAAGACCTTGCAACTAGAATTGGTGATATTGTTGTGCCTGAGCCAATATGGGATTTATTTTTGTACTTTTAGAAGGAGAGGTACTCCACACCCTCGTCGAAATGTATTAGGACATGATTTGGGGAAACTAGTTGTCCCTAATATCTTTATGGAAGTAGATTTAATGTTATAGATTGTAGACAGATATGATGAAGTCAACAGGGTGATCATGGATACATATGGTAGAAACATTCTAGATATAAATAGGAGTAAGGTCATAGAGTTTTTCAGAATGAACCCTAATTCCAATGAGAAAATCAATATGGAGAAGCTGCAAAAGGATTATGCCGACCATAAGCTTGGGTTCAAAAGAGATGAACTACCAAAGCATGGGTGAGAGAAGGGATTTGGGTTTGCAATCAAAGAAGTCGAACCACTAGATTGTGAGGAATTTAATGAATATTTCAAGTACACATTCTATATGTTGTGTCAAGTTCTTGGAGTGAAGTGTGATTGAAGGATAATGCCATCCTTGTTAGTTATGATCATGGATATTCAACATAGAAACCAACATAGGTGGTTTGAATACACTCACCAAGTTGTTGAGCAAATACACTGATTTGATAAGGTTAAAAGAAAGAAAAACCCCTCTGACATTCAGGCACTATTCATTATTGATGCATATGTTGCTATACCAGGGAAGGGAATATTTTTTTCAAGTCATGAAACTGAGACAAGCAAATCAGAAGAATCATAGATTGCATGTCCAAATGTGGACACACATATGGGATTTTCATTGCTCAACTTCAAAGTACGTTGTATTCTATAATACAATAAAACACACTATTCTAGTTCAAATGAGATTGAGGCTAGCTGAAAAAATTTCCAAAACAATTAAGGGGTTATTGAGGCCTACAGAGTGTGGAGATGATCCTAACTATGAGTGCAATTAGGGAGACTAGTAATTTTAGTACAATTGCATAGTCATCATATGTTATGAGACTACTATGGTTCCACACCTTTTGCCTAGATTTGTTTCTGATAGGCTAGCTTTTACTGAGATAATGTGGCAAATGGATAATAGTGATGTAGAGAATCTCAGGTTATCCAATAGGGCCTCTATAATTGCAACAAGTTTCTCTTTTGATTATTTTTTTGTAATTGCAAAGGAAGCATATGATGTGTTGGGCATAATGATAAAAAATCTAATAATGGATACAACCCCCACTAGAAATTTTGATCTAGAAGGACTCATTGATAGAGAAAAAATCAAAAGGGGAATATCAGGATATAGGCCTCATGTTTTCTATCACAAGGAAGATGTGATAAGAAATTTTCCAACATTTTCTATTGTCTAGAATAGAGAGAGAGTTTGGATGAATATTTTTGAGGTTGAGCATAGGGCTTTTACCAATAACTCATATTATGAAAGCCCTTACAAGCACATCACTGATAAATTTAGGAGAATGTAGATGATACTTGTTGATTTGAGTGATGGCATTTTTTTGGAGAAGGTGCAACAAGTAGACAAAATGGCTCACAGTGCTCTACAAGAGCATCTACTAAAAATTGGTGGCCCACCAAAAGATCCCATAGCACCAAAGTTTGAGCAGCAACCAATGGACATTGAAGATATTCCTTTTATGGAGTTGCCTTCCATAAATCTTGATGAAACTCAAGGTGTTGAAGGGGATGTACAACAACCATCTACTAAATCAATTCCTATTGATCAAGGAATAGAGAAGGAATTATCATAGCCTAATGTTGGAGAGGTAATGGAACCATTTGTTCCACATGACAGGTTAGTACCTTGGGAATATGATGAAAGCCGAGATAATGATGCAAGGGTTCTAGCTTGTGCAAAGTTTTTAGAGGATGATTTTTTTGTGACAACTAGATAATTTACAAAATTCATAGATGAGCTAAAAGCTTAGGAAATAAATGATAGAATACAGAAGGCACAAGAGGGAGTTGATCCCTCACAACATGAGGAAGTCAAGAAGAAAATTGAGGAAGAGATTATTCAAGAAATTGAGCAAATAAATCCCATAGAGACCAGAAGACTAGTTAAGGACACTAGATGTTTGTGATGCTAAGATGGAACCTATCTTCCATAATTGATCTAGATGCAATTAGGAATGACCTGAATGTTGTGGTGTCAGAAGAAACCTTTGATGAGAAGACTTTTGGTTTGGGTTTCAACCCCAGTTTATATGCACTAGCCATTTGGTCATTAACACCAAATTCAGGGAGGTGGAGGCTCAGTAGAACAATGAATGGCCTTTTAGGAGATTTGATCATAGCAAGAGCTTCAAAGATGATAGCCCTAAAGGCTGAAAGGTTAACAATGTAGTCAGCTATGTTGAGTGTTGACATTGCAAAATTACCTAGGCCAGATATTTGAAATTGTTGGATAAACACAACAAATTAATTGAAGAGTATAATGAAGTGAAAGCTACTATAGCCAAGGCAATTCAAAATACATTTCCTACTTCTCCACTTCACAACAAGATAAAGATACCCTGAAATTGAGGATTGATGCATTGAAAAAGGAGCTCCAAGCAACTAAGTCTAAGAATAACAAGCTCCAAGAAGGTATGAGTAAGGTTACTAATGATATGGCTGAAGGTATCTTGAGTTATAGATTATCCAAAGTTTCTCTTAGGGAAGAAACCACATGGTTAACCTAAAAAAGTATCCATGAAGCATATGGAAAGTTTCAACATGTTCAAGAAGTTTTCAAAAGCACTTGGAATAAATTGAGTTGTAGACTGAACAGTCTAAAGGAGATTCAAATAAATTCAAAAGGAGATTCTAAAGCTCCAATACATCTTCCTAACATAATAAGAGGAATTAAAACCATTGATGAAGTCACAATTTTGAACGAAAGAATTGGTGGACAACTACAAGGTAAACTTAAGGTCTTTAGGGATATGGAAGACCAAAGTGTACCCAGATCCTTAATGAAGATGGAGAAATGAAATATTATGCAACATAGAGAGCACTTTTCAAACATTAGACAACCATGTGTCCCCAGATTGTGTATATTGAGGATAAGTTAGACTTATCAGTACTTAATGTTTTAATTGACAACTTCATTAAGATTGAAACGGGCATGGACACCTTTGCAAAAGAGGATAGAGTGAAAATTGATGCAAGATATGATGTGTATGACACCAAGGTGTAGAAACTATTGGATATTAACTAGCCCACTAAATATGAATACAAAAACTAGTTGGAAAAATATGTTGAGTAAGACACAAGGGTGGTGGGAGGATATAATACTTGGTCAAGTATAAGATAGGTCTGGCCTTTGAAATTAATTTTTTTAGAATTTATATCCTCGCAATAAAAAAGTCCACATGGTAGTCCAACCAATTTCCCTCTCTTTTCTTTATGTTTTCTTATGCTTTTATGTTTTATGATTTTGGGCTGAGTGGTGCTATGACAAGGAGTCATCAAACAACAAAGGTATGAGTTCAACATGTCGTTGCATATCTTGTCTCTATGTATCTTCCCCCACTTCTTAAATGCAAAGGTAGCTGCTTGGAGGTTGAAATGAGGTGAAATAATTTGAAATATAAAATGAAATGTCATATAACTTCCAATATCCTGAAGCTTATTTGCTCCCTTGTTTCTATAAAAGGGAATTCAAGGCTATTGTGTAGGGGTATTTGAAAATTTTGGTTTCTCTCAAGTAGACCTAGAAAATATTTTCATGGAATGTAATAATCATAAAAGGATATAGAATTTTTTGTTGAGTCTTAGGTTATGAGTTTATATTTATAGCTAGCTTAAATGTTTTGCAACAATTACAACATTTGAAGTTGATAATAGAAAATTTCAAGCAGATTATCTCATGTGTTTTCGTTCATGAATGAGAAATGAAATGATTAAATATTATTTTATTGGTCTGCAATTAACATGGTTGGATGTGTGTTTACATTTTATTTTCAATTCAAGTTATTGATTAAAATGCTTTGATGCAGTCGGTGGTTTGTGTCTGAAGTAATAGGATCTTTAATAGCATTTTGTCTGGAATATATGAGTTATGAATTTGTAATGCAAATCCATAAAAGTCTATAAATATTGAATGCCATTATTGTTGCATTATATTTTGTTGTAAATTTGACCTCGTCACCTTAGGATAAAGAAATGTTCTATGTATCAAGTGAGTTCAAACATATTTGATTAGCTGGATCTTGTCAAAGAAAAATTTAGTTAATTCAAATCATACTCATAATAATGATAGTTATTATATTTGTCAGTTGAATTGTCCATTCTCTTCTCCAAGTTGTAAAGGTGTAAATAATTTTCCAAGTTATTTCTAATTGTCACTTATTGAGTCATGAACAGGAGAATGTATCTACTACATATGAATGTATATGGTAATTTTGTGAAGGACTACTATAAAAGCATTGTGGGATCACCGTCTAGGGTTTTGAAGAGCCCAAAGTGTAGGAGGAAAGCTAAATTTATTACTCTCGTTCATTAGCCAACCCTCTCTAGGTTGCTAATTATTGGAATTGGAAAATCCATAGGCTTCCTTGAAGATCTAGTTGGGAAATTAAAAGAGCCAACACCTAGGATGATAATGCAACACATGGATGATAGCGTGACACACCTGTTGAATCTCTCTTGTGCTAATTTGTCCTTGATGAAAACATGTGTTACAGTCTGGCATCTTGGTGGTTTACTCAGTTGATTTGCTTCATTTATGTTTGGCATGTTTACTTCACTTTGGATATTATCTTGGGTGGCATTGATATCTTGACTCCTTGTGCAGATATCGGTTGAGGTATTCTGGTTACAAGTTCTTTGTTCCATTGATCAGGTGACATGTTTCTTGTTTAACAATTAGTATTTCAGTGATGCACTTAATTATATGACTTTGGAATGAATCAGTTCTCTACAGGTTGATATGTTGTGGCTTGATCAATTTCTAGCTTCATGAAATTGTTAATGGTTGTTGATAATATTTAGAGTGATCTTTCTCCATCCTCTTTCAGGTAATGATCTCTAGTTCTTGATGCTTGGGTTTATGATATATAGTTTACTTTTCAGTTTTAATAAAACCCTATTGGGTTTCCTTAATCAACTGATAATGGTTTATGGTATGGGAAAATGGCATTGTGAACTTAGCATGTTTTTAGCCTCCATTTCACTTCACAAGGCTTTGGAAAGTATTTGACATTGGACATTATATGGCATTGAATATTAATGAGGTGGTAAATTGGCTTTGGTCAAAGGTAAACAAATTGATAATTATTTGCATATGATTCAGGCCTTAAGGTGGATAAATCTCTAGGCCTCAAGGCTGACAACATGTATTTGGTTTTGATTAGTTTTTATTTGTCACATTGGAAGTGAATAGGCTATGATTACTTGGGGACACTAATTCTTAAGAATTAGACACTTTACATGAAATAATGCTAGGCTTTATTGAGTCGGCATTACACATGCTTAGTCTTTGATTCGGGTAATGAGTTTGTCAGCATGATTTTGGATTGCTTTGGCCGCGGACTTCAAATATCATTGAGTGTTTTTAACTTATTGAGTTAGTCCTTTCGAACTTAAAACTACATCACTTTTTTATATAGGATTTCATTTGGAAAGTAGGGCAATATTTGTGCTTCATTGTTTGAGGGTCTCAAACCCTATTCTATCTGCCACCATGGACTCTTTCTTTTAGCCATTTCTTTTCACTCACTAGATTTTTGACCTTGGACAACGTGTGTGGAAGGTTAGAGGACCATTAAAATGGTCATTCTTTGTGTTTGCTTCCTGCCATTGGGAGAAGGCCCAAGATTGGAAGGTGTCTTGGTCATTTCTTTATCTGCAGATCTAGTAAACTCATTCATGCCAGCAACTCCATTACTATTCTCAAGTATTCATCTTTCAGACTGCTTTCCAGATTCATTACTTCACAGGCAAGGGCATTATGAGATAAGTTTTCTTTGCAAAAGGAAAGGTGAAATCAGTATATTACTTTCATGATTATATTTGAAATGATTGCTCCAAAACTTGACTACGTTTCTATTGAAGGTTATCTTGTTAGTTTCAAAGGGATTGTGATTTATGTTTGTGGGTAATCATAATATCTTTGAATCTCTTTAGATCCTTCCTGAAATCTTTGGTAACTTCTCTTAAAAGAATGATTTTGATTATAGGGCTTAGTTCGTTCAATTACTTAAAATTTGCAGTTGGTTTATTGGGTATTGCTCACGGTATATATATTATTTTTTATGCTGGGTCACTGAGGAAAATGTGTGCAGGTTGCTTGTGAAGATTAATGCTCAGTCTCCTGTCTATTTTTGGTCTACTATTTTTCTCTTCCTGTCTAGAGAAAATATTCTACTCTAAAGAACTTTTTCTTACCTGAAAAGAAGCCTGATAGGAAAGTGGATAAATATCAAAAAGATCACCTCTATTTTGATTCATAAAAAACAAGTTTCAGCTATAACCAAAAGTTGTAATTTTCTTTGAATGTAATGATGTAATCTGTAAAAAGATGAAAACAGAGAGTATAGGGCTTTATAAATCATTACTGAAAAACCTGAAAAGGAAAAAATAACAGAAGTGCAGATTATAATAGTTTTGTATGAGATATATAAGGAATTATTCTTTTCGCTAAACTTTTTGAAAAACATAGTGTGTTAACAGTTTTGAATAGAATCATGAAAAATGTATGAAATAGAGTGTGAGAAAAAGAAAGGAAGTGCACATCACTAAGAATTAATTTTTTGATGAGAAGTTGTATTAATATTGTAATTAGATTTTCCTCAAGTTGTCTTAAGGCTTGATAATGGGTGGAACTTTGAAGAGTCATTCTTGACTTTTGAGAATTCTACACATTGTTTGTCAAGAGGCCCTTGACAGAAATCAGGGAAACAGAGAGATCCTTTGTATCATTGTATGTTCTATTGAAATATAGAAAAGGGGTTGGTGCACCTTGAGATTGGTGTCTCTAAAAAGAGGGGTTGGTGCTCCTTGAGTTGGTGCTCAGAAATACGCCTATGAGGCATTGTCAAAATTGATTATTTAAATGAAATCCTGAAAAGGGCAGCAGGTTCAAGAGTGGTTTTTCTACCCCAAGAGGGTTTTCCACTTGACATATCTTGTGTCTATTTGAGTAGTTGTGCTTCATTTGATTTAGTGTTTTATGCTTTAAATTTCTATGGTTTGCTATTCTCATTTCAGTTTATGTGATTGCATTCAATACATGAATGAGTCTATCATTGATAAATGAGAGCATACATCTGGTTTATTTCAGTTTCAGTTAAATTTGGTAAAGAAGTTAATAACACTGATTCACCCCCCCTCTGTGTCTTTTCACTCCAACAATTGGTATCAGAGCCTAGGGTCCTTTGATAGGTCTTTCCAACCTAGGATTGATTCTGGCCTTGGATTTTATTCAAAATGTCACAATGTCATGAAGGCACTTCCATGACTAGAGCTCCATTATTTGATGGAACTGATTATGTATTCTAGAAAATTAGAATGGAGACTTCTTTAGCTTCTATTGACCTTGATGTATGGAGCATAGTATTGTCTAGGTACACTGTACCAGCTACTCTTCCTACTACTTTTGATGATTTAAAGAAAATATATGAAACCAATGCAAGTGAAAAACATGCTCTTATGTGTGCACTGACTAAAGATGTCTTCATCAAAGTCATGCACTACAACTCTGCTAGAGAAATCTGGACTAAACTTAAAACTATCTATCAAGGGAATGAAAAGGTAAAACAGTATAAAGTCCTCACTCTAGAACACCAATTTGAAGATTTAAAAATGAGGGACAATGAAAAATTAGCTGACTACTTTTGAGATTTGATGAAATAGTCAATGCCATGAAAGTTCTGGGAGAAGAAGTTAAATAATTTTATGTTGTAACTAAGGTCATCAAAACCTTACCAACAAAATTTGAAGCTAAGGTTTCTACTCTAAAAGAGAAGAAACACTTTACCCAGCTTACCCTTGATAGCCTATGAGACACTTTGACTGCCTATGAAATGAGGATTAGTAAAAACACCTCTGCAAAAGAAAAAAGATTTAATGCTGAAAGGAAAGAAAGGGATGAGCTCACTGAATCAGAATTTTCAGATTCTAAAGAATCCCACTTTGTGAGGAAACTCAAAAAGGATTCTGGAAAGTATAAGGGAAAAATTCCCTTCAAATGCTATAACTGTGGAAAAATAGGCCACTTTTCTACAAAGTGTCCCTATGCTGACACTAGTAGTGATAATGAAAAATCTGAAAAACTAGCCAAGAAAAAGGCTTATAGACCCAAACATAAATTCAATTTCAAAGAGAAGAAAAGTTTGTTTAGTAAAAAAGAAACAGACTCTAAATCTAAAGATTCATTAGATGAAGAGGATGAAAATCTATTCATGGCTGAAATCATTCAGCAAGATGAAACTAATAGCAATAATGCTGAAGATGGAAAAGTGGATTATGAAGGGGAACTGAAATGTGCTCTAAAAGAGCTAAGGAAAATTAAAAAACAAATGTGTGCTCAAGAACAAAATACTGCTCAAGATATTTCATAGGAGAAAATCATAAATCTTGAGATAGTCTCACTAAAAACTCAACTTGAAGAATCCAAGAGAGTTGAAGAATATATTCGTATTGGAATAAGCTTTAAAGATCAAGAAATTCAAAAACTTGAACATGAGATTGTAGATCTCAAAAAGACCATTGAGAAATATGAGAGCACTCTTAAACTGAATGACATGCTCAGTAAACAGAAACTGAACAATGAAAAAAATGGTAATGGTTTTGTGAAAGGTGAATGTTCAAATAATAGTGCTAAGGATAATGTTGTTGTTGGAAACAAAAGTCTTGAACTCAAACATCTTGACTTTGATAATGATCATGTTTCTCCTTTTAGGAGCAACAAAATGGCTTATAATTCCTACCCTTTCTTGTATGGGTATTGTTACTTCTGCAACAAATTTGGTCACAAGGTGAACTCTTGTAGATTTATAAATCCTAGAACTCCTAGATTTGGTGTTAGGAAGAATCATAGCCTTGCAAGAAAATTTATATATCTCACATGCAAGTTTTTGGGTCATTCTGCTAAGCAATGTAATGCTGATCAACAAAATAAACAACAGAAATATATAAAGGTCTGGAAACCCAAAGCTGTCAACAACATAGAATAGACTATGTTAGTTCAAACTGCCTTCCACTCCAAGAAAAAGGACTTATGGGTCCTAAAGAGTTGTTGTTCAAACCACCTGACAGGTGACAAAGAAAAATTCACTAATCTAGAAGATTATGTAGGTGGATATGTGAAGTTTGGAGACAACTCTAGAATTCAAATCAAAGATAGAGGTTCTCTTTTTCTGAATGAAGACACTCCTATTTACAATGTGTACTATGTTGAAGGATTAAAACATAACCTTCTAAGTGTAAGTCAAATCTGTGACAGTGGCTATCAAGTCATGTTCACTTCATAGGGGTGTGAAATTAAAAACAAGTTTGGAAAAGATATTGCTGCTGGAAGAAGGACTAAGGGAAATGTCTAAAATTTACTTGACACTTCTGGAAATGAAAACAATCAAGGTATGTGCTTAATGAGTCATATTGAAGAAAGCTAGTTATGGCACAAGAGACTAGGTCATATTAATTTTAAAAATTTGGTTAAGCTTAGTAAAAATCAGAATGTAAGAGGTTTGCCTATTCTAAGAAAACTCGATAATGTTGTATGTAAATAATGTCTCAAAGGAAAGAAAACAAAGGTAAGCTTTAAATCCAAGGAACATTCCTCTACTAGACCTCTACAAATTGTTCATACTGACTTATGTGGTCCTACAAGGACTAGATCCATCAATGGTGAGAAATATTTCATGCTATTTGTTGATGACTACTCTCGTATGGTATGGGTTACTTTTCTCAAGAATAAATCAGAAGCTTTTGAACATTTTAAAGTTTTTAGAAAAATGGTAGAAAGAGAGTCAGATTTAAAATTGAAATGTCTAAGATCTAAAAAATGTGGTGAATTCACCACACAAGAACTCATTGATTATTGTGAAAAACATGGCATAAAAAGATAGTATGATGCTACCAGAACACCTCAAGAGAACGGGGTAGTTGAGAGAAAGAATGGGACTATAAAAGAGATGGCAGGGACTATGTTGAATGAAGAAAATCTACCAAACATGTACTAGAAAGAATTCATTCATATAGCTGTCTACGTTTTGAATAGAGTCCAGATCAGATTGAAATCCAATTTCACTCCATATGAACTGTGGTATGGTAAATCTGCCCGAATTAAATATTTCAGAATATTTGGCTACAAATGTTTTATCAAGAGAGACAATGATAACTTAGGCAGTTTTCAATCTAAGATAGATGAAGGTATCTTTTTAGGATACTCTACTCCCAACAAAGCCTTTAAATGCTTTAACAATAGTCTGAATAAAATTATTGAATATGTCAATGTCAAATTTGATGAAAATCTACTTTTAGATGTTGAACCTATGCAGGATGATGAAGAGGAAGAATTTGAGCTTGATATAAATTCTAAAGGCTTTGAAAAATAAAGTCCTAAAATAAAACAATCAAGTCCTAAAATAGCTAAAGCAAAATCTGAAGATGCTAAAACCAGCTCTAAAAAATGTGTAACTAAAACTCCTTCAAAATCTCTTGCTAGAAACCATCCTAAAGATCTGATTATAGGAGATAAATCAGCTGGAGTTCCAACAAAGAAAAGAACAGTTAACTATGATAAAAAATCTCACATAGCCAAACTTACTTCTTTTTGTTTAATCACTTAGTTTGAGCCAAAACATTTTAATGAAGCTCTAACTGATGAATGTTGGCTCAATGCAATGCAAGATGAAATTGATGAAATTGATAAAAATCAGACTTGGGAGCTAGTCCCAAGACCATATGACAAAAATTTCATAGGAGGTAAGTGAATTTTTAGAAACAAACATGATGAAAATGGCCATGTTGTTCTCAACAAGGCTAGATATGTCTTCAAATGATATGCTCAGCAAGATGGTATTGATTTCGATGAAACCTTTGCACCAATAGCTAGAATTAAATCAATTAGAATTTTCTTGGCATATTCTATTTTCAAAAACTTTACTGTATATCAAATGGATGTAAAAACTGCCTTTCTGAATGGGTATTTGGATCAAGAAGTTTACATAGAATAGCCTGAAGGGTTTGTTTGTAAAAACAAACCCAATCATGTCTACAGGCTGAAAAGGCTCTATATGGCCTAAAACCAGCTCCTAGAGCTTGGTACTCCAGATTGGACAGTCACTTACTATCAAAAGGTTTCATTAGAGGAGGAGTTGACAACAATATTTATGTTAAAATTAAAGGTTCTGATATTCTAGTTGTTGAAATTTATGTTGATGATACTATCTTTGGCTGCAACAACATTGCTTTGAGTCAAAAATTCTCACAGATTATGGGATCTGAGTTCGAAATGTCTATGTTAGGAGAACTCTCCTTCTTCTTAGGTCTTCAAATATCTCAACTTGAATCAGGTATGTTTCTCTCTCAAACAAAATATGCTAGAGAAATGTTAAAGAAATTTCAAATGGATGAAAGTCATCCAGTTAGCACTCCAATGGCCACCAGCTGTAAACTCAACAAGTTTGATGATTCTCCTGTTGTCAACCAAACTGACTATAGGTCAATGATAGGAAACCTATTATATCTAATAGCCTCAAGACCTGACATTATGCAATTTGTTTGCATGGTTGCTCGATTTCAGTCATCTCCTAAGGAATCTCACATTAATGTTGTTAGAAGGATTCTTAAATATGTACAAGGAATAATTGATTATGGACTCTAGTATCCCAAAAGAAATAATTTTTCATTAGTGGCATATACTGATTTTGACTGGGTTGGTTGCCTGGATGATAGGAAAAGCACCAGTGGTGCTACTTTCTTTCTTGGTGATCGCTTAGTGGCTTGGCACAAAAAAAAGCAAGAATATGTTTAACTCTCTACTGCTGAAGCAAAATATATTGTTGCCACTTCTTGCTGTACTCAAGTAATTTGGATGTCACATACATTATTTGACATGGGTATTGAAATCCCTAAACCTATTTCTATTATGTGCGATAATACTAGTGCAATCAATATCTAAAAAAATCCTTTAATGCACTCTCACTCTAAACACATTGCTTTTAAGTTTCATTTTCTTCACGAAAAGGTGTTGGCTAACATGGTTTCTATGCAATATGTTCCTATACAAGCATAGGTTGCTGACATTTTTACAAAACCATTGGCTAAAGATTTTTTGAAAGACTTAAGTCCAGGTTGGGAGTTGTCTCTCAATCTTTGTTATCTTAAATAGTCTATCTTGGTGATAGGGGGAGTTGGTTAGCTCTTGCTATAGCTCATACCTTGGTGCTAAAATGTTACATCTACAACCTCATGGAATTTCACTATTAATTTTGGTTTATCTTTGTTGACTTCCCCTTATCCTTGTGACAAAAAAGGGGGAGAATTTTGAGCATTCGGATTGAGTAATCTAATTTTTGCTTGGTGGCTCAGTTTTTGCCATCAAGGACAAAGGGGGAGTTTGTTGAATCTCTCTTGTGCAAATTTTTCCTTGATGAAAATATGTGTTATAGTCTAGCATCTTGGTCGTTTACTCAGTTGATTTGCTTTGTTTATGTTTGGCATATTTACTTCACTTTTGATATTATCTTGGGTGGCACTGATATCTTAAATCCTTGTGCAGATCTCAGTTGAGGTATTCCTGTTACAGGTTCTTTGTTCCATTGATCAGGTGACATTTTTTTGGTTTAACAATTAGTATTTCAGTGATGCACTTAATTATATGACTTTGGCATGAATCAGTGTTCTACAAGTTGATATGTTGTGGCTTGATCAGTTTCTAGCTTCATAAAATTGTTAATGGTTGTTGATCATATTTAGAGTCATTTTGCTCCATCCTCTTTTAGGTAATGATCTCTAGTTCTCGATGCTTGGGTTTATGATATATAGTTTACTTTTCAATTTTAAGCAAACCCTATCGGGTTTCCTTAATCAACTGATAATGGTTAATGGTATGGGAGAATGGCATTGTGAACTTGGCATGTTTTTAGCCTTCATTTCACTTCACAAGGCTTTGGAAAGTATTTGAAATTGGACATTATATGGAATTGAATATTTATGAGGTGGAAAATCGGCTTTGGTCAAAGGTAAACAAATTGATAATTATTTGCATATGATTCGGGCCTTAAGGTGGATAAATCTCTAGGCCTCAAGGCCGACAACATGTATTTGGTTTTGATTAGTTTTTATTTGTCACATTGGAAGTGACTAGGCTTGTGATTACTTGGGGACATTAAGTCTTAAGAATTAGACACTTTACATGAAATAATGCTAGGCTTTATTGAGTCGGCATTACACATGCTTAGTCTTTGATTCAGGTGATGAGTTAGTCGGCATAATTTTGGATTGCTTTGGCCATGGACTTCAAATATCATTATGAGTGTTTTTAACTTATTGAGTTAGTCCTTTCAGACTTCAAACTACATCACTTTTTTGTAAAGGATTTCATTTGGAAAGTAGGGTAATATTTGTGCTTCATTGTTTGAGGGTCTCAAACCCTATTCTGGCCGCCACCGTGGAATCTTGCTTTCAGTCGTTTCTTTGCACTCACTGGCTTTTTGACCTTGGAAATCGTATGTGGGAGGTTAGAGGACCATTACAATGGTCATTGTTTGTGTCTGATTCCTACCATTGGGAGAAGGCCCGAGATTGGAAGGTGTCTTGGCCGTTTCTTTATCTACAGATCTGGTAAACTCCTTCATGACAACAACTCCATTACTATTCTCAGGTATTCATCTTTTAGACTGCTTTCCTAATCTGTTACTTCTCAGGAAAGGGTAATATGAGATAAGTTTTCTTTGCAAAAGGAAAGGTAAAATTAGTCTATTACTTTCATGATTATATCTGAAATGATCGCTCTGAAACTTGACTGCATTTCTATTGAAGGTTGTCTTGTCATTTATAAAGGGATTGTGATTTCTGTTTGTGGGTAATCATAATATCTTAAAATCTCTATAGATCCTTCCTAGAATCTTTGGTAACTTCTCTTAAAAGCATGATTTTGATTATAGTGCTTAGTTCATTCAGTTACTTAAAATTTGCAGCTAGTTTATTGGGTATTGCTCGTGGTATATATACTATTTTTTATGTTGGGTCGTTGAGGAAAATGTGTGTACGCTACTTGTGAAGATTAATGCTCAGCCTCCTCTATATTTTTGGTATACTATTTTTCTCTTCCTATCTCGAGAAAATATTCTACTCCAAAGAACTTTGTCTTACCTAAAAAGAAACCTGATAGGAAAGTGGATAAATATCAAAAAGATCACCTATGTTTTGATTCGGAAAAACCAAGTTTTAGTTGTAACTTAAAGTTGTAATTTTCTTTGAATGTAATGATGTAATCTGTAAAAAGATGATAAAAAAGAGATTAGGGCTTTATCATTACTGAAAAATCTGAAAAGAAAAGAAAAAATAGAAGTGCAGATTATAGTTTTGTATGAGATATAGGGAATTATTCTTTTTGCTAAAAAATTTAAAAAACATAGTGTGTCAACAGTTTTGAATAGAGTGTGAGAAAAAAAGGAAGTATAGACTTGTTGGTACTCAAAAATGCAGGTTTTAACTATAAGAGTTTGCCAGACACTTATAACATTCTTACACAACATACAAGGCCAATTATGCAATTAAACCTTCTACTCTTTAGGTTCTACTAGACCTAGGTGGGTGAACCTATACGAGATATGCAGATTTAAAATGAATTTCTTGTTGAACAGTCTATCCACAATGGCAAGTAGGCATGGACAGAAAAAAGGACACCACAACTAATCCTACCACTTTGATTAAATGAAAGGTTTTTGAATCAATTCCTTATTTATAATGAAATTATTACTCTGGGATATGGCAGATCAGTGCCTCCTTTCTACTAGGCATTGGAGTCAAAAAATGCTACTGATTATACATACATATTTCTCCCTGACACAATTTAAGTTGTTATACTCTTTACAAGATGAAGTTTCGATGACTGGCATGTGACTTCATCAATTTATGACTAGCATAAATAGTGTTGAAATATTTTCTTGCTTAGCTCTCTCTCAACTATCCAAAAGAAGTCTCACAGACACTATGATTCACTTAAAGGAATTCAACTCTGACTTGCAGGCACCAATAAATGAAATCACACATAGTGAAGAAATGCACTTTGAAGAATTAAAATATACTTGATATTTGAACTCGAATAAACAAAAAACTCCAAATTGGGGAAAACTAAACAGAAATTGACAGTTATAACATCACAACAACAAAAATTAGAAAGGAATTCGATCAAGAAATCATCTCCATTGCACTCTTTCCAGAAGGTTTTTTCCTTATTTTACATTATCTCCTTCCCAGAACCCTCTCCCTCTCAGTTTTCAAAATATATATATCACATCTAAAGAGTCATGACCCTTCACCGTTCTGGTAAAACCGTTTACATTCTTCAATAGAGTTTAAAATATTTAATTGTGTTGCCTCTTGGAAAATTAAATATCTTTTACATAGTTAAATGCATTTTATTTTGTTTTAATAGCTTACTAGCCTTCAATATTTCACTCCCCATGGCTTTCACTGTTTTTACCACTCTATCGCGAGTTTGAATTTTCCACCCGTGGTTGTGTGGTGACTGGCCTTTACTGCTCCCTCGCCGTCTATTCCTATCCACCACAGTCACCGTGGTTTATGCTCTGGCCGATTATGGTATGGCAGTAACCATCAGTGCTGCCCGCTAATGATTTACTGCACTACCGCAGTCCTCATGGTGACTATCCATGGTACCGTAGTGTGCTCGTTTCTTGTTTAATCACTTATCGCTATCACCACGGTCATTGTTTTAGCAGCTACAGTATCATCATAACCGCTACCCATTTGCCACTTCACTGCCTCACTGTTCCTCTGACCGCCACCGCGATACTGCGGTCTGTGAGCGACCCCCTATGATACTATGGTAGGATGTCCTAACTATTTCTCGGTCGGTTACTCACTGCCCACCGCAATACCGCAGTCTATTTTTAGACCGCATGCGGTGACGCAGTAAGCACTTTGTGCCTGCCTGCTAACTGGTACTACCATACCATAGGCCCATTTTGGGAGGTCGTGGTAAGGTGGTAAAGGCTTATGAAATGCATATTAAGGAAGCGGTTAGGTATAAAATGGATAATGAAGTGGATGGGGATTAAAATGAATATTTTTTTATAGAAAGATAGGCAAATGATGAATTAAAATGGAGAAAAACCTTAGGGTTTTCATGGAGTTTTTTTGGTTCTAACAGTGGCTCTTGTTGGAGATGAGTGGTTGTACAATCACTAGAAGAATCCATAAAATGAACTGGGAGAGCAGACCAAGCAAATGATGAAAAATGAAAACCATGGCAAATGGAGGGAATGAACAGATGAGTGGTATGAAAGATGGAGCAAATGATCCTAAACTACTGTACATGGAAAGGAAAGCAATGCTTTCAGAAAAGGAACTCCTGAGAATGTCCATGTACTAGCAAACCCAGATCCTTCAAAATTTCTTAAACTACTGTGCGTGGAAATAACATTTAAAGAGGGTTATTAAGAATTGTCCATGCACTGGCAATCCTTGACCCTCTGTTGATCCTTAAGAGAAGAAAAGCTTTAGGAACTACCCATGTACAAGTAACTCCTACTCCTCTCTAGACATGTTTTGCAGGAAATATGAATCCTCACCTCCTTTACCAATTATCACAAAAGGACCCAGCCATAAAGCTTCAAACTTACCATGCTTCCCCTTATCCTAACACCGAGCATTCCACATCAAAACCAAGTCATCCTTTTCAAATTTTCTCTTCTTGGCCTTTTTATCAAAAAGATACTTCATTTGTGACTGCAACTTCACATTATGCTTCTGAGCAACTCTTCGCACTTCATCAAGCTCTACAAGTTGTTCCATTCTTTCCTCCATTGGATCAGAAATATCCAAGTCTTCTTGCAAAATAAAATTATAAACTAGCAAAAAAATTTGCAATGGTATCCTAGATTGTGTCCCATACACCAATTCAAATGGAGATTTTCCAGTTGCCTTCTTCACTATAATTCTGTCTGCCCACACAGCTAATATTAACTTCGAATCCCATGCCTTTTTGTTAGTATTTAGTATCCTCATTATTATCTTCAAAATATTTTTATTACTTGACTTTGCCTGGCCGTTTTCTTGTGGATGGTATGGGGTAGAATAAGAAATACTAATTCCATATGTTTTGCAAAAATCTTTAAACTCAACTGATCTAAAACACATCCCATTTTCTGTGATTAATTTGACTAGAGTGCCAAACCTAGTCATAATATTCTCCATCAAAAAATTCACTACCACTTTGCTTGTTGCTTGTCTAGTTGGAACAGCCTCTACCCACTTAGTAAAGTAATCAGTGGCCACTAGTATCCATCTATGCCCTCCACTTGATCTATCCTATATTTCTCCAATGAAATCAACTCCCCATTGGTGGAAAGGTGCTTCTACCTACATAGGTCTAAGTGGCAATGCTCCCTGATACTTTAGTTTTCCTGAAAATTTCTGACAAGCCTCACACTTTCTCACATACACAAAGGAATCATTGAATACCTTAGGCCAATAGTAACCAGCCCTAAGAATCTTGTGTGTAGTAGTCTTAGCAGAATAATGGCCTCCACACACCCCTTCATGCATTTCTCTTAAAAAATATTTTTCCTGGGACTCATCTAAACACAACAACAATACACCATCCCTATTTTTCCAGAAAAGGTCCCCTTCTATAAAAACATATTTAGAAGCCTGCAACTTTAAAGTTCTCCTTTGATTGTCATTCAACCCTTCAGGGCACTTCATATGTTTTAGATAATACATTACATTTGTATACCATGGAGTATGCGCAATACTATCTATGATTTCACCCTTACCTTCCACGTTGCAGATTTGGTTTGCTTCAATATTCATTTCTGCCATCAGCTTGGCCAGACCTTGTCCTCTTACCAACTTAGTAATCTCAATCTCCATGTTGAATTCTTGAATTTTGTTAATCCACCTGCATCTTTTCCTTGTTACTTATGTCTACACTAGGATATCCTTCACAACTACATGTGGGACATAAGTAATGACCTTAGTTCCAACAAGGTAAGGTCTGAAAGCCTTTGCTGCTTTGACCAATGCATAAGCCTATTTTTCCATAATGTCATATTTCAATTCTGACCCCTACAAAGATTTACTGAAAAAAGAAACAGGCTGCTCATGACCTTCATCATTTTTTTGTAACATGACAGCAGCAATGGTGTGGAATGAAGCAAAAGAAAAAATCTGAAATGACTTAGTAAAATCAGGGGACTTTAGGATAGGGGCTTCTTTGATAGCTCTTTTTATAGATATGAAGGCATCCATAGCTTCAACAGTCCAGTCCAAATTTTCTCCTTTTTTCAACATTTTAGATATAGGTTAACAATTTCAGTAAAATTGGACACAAACCTCCTAACAAAATTTATTTGGCCAAAGAATGATTGGATTGCTTTGATAGTTTTAGGAATGGGAATTTTATCAATGGCCTCTACCCTTTCAGGATCTATCCTAACCCCATCTTTTGATACAATATGCCTCAAAATTTTACCCTCTGTGACAGCAAAATGACATTTTTTAGAATTAAGATTTATATCATACTCCAAGGTTTTGATGAAGATCTTCTCCAAATCAACAACATGATCCTCTACCCTTTTGGAATAATCAGTGAGTTCATCTTGATATACCACCATTATAGCATTGATCAGATCTGCAAATGCCACATCCATGGCTCTTTGAAAGGCAGATTCTGCATTTGTGAGACCAAATGGCATTCTTATATATATATATACGTTCCACATGGTGTAGTGAATGTTGTTTTGTATTGCTCAGATTCTTTGACTTTGACCTGATTATATCCAGAAAATCCATCCATCATTGATAATATCTCACATCCTTTTACTTTGTGTAATATTGCCTCCATGTTTGGAAGAGGATAATTATCTTATAGGGAAGCCACATTAAAATTTCTGAAATCTACACATAGTCTTATGTCCCCATTTTTCTTCCTAACTGGAACCAAATTTGAGACCCATGTTGAATGCCTAATGGGTTTTATGATACCTCCATCTCTAAGCTTTGCTAGCTCCTCTTGCATTTTAGGTTCCAATGTTGGATTGATAGGCCTCTACTTCTTTCTAAATGGTTTTGTGTCTGGCTTAAGTGGAATATCATACTGAAAAAGATCTTCTCTATATGCCTTCAAATCCTCATAAGACCAAGCAAACACATGCTTGTATTTTCTCAACAACGTAATCATCATTCTTCTGATGGTTGGGCTTATTTTCTTTCTAATATAAACCTTCTTTGGTGCTAATTTAGTTCCCAAATTTATTTCTTCAATATCTTCCTTCTTAACTGGTGTCTGCTTTATGAGGGAACGATCACTCCCATCATACACCCTCTCCAATGCCACAAGCCCTTTGGGAAGCTTGTTAGTTTTAAGCTGCAAACCTTCCTTCCCAAATACATTTTGTTTCCCATCCACTTCTTCCACAAAAGCATTGAAATCAATCTCCTATGCTTCATACTAATCTATACAATGAAGAAACTTCAAAAGGTCAGTATCATCATCAAAAACCTGCCAACTATATATATTGCTAGGGACTATTGGTCTTGTTTTAAATTCAATCTGAGACACTCCTGCCAAAGTCATATCATCTTTCTTAAAGGCTACATTAGCTAAAAAATCAGCCATCAAGTTTTCAGATCTATCTACCCAATCAATTGAAAATGCATCAAATAGTTCAACTGTATCCCATACAACATTCCTATATTGTTTCAACCTCTTGTTCCTTGTAGCATACTTTGATCTAATTTGTGACACAACTAATTCAAAATCTCCCAAAATAGACAACAACTTAATCTTGTGTTTGATGGCCATGTTCAAACCAATCAACAAAGCTTCATACTTAGCCACACTATTTGTACATTCAAAAGCCAATAAAAATGAATATTTAAATGTTGTACCTTCAGGTGATATGAAAATTACCCCAGCTCCATTACCTTCTTGAGTGCAAGCCCCATCAAAGTACATTTTCCACACACCTTACTGATTTCAAGAAACAAGTCTATCAATTGGGTCAGTACTCACTAGTTTTGGCTGAGATAATTCAACTCTAAAACTCCCCAAATCTACATCACATAAGCAATTAAGTTGTTCTTGAGGAACACACTCAACAATCTGATTCACCCTTGGTTCTCTATATAATTTCACCTCTTCACCATTAACTGGTATTTTGGCATATGATAAGTCAAATTGCACATTACCTCCAACTCCTGCAGTCCATTGTCTCGATAGAAGCATTCCAAACTGAGGAGGTGTATCAATCACAGTTATATAAATGTTATAAGTAGCTTGTGGGTAGGCTGCTAGTCTTACTTCTACATCTTTCATAATCCCCACTACTGGGATAGGCCTACTATCCATAGCATAACATTTACCGCCCTCAATATCTATCCACATGCCTAGTTGTTTCATTACCCCTATTGGCATAATATTCATAGAAGCACTTGAATCTATCATGTAATTTCTTACCAATTTACCATTTATGAGTAGGGTAGTGAAAAATGGATCAATTTGAGGTGTATTTATCAATGCATCACTTAAAAAAACTTCTGCAACTTTTATCTTTCCTTTCTTATCAGCAATTCCAACATTCTCATTTTGTTCAAAATTTATATTTTGATTCCTCCCACTAGACATTAATTGAATAGCACTTTCCCTATACTCCTTAATTTTCATCATTTCAAGCAATGGGACAAACATTTTTAATTGAGATAAGGCTTGTACGAAATCAAAATATGTACCTTCAGTTCTGATCACCTTCTTTGATTCTATCAATTCTCCTTTGTTTTCCTCTTTCTCCCTCTTTAGTGTCTGATCCATCTTTTGTGTGTTCCTAGAGGATTCTTTTTTTTCTTCTTTGGGGATATATTTCTGTTCTTTTTTGTTAGGGTGCTGATCATTTATCTTTTTTGATATTTCATGGGACATCTTTTCACTTTTCAAGAATATTCCTCTCAGAACACCTTCCTTTTCATTTACTATTCTATTCCTTGGCCAATACTTGCTTTTAGCTTGCTCAAGTGCTGGAATAATCAATTTCTTAATTTCTTCCTTAGATGGTCTCTTCATACTTCCCCTATTAGGCTGATATGATGTAGTAGGAAGATCTCGTCCATCATCACTTTCTTCATAATCTGAAAAAATGTGTTGCTCTACCATGTGAACATTATATTTCTGATGATCAACATCATATTCATATCCTCCTTCCTCTAAAGATGAATATCCCCGCTCTGCTGAGTGAAGAGTATGAGAAGTCAAATAAATGCTATTGTCTTCTTCATTATTATCTTCTGTCATGTGTCCTCCTGACACTGACTGAGCCACTACACAATGTTCTGATGAATGTGGCATGTCACATACTAAACACCAAGGACTATTATCAACCATGTAAGTCCCTCTCTTCTTCAAAGGGCAAGGTGTCTCTTTATTTCTAGGCCCATCCATCACTAGCTTTCCATTTCTCCAATTTGTATTATAAGGCATGTCATGCAGTCCTGGCCTCTCATTACTATATGTGTTCTCTTGTTTATTTGGAGGAGCATATTGGGGAGCCTTTGGGTTATCCCTCTTCGCAATCATCCCTACAACTTTCCTATTATTTTCTATGGTGAGTGCTATCCTTTGAGCTTCAGCCAAATTTTTGGGACCCCTGTTCCTAAGTTCATAACCTGTCTTAGGATAAAAAGATTTTAAATAAATACTCAATGCAGCAGGATCAACCAATTTAGATCTAGGAGGTATCTTATTATGCAATTTAGAAAACCTCTAGTTGAAATCATAAGCCAACTCATTTTGATGCTTCTGAATAGTCACTAATTCATGCAATGCAAATTCAGGTGCATATTGACTCCCATACTGCTCAAGAAATTGCTCATAAAACACATGAATAGAATTAACAGAAGCTGTTGGAAAACTATTAAACCAATCTCTGGCATCTTCAATCAGTGACATCATAAATAGTCTCATTTGTATATCTTCATACTGCATATCTAAATCTTGCATAAAATCATTAAAATTCCTTAAATGCTCTTTAGCTGCAGTAGCATTGCTCCCTGTGAATTTCAGAACCAAACTTCTCCAACTATTGTCCATAAGGTAAGGACATATTTGTAGTCCAGCCAAGTCAAATTGCCTAATCATGGTTGCATATTGTGGAAGAGGATTTTTGTAGTACTGACGCTGGTACAATGGATTATTATTTGCCACATATTGTTGACCTTGTGGGGGTACATGCTGCTGATAAGGAGATGGTTGAACACCTTGACTTTGTGGTGGAACATTTTGATATCTACCTTGATTCCCTAGTTGATTATGGTAGGCTTGTGAGGATTTTGATGGGCTTGCATTATTGTTCCCTTGCCTAAGAGGTGGCACATATTTTTGCAAATTAGCCATTTGAGTACTAATCTGCCCTTTCCTCAATCTCAATTCTTCAAGTTCTCTAATTGCCTAGAGCCTCTGCTCATATTCTATTCTTGCCCTTTCCACTTCTTGTCTCTCATGTTCTAGTCTTGCATTTATTTCATCCCTGGCCATAAGTTCATAATTCTCCTAGAGGCCGCTTCATAGCCAAGTCCATCCTGATTTTCTTCAAGAAATGCCATTTTTTTATCATATTCGTGTTGTCTTCTTTCTCTTTCAACTTCACATTCAGCCATGAATTCTTCAACCTTCTTAGGATCTGGTTGATAAAAGGGATTCCTCTGTTCCTCAGGAGTGTGAGGTCCTCTAGAAGGGCAGTCTTCATTTGCTAATGTGCCATATGAATTGTGTATCTTTGGTGATTCTTTCAATGTTTTATTTTTTGTTTGATAGTCCCATGTCATTGGTCACCTTTTAACCTTTATCATTCTTCTCTTTCCATTTATTTTTGGCATTAGGACCATCACCATCTTTGTACAAAGACCTTCTTCGTTGCATTTTAGGAGCAATTGAGATAGTCTAAACTCTGGGAAGATTTTTTTTTGATGTATATTTCAATTTATCAGTCTCAATATATTTTTTCATTCAGAGTCGCCACTCACTTTCCAAAAGTGAGAAAATCTGCAATTCTTTATTCCCAATGGACTCTTCTACAAGATAGTGACTCTATGACAAGGCTTATTTTCAGATTATGTTCCCCGGCGGAGTCACCAAACTGTTAGTACTAAAAAATGCAAGTTTTAACTATAAGAGTTTTCCAAACACTTATAACATTCTTGGACAACATACAAGGCCAATTTATGCAATTAAACCTTCTACTCTTTAGGTTCTACTATACCTCGGTGGGTGAACCTATACGAGATATGCAAATTTGAAATGAATTTCCTGTTGAATAGTCTATCCACAATGGCAAGTAGGCATGGACAGACAAAAGGAAACCACAACTAATCCTACCACACCAATTAAATGAAAGGTTTTTGAATCAATTCCTTATTTATAATGAATTTATTACTCTAGGATATGGCAGATCAGTGCCTTCTTTCTACTAGGCAATGGAGTCAAAAAATGCTACTAATTATACATACATATTTCTCCCTGACACAATTTAAGTTGTTAGACACTTTATAGGATGAAGTTTCGATGACTGGCATGTGACGTCATCAATTTATGACTAGCATAAATAGTGTTGAAATATTTTCTTGCTTAGCTCTCTCTCAACTATCCAAAAGAAGTCTCACAGACACTATGACTCACTTAAAGGAATTTAACTCTGACTTGCAGACACCAATAAATGAAATCACACATAGTGAAGAAATGCACTTTGAAGAATTAAAATATACTTGATATTTGAACTCGAATAATTGAAAAACTCCAAATTGGGGAAAACTAAACAAAAATTGACAGTTATAGCATCACAACAACAAAAATAAGAAAGGAATTTGGTCAAGAAATCATCTCCATTGCACTCTTTCCAGAAGGTTTTTTCCTTATTTTACATTATCTCCTTCCAAGAACCCTCTCCCTCTCAGTTTCCAAAAAATATATATATCACATCTAAAGAGTCATGACCCTTCACCATTTTGGTAAAACTGTTTACATTCTTCAATAGAGTTTAAAATATTTAATTGTGTTGCCTCTCAAAAAATTAAATATCTTTGACATAGCTATGCATTTGATTTTGTTTTAATACCTTACCAGCCTTCAATATTTCGCTCCTCATGGCTTTCATTGTTTTTACCGCTCTACCACGGGTTTGAATTTTCCACCCACGGTTGCATGGTGACTGGCCTTTATTGCTCCCTCGCCATCTATTCCTATCCACCATAGTCATCGTGGTTTATGCTCTGGCCGATTACGGTATGGTGGTAACCTTCACTGTTGCCCGCTAACGGTTTACCGCACTACCACAGTCCTCATGGTGACCATCCATGGTACCGTAGTGTGCTCGTTGCTTGTGTAATCACTTACCACGGTCATTGTTTTAGTGGCTATGGTATCGTGGTAACCGCTACCCGTCCGCCACTTCGTTGCCTCGCTGTTCATCTGACAGCCACCACGATATCGTGGTCTGTGAGTTGACCCCCTCCGGTACTGCGGTGGGATGTCCTAATTGTTTCTCGACCGGTTACTCACCACCCACCGCAATACCACAATCTATGTTTAGACCGTGTGCGGTGGTGCAATAAGTGCTTTGTGCCTGCCTGCTAATCGGTACCGCCATACCGCAGGCCCATTATGGGAGGCCATGGCAAGGCGGTAAAGGCTTATGAAATGCATATTAAGGAAGCAGTTAGGTATAAAATGGATAATGAAGTGGAAGGGGATTAAAATGAATATTTTTTTATAAAAAGATAGGCAAACGATGAATTAAAATGGAGAAAAACCTTAGGGTTTTCAAGGAAAAATTTGGTTCTAACAAGACCAAGGAATGGAACCTCAAACAAATAAATATCTTGAATAGACCAAGCAATGGAACCTCAAACAAATAAATATCTCAAATAGACCAAGAAATGGAACCTCAAACAAATAAATATCTCGAATACATGCACACATAAGATCAACAGTAATTGTTGGGGCTATTTAGGAACTTTCCTCATTCAAACCCCCACTTGTAGTGTTTCAACCTCCACGAGCAACCAAATAGATAGATAAAATATAAATAAAAAATAAGATATAAATTCATAGACAAGAGATGTGAGAAACCCCAAGATTCTTAAAGATATATGATAAGAAATAGATATCACCTATGAGGCTTGAGAAATCCAAAGAGAGAGAGAAGGCTATGAGAGCCAAAAGACTTGTAAAAAGAGTTTTTAAAGCTTGAGAGAAAGAGAGAGACCAAGATAGAATGAGAGAAAGGTGTAGAGACCAAGAGAGCAAGAGACAAAGACTCAAAAGAACCAATAGAGTGAAAGAGATAGATTTAAAAGTGAGAAAAGGAGGGAAAAGAAGGTTCCCGAGCCGTTACAAGGCATCTTGAGCTATTACCACCAATAGAGGTAGGTGACAAGTGGAAACATTCTAAAAAATGAATGTTTGAGCATTGTAATGTCACGTGATGCTAGCTCAACACATGGGTGTTTGTGTGATACACTAGTGTATAGATAAATCACACTAAAAAAGGTGGGAATGAGGAAACCACAAGGTTTGACATGAAGATGACATGTAAAGGTAGCTACTGAAAAGTGGTCCTAATCATCTTGAGAGGGGAAAAGGCTAATGCTAGGGCTGAAATGATCCTACACAAATACTAGGGAGTGGGCACTAAATTGGATACAAAAGTGTAGGTGAAATTGCAAGGGGTACAATTTTATGATACTACAACATATAACAATTTGACTTATGGATTTGGTCTACATATTAATTTATTATTTTAAAACTAGAAATAATTTTGAAGAGATGAACAACATTTCTTAGAAACACCAAAATATGTAGTAACATGAACAAGAAATGTTTTAAATTTAACAATAATGGAAAGGGTGCTTCCAAATATAACAACTAGATAACAATAAATTAAAAAGATATAGGTTTAGAGTGTCATGCCAAAAAAATTCTACCAAAATACAGTTAAGGAAACAACACAAATTTCAAATTTTTAATCACAAATATTTGTGTATTTTGTGAAAGGTTGCTTCCTATACATGAACATCATTAAAGCATAACAAATTTGTATCAATAAAATTATAAGAACTTAGTTAGATTACACTAATGTTGTGACAATCATGGTTGGGTTCAAGTGGAGACATGGAATCCACACCACTGAGATAGACATAATTAGTTCTACTAACTAATTAATAATTTGAAACATAATTATAAATCACATGTCATGCAAAAAAATATATACCAATAGTAATCTCAAGGTAAAAATAAGAGAATAAGACCTAGGGGCTAGACATAGTCCTCGGGGGCTCATCTCTAATGACCTTGCCTATGTATTGCACATAGGCTCCATAGTTTGACAACTTGAGTTCACCCAACTCATATTTACATGACCAACAATCACATATTTTACCCAGTTTTAAATCACCACTAACTCGCAATGTTGGTAAATACAAAGAATGATCAACAATGGTTAATCTATAAGGGCTCCTTTTACTATAAGGAGTACTAGTTAATAATCTTGATTACAAAGCTCCTTAAATGCCACTTGAAAAAATAGATAACCAAGAATGATCTAGGATGAAGGTATTATTATAATTGAAGTTGTGGTTTTGATCCAAACCATACAAAGGTCACCATATAATATTATTTAGATTACAGGGTGAAAGGTTAATAAGATAATTCACATATTGAATCTTTCTAATAAATTCAACCATCATACACTTGGTTGACTAAAACAAGTGGCATAACCCTTAGGTTTAAAGATGACTCTACCTCAGTCACTCTCATAACCCAATAACATTGACATACACGAAACTCATCTCTTTACTCCAATTCATCCTATGCCTCTATTCTTTTATTTATAAACTTAATGATTAGGTACACAACCCTTTCTAGGGTCCTTTGTCCCTAGACAGTTCCATAATTTACAACCATTGACTTAGGTGAAGTCAGCGATCAGATAATCTTTAAGGATATCTTAACAACATAAGGTATAGAATTGATCCTTGAAATTTTGGAAAAAATTAGTCATGCATAATACGAGTTGAATTTGTGTATTAACATAAGAATGTATTATAGGGATCTTGGAAATAATATGTTATATTTCCCTTATCAAACTTTTGTTGATCGATGTGGTTGAAATATATTTGGGGCATCTTGCAATATTATTCCCTTGCTAAATCTGAATATACTGAGTATTAAGGTTAGGCAAATCTAATACTAGATTTATAATTTCACAATACTTAATTTCTAAGGATCTTGTTCCGTCCTAAGAATCCTTTCAAAATATGCACAAATTTTATAAATACAATTTATTCATAAATAATTCCCATCACACATACATTACAATTTAATTTCTAGACTGAATATTTGTTTCTCTTCAAGGTAGCAATCCTAGTTAATAGAAATGTTCAATCACCATATCTAACCATGAGATTAGTAACCACAATGATATAACTCAAAATAATCAAACTTTCTCTCCACTTGACCATATTGGCATCATGAAGCCTCATGAGCTCTATCTAAACCCTCAAGCAAGAAATATTTGAGCCCCATGATGATGAAATGGGGTCCTTCCATTCAGATAATATAAAGTGGTATTCTGAGGCAAAATTTATCTAACTATCAAATAGTGCCATGAGTGTGATACTCAAAATTTTCTGAATAGAGCATTCCAACATCCATTATTCTTATGAGTTATTATGTATCAAAAACTTATATATAAATTACTATTACTGATGTTTGAAGACCAAGAATGATGTAGAAACCCAAAATCTATTCATTTAGGGATGTCATCAAAATCACCACATGGTTGATTCTGAACAAGGATTTCACTTGAGACCAATGAAAGGGTCGATGGAAGCCAAAATTCTAAACATAGTCCCCAAGTTACACTCATGGGTATAATATGGGTATAAACATAAGCTCCCAAATATTACCTCATTAAAACCATACATGAAATACATAGCCAATGTCCCCAATACACATGATAGGATCCAACATGCAAATGCATTTATACGCATGAAATACCAGGTGGGTATGCTTAAAACTTGTAATGGCCCACCACGCAAACCCCACAGGACAGCAACCAACTAACCAAAAATGGAACAATTTTTTTTTAAATAAAAACTATGCACTAGCCATTAACTAATAACCATACAAAATTACAATAATCGCATAACAAAACCTAACTAGTCCCATGGGGTTACATGGTTGCATTACTTGCCAATATTCCCAACAAATAACATCATCAAAACTAAATGCCAAATAAATATTAATAGAAGCTTACATTCACAAGATGACATAAAGATAGCATACAACCATCCATGATCAATAGAGATGAAAATAACCATACATCAATTTATTACATTTCAATTCATAGTTTAATATTACAATTATGGAGCATATTTTCACAGATACAACACATCATGGATACAATAATACATTACATAATGCTTCACTTATATCAATGGGAAGAGTACATCAAATACAAGAGTAATACATCAAATGAAGAATAAGGTACAAAACATGGAATATTCTTCCATCAAGTGAAGCTTTGGAAACTCTGCAACCACTTCTGCATCATGAACACAACCTAGGAGCCCAATGAGGTGCGTAGCACATTCCACCTGACCATGTAGACCTGAAGGCCCACCCCCCATGATAGGAGATGACAAGAAATGACCTACATCTAAACAAGGTCAAACAGACAAGGCTAACACAACCCAACAAATAACAACATTAAACAGAAGCAACAACATTCCCAGAGGCAACCAAAGCAAGGGAAGATAAATAGGTATTAAAGGAGAGTATCATTGCATGGACTTACATAGATTATCCAGACAACCTATCACAAGGTGTCGCCTCCATCTATGTTTATCCTGACTACCTATCTCAAGGCGTTGCTTCATAGGGTGACTCATGTTGAATCAGTTACCTTTTATGAGAACAAGGTAGTGATTTTACCAACTAGGTCTTCTCATCTCATCCTTAGCCTAAGGAAGCACTAACGACATGGATGAGGCACATAATTAATCTTGTTTAGTGTTTAACTACCCAAGCCCACTAGTACATTAATTAAATTATCACTTGTTTAGGAAACTCTTCTATGGGCTATCCTGACAACCCCTTTGTGCACTGACCCTTATGAAGAGCCACTCTCCCTATGATTACCCAAAACCAAAATCAAGCAAGGGATGTACCTCAACTCCCATATAATCAAATCATACACAACACATAACATGCGAGGCAAGCATCATCTTGCAAACACATATCATATCACTGAACCAAGTACAATGGAGGTACTAACCGCTAACAAAACAACATAAGTCAACAGATGCACAAAACCAATAGAGTGCCCAAGTGAACAAGTTTTTCCCCCAAGCCTCTAGAAGTTACAAAAACCTCTACCCAAGAACGAGAATAAAAACATGGGTTCCCATGACTCAGGTCAACACAAAGATAAACCAACCCATACTAAACATCATTAAACACTTGTTTTGAAAAAATAAATCAACGATAAAATCACATTCATTGAAAGATAATAACATTGCTCGTACACAAATGCATTCAAAATGATACATCTATCTAATATAAATAATGACAAAGATTTATCAATTGATTTCAATGCATAAATAAAATCACACTACTTAAATATTGATATTTCATAGAATGAATTAGCTATCAAATGTTCATACACCATTATAAACTTTTTGTTCTGCTCTTTTAACAACATACAGAACAAAAGTATAATGTTTTTAATTTACACTAATTATACTCCAACCAAATTTTTAATTCATCATAATTAAATTTCCAATCTTAATACATCAATACTATAATTCAAATCAAAATAGTATATATATATATATTTATATCTAGCTTAATATAACTAAATTGTAATTAAATATGTTAATGTTCAAAACAACGAATCTTCCATATCCAAGAAATTGCGCAACCCACATAAGTTTCTATTTGCATGAGTTAAAATTCAAGGAGGCTGAAAGGAATCGACCATTTCAACAAAAAATCCATACAACTATTTACAGCAGTGATAAGTAAATACCAAAAACAACGTCCTCAAGGGAGTTTTCCCTAGCCGCACCATATATTCCTATACACTAGAGGGTTGAAGGTTCCCCTCAAGAATGGAGGACTGGAAAGCATTAAAAAAAAATCCTTTGAAGCAAATGTTGTTGGCTGGTGTAAAACCAAATTCTACAACCTTTACAAACATCCTCCCAGCTAGCGCCAACCTGGGAGTTTAGGAATAGGATAAGAATATCCACCGAAGCAAAAACAAATACAAGGCACGTAGATTGAATGGACGAGGGCAGTGAGTACTTCACACATCAGTAACCCCTAATGCATAACCTAAATAACTGCTCATGAGGCACGCAGGGTTGGCTTAGCAAACTTTTATGGAGGGGATAAGGAAATAGCATTGGAAGATCATCAAATAGAAGAAAACTGATTGCCTCATTAAAAAACAAATTGAAAGCCAAAGACGGAATTCAAACCAAGGGAGAAACAAAACAAACGCCACCGCCAATAGCCATCTATAAGCATCAAAACAAGAGTCTAAAAGAATCGAAATCTTCTTCCAATTACTCACAGATAGACAAGAACGGATACAAGGCAGCTACGGAGTGTAACATGGTTCACATGCAGCAAGACGATGATGAAATTCAAACTACCCAGAAGCGTGCAATAACATAATTATAAACAAATCAAATATCAAGCATAGGATTCACATCGACAAAGGAAAAGAAGGATACCAACTTGGGTTTTTTTCTTGTAAATGGAGATGGTTTGCTCAGTTGAGCGATTCCAATCTAGCTTCGTTCCTCCACGAATTTTCAAAAATCCACTACTACAGTATTCAATTTTAACGAAAAGAATTTTATAGAGCAAAAACTATTTTATTTTTCGAATGGCGGAGGAATAATTTTGCAGAGATCAATTCGTCCAACCCCAATTACCATTAAAGAAAATTCCCCCATTTTCCAAAACAAAATCGGATATAAAATCTTGAGAACTCAAGAATTAGAAATTTTCCCACTGACTTTCCGAATTCGCACTACGCATGCAATTAACTTCTTTATTTTATTTCCTTTATGTAATTTTCAAATTAGGCAATAACATTTAAATTTCTTTTTTGATTTAATCCAAAATAATAATTGAATAAACAATATTATCAAAATAGTAATTTAAAAATGAATAATACTACCATAGAAATATTATTCCATTTATAATTAAAAATATTTAATATCAACAATTAAAATACAATAATCATTTAAATCTATTAACCTTAAATTTACAATCTAATTTAATATTTAATTAAATACTTGACATCTTCACAAATTATTTTAATTAAATTAATTTCAACAATAATAATAACCATCATTAAATTAAATTAACTAATTAACAATAATGATAACATATCAAAATCACACAATTTACATATTAAATTAACACTAAAATGAACGAAACGAAACAAAATGGTGTACTAACAGACATTATCATCAAACAACGATTGGATGATAGACATGGATGGGGATACTTTCTTGTCGCTCCCTAAACCACATCATATCCATTGGGTATGCTGGACATGCTCAGACTTGACTGTGCAAGTGGAGTCGATGCCTGGTACCTGCAGTCCTGCATAAAACCAAGTGTCGAAACAACATATATATATTCAATTTCAAACACACCATGAGAGAGAATTGCAGTGTAGCAGGGCGCTCATGGATGAGTGAGGCAACACCGTCTCTCTCACCCTAACAACAAACAATAACCATATTCTAAACAACATCAACATTAAACAAGAAATAAACAATTGCATACGCATAACATCAAACACATATGTCCACATATCATAAGCAATAGAAGCAGTGTCATAAACAACCAAGTCCAATAAGAAGAACTTTCAATCAACCAAACAACACAGTGAAACAGTCACCAACATAGTCTCAAGTATACATCAAACATAAATAATATCCAATAGTATCAACCACACACTAAAAAGTATAAAAAAAGTAACAGTAACACGAGAGGCACTACAAAACTAGCTAAATATAGACTCCCATACCTACATAAATATTCTCTAAGGGCCAAAGCTGGGGCCTTGAACCTTTGATTTTTCTCCACAAATCTTTTTTCCACCATGAAACCATTTAAAGGACTTTAGTCATATAATAAATCTGAAATGGTAGTGTGATTTTGTGCCTTCCAATCTCCACTACTTGGAGAAAAATTTTCATACCTAGCCCTTTCCTTCTCTATTTCCTTCCAGTTCATTCTCACTCTACCCATCGTCCCTTCCCCCCCTCTCCAAAGCTCCCATCCTCCTTCCTCTTGAAGAAAATGAACTTCATTCCTCTTTTCTTCATTGACAAGCTACCTCCCTTAAGCCAAACACCATAGACCTCATTTATTGCCTTGGCTACTTTTTTTGAATTTTCCAGCTAGAGTTTGTATTACATTTAATCACATTTCTATGTTTGCTCGATCTCTCCCAGATTTCATTGCTAGCCTTTTCATTAATGATGGCATCCATTTCCTTCATTCCTTTGCAAGAATGTCACTTGGAGCTAATATATCATTTTCCATGCTTTAGTTCCATTTGCCTAGCTATTGGCACAATCTAGCCTTTGAATGTAGGCCATTGATCTTGAAATTCATGCCATAACCTAGCACATCTCAATTACTTGTCTTGCTTTAAAACACCATCATTTGATTTGAACTACTTTAATTTTAGGCATAGATCTCTATTGATTCACAACAACAATGTGCATCAAGTGAAGCAATCAATTCTTTCCATGTGTCACTATCATGCATACCCACATTGGTCAACCAAAGTCAATGCAAGCATTCATGAAATGGCGGGATTACTCCTTCATTTTTTCAATATTATGTTTCTCAACCTTTGAGGTTTGGGTGTTGGATATCTACCTTACCTCATGTTTGAATTATATTGAAGAACTTTAGAGGCAAGCCCAAACACCTAGGACTAAATATTCTTACCCTATTGGGGTTCGACCATCCTCCTTACCCCTACTTTCTACCTCATGATTTATGTGCTTTGAAGGCCTCACGAAACAAGACCGAAACATGATGTTCAATCCCTTTTATGCATGTCAGGGTTTGACCATTGGCCTTACCCTTTACCATTTTCCCTCCTTTTCACCATCGCAAACGAACACACTAACCTCCAAAATACCAAAGTGTGAGACACTGAATAGTGATTTAAGTTTTCATAGGTTAGGGATTGCTAGTTCCTCTTGCCTCATCCTTGAAGTTCATAATCGAGCTTAACAAGCAAGTCTGAACACATGTATCTAATGCTATTTACACCTTTCCTTCTTCCTTCCTTTACTCCATCGCAAACCTTCACACCAACTTCTGAAATATGCATGTTTTTTTTGGATGTCGAGGTTCTCTCTTCCACCTTATCGCTTTCATGCCTTTGCATTAAAGTAAAATCCAACCTATTGACCCATGATTTTTGAATAATCCTAAGCATTGATGGACTTAACCCTTTTGGGTATCAGCCTTCAAACATCCTTCTTACTGCATACCAACAACTGGTAAGTCATAGGCCTTATGACCAAATCCATGAACATTGAAGCCATTTTGGGTGCCAGGGTTCACCCTTAACTCTTAACACTTACCATCCTTTCGATAAGGCATAAGCCTTGTTACCATACTGTGAAGCGCAAACATTTCCTTCTTTGGATTTACCCTTTTAGGTATTGAACTTCGAGCTTTCTCCTTACTACATGCTTGCCAAACTATTAAGGCATAAACCTCAAGCTGACCCATGAACATCAACACTATTTCGGGTTTTCGCCCTTGAGGTTTCATCTTTCCCCTTCCTCTATTTCATGCTAAGGCAAAGGACTTAACACCGACCCACAAACACCAAGACCATTTGGGGTGTTGCGGTTCGAGGTTTCATTATATCCCTTTCTTAACATTCTTGATAAGGCATAAGACTTAACACCGACCCACAAACTCCAAGACCATTTCAGGTGTTGGGGTTTAGGTCTCCCTCATACCTCTTTCATCACTTTCTTAACATTCATTTAAGGAATAAACCTTAACATTGATGTCTGATTCTCGGTGTTTTTTTGGACTTAACACGTGTGAACTTCCTTTTCCTTTATGCAATCAGTATGAGGTATGGTTGAAGTTCAATGTCTGAAACCTTTTTAGATTTAGCACACTCTTCCTTCCTTTATTTCTTTCAAGTGTTCGATATAAGGTATGACAATAGCCCAAAGTCTTGTCTCTTACAATAGAGATTAGGCCTCAAGCCCAAATTCCAAAGCTTGATCAAACTTAGCTAACAAATGACTAACTCTTTTCTCTTTAACAAGCGATACAAGTTAAGCGTGAGGCACAATACCTGAAATTTTGTAACACTTCAAGGATTTTTGTAATGACACCCTAAGGGCCATGAATCCTTCTCCTTAACATCATTATGAATCCCTTTTGACCTTAAAAACCAGCTCCTCATCTAATATCACTCAGATCTCCTTCTAGCCTTAAAGAGGTGCCCCTTTTGACATCAATTCCAAGCATATTGCCAACAGATTAATCTAACTATAGTTGTGTCCAAACATCCCTATCAAATCAACTCATATTAACATCACCCAATTTTAAGTAAAGGTATGATGTTCTAATCTAAGTGAAAATCACAATTCCATGATATGTCACAACACAATAGTAGTATAGACTCTAAACTCTTCATCTTTCCTTATTTACTTGTTATCTTAATTTCTCTATGTTAAGCAGTACTATGGGGATTGAATCTACACTTGTTATTTTTACTAAAACCTCTAAGGCTCCTTTAATGACTTTAGTCATAATACTTTATATGAGGAACCTCAAGTGAATACTATAGGAGGCATTCACAATCAACATGAGTCAAATGATAAGAAAATACTGCTACCACAAGGGGGACTTAGCAACAAATTATAGAAAGAACAATTATAGTATCTATCAATGTATATTTAGTCATTTACTTTAACAGAAGTATTCACATAAGAATTTAACTAATCTACTCTTAGAATAAAATGACTAAAATTATAGTGGCACTTAAACACATCTCGATCATGTATCATCTAAATGATGCACTCTAAATCTTCACAACAAAGCAGCATAAGTTTAGAATGAAAGGGGTTGTGACTATGATATGAAGGGAGGGACCTTAAATAGAGGAACAACATACATAACAACCAAGACCAAAATAATTGATTATAGTTTAACAAGAAAAGAAGTAGGTGACTAAAATAGGCACCCAACAAAGAGATGTAGTCTTAAGAAATGCTTTCATATTTTTCAATTAAGCCTATATACTAAATTGTTGTGTTTTTACTTTCATCTTCTAGAAGATGACAAGAAATAACAAATTTTAACTCTTAGAAAATGGGAAGTAACATCAATAATCACACTAGAAGATTCATGAAACAAACAAACAATAATTAGAAAATTAAAATTTATCGAGGCTTAATAAGAATTCTTATATGTACATTAGTTTCAATACTAGAGAGACAACTAGTTATGTATAGATACACAAATAATAAAAAAATGTAGTAGAAAATTTAATTTCATGGAAAACATCTAAATAGTGTTACAGTCTGTTTGAGATGCTCTATTTTCATTAGTTTAAAATATTTCTCTTCTTGTGCTAGCTCATGATGATTAGATACTTCAGAAGAAGGTTGAAGAGATATTTTTCATATCTTGTTTTACATAATGTTTTTGGCTTCTCTTTGGTGGTGTAAAGCTGAATAGTTGGAAGATCGGGTAGTGTTGATATTGATTGGGTTGACAACTTTGTTTCCTTCATCTGCAGTTGATCTTGATTAAAGATTAAGCTAGAATAAGCTAGAATAAGCATGCAGGGTGGGTGGCAAGCTTCGCCATTCCCAACCTGGGCTCCGCCTTATTGCCTCCCACCCACCCTGCTTCGGGGCCGACTTGAGGCTACTCCCCCCTACAGGCCTCCCACTTCTATAATCTACCTCCAAGCAGGGGGGCCGGCGGGTACAAGAAAAAAACTAGTTTAAGCTACTCTTGGAGATGCTAAACTTAATTGTGAAACTTAACTTCTAAATAACATCTTTAGATCCCTAAAATGTGATTGCAACAATCAACTAGCATTTATGAAAAGTGTAATGAAAATAGATAATTTACTTTTATGATACCTTTAATTATGTTATTATACTTGTTACTATTGCAATCATTTCTTCTTAATTAGTTATTAATAGATTTTTTTGATAGCAAATAAGAAATTATTATTTTTCTATATTCAAGAAATATTTATATTTTCTAAAGTAGATATGCAAGATTTATCACTTTAAGTGATGTTTCTATGTAGATACATATAGAGAAATTAATAATAATGTTATTATATTTTAATTCTTAATGGTTGAATATATGAGATTTTTTAATAATTTAATATATTATATAATATACTTTAATATATTAATATTATATTTCAATTCTTAATGGTTGAATATATTAAGTTATATTTTATATTAATATATTAAATTAATATATATACAATAATATTTTGACAAAAAAATTATTAGAATCTACATTTTATTTCACATTTTTATTCTTGTTATGTTTTAAAATTTAATTATAGTTTATTTATAATTAAAAATAATCATTATAATTGAAACTTAAGTCTACAATTACCTTTATTATTACAATTATAAATATATATATTAAATTAAAATTAAAATTATATAATTTTATAATTAATTAAAATATAATAAAAATTTCTAAAATTGGAATTATATTTACATTTAAACTTATAAAACTAAAAAGACAAATATTGACATAAAAAATTTATTATACAATTACAAACTTTAATGAATTAAATATACTTATAAAATATATGATATAATTTTAAAATATGAAAGAAATTTAAAGATGTATTTTAAAATAATTCTCACACAAATTTTTTTATTAGAATCTACATTTTATTTCACATTTTTATTCTTGTTATGTTTTAAAAATTAATTATAATTAGCATGAAAAATAATTAGAATTAAAATTAAAATAAAGATTAAAATTAATTATAGTTTATTTATAATTTATAAAAATAATTATCATTGAAAATTAAGTCTACAATTACCTTTATTATTACAATTATAAATATATAAATTAAATTAAAATCAGAATTATATAATTTTATAATTAACTAAAATATAATAAAATTTTCTAAAATTAGAATTATATTTACATTTAAAATTATAAAACTAAAATGACAAATATTGAGATAAAACATTTATTATACAATTACAAACTTTAATGAATTAAATATACTTTTAAAATAATTAAATATACTTTTAAAATATATGATATAATTTTAAAATATGAAAGAAATTTAAAAATGTGTTCTAAAATAATTATGATTAACATTGGTATAGCCAGTTTCTAATTTTTAGGCCAGATAAATTCGGAATATAAGAAAAAGGAGAAAATCATGGAAAGCATTATACATATAATTATTAGTCTTGTTTTATCTAATTTATATGGAAAAGGACATTGAAATCATTTCTATTCGGAATATCACAGAAAAACGTAACTAGCTAATAATGACCAGAGAAATACTCGGATGATATTTCAAAAGTCACTATGAGTAGAAGAATCATATTTTTTCCTTATTATCTTACACTTTCATTTTCTTACTTTCTTACTTTCTATTTTCCTATCTTCTTTTATAATTCTATTTTAAATTTGTATTTCATTAGTTAATTTATTTTAAATTTATATTTTATTAATTAATTTATTTTAGTTATGCTTTTCAATCATAAGATTTTATTTAATTTATAATAATTATGACATATTAATTAAAATATTATAATGTTTATGTAGACATCAACATTATTGTTATTTATAATAATTTTTACTAGAATAAGTTTTAATCAAAAAAAATCTTAGATTAATAAAGAAAATAAAACGTGTTTCCCTCAACTCACTCATTCTTCCTCACTTTTTATTTATAATTGAATATCAATTTAAAAAAATCACTCATTCCTCTCTTGTATGTGTTCAAATTATTTTGACCAAATTTATCTATCCAAATGTCCAACAACTCTACAAGCATCTTCAACCTTCCATCGTAGGTTTCAAATTTATATTAATCATGGTGGAGTAAAATAAAAAAGTGATATGATTAGACAAAATTGAAGTTAACATGGTTGATGAAATCAATCAATACCCATATGCAATTGGTATATAACCCTTGTATATAATTGTGCAATGATAAAAACATGTTCTATATACCAAAGGTTTATGGTATGTTCCAAAGTTAGGACTAGCTAGTCAACAACACTTAATGGACAAATAATGATTGAATTTTCATACATGTGACTTTCATGGTAGATAGTGGCTAACCAAATCAATATCTAGAAATACAACCAAGGCACAAACACCTCATCAATATGTATAACAAAACCAATGAAGTGCTTTAAATGTTGAACCTAAGTTAGTAATATATGCTCTAGAAGTTAAACATATATATATGAATTCCTCATGATAACTATGGGAAGAAATTGAAAATCAATAGACTTGATCATATTTGGACCTTATGTCATACCCAAAATTAACGCATGGTCATGAAACACGAATTGACATTTTTCACATAAAATAGTAACTAATAACATATATCATACTCAACATGGTGAAATGTGGGGGAAAGGGGATGTGTGACAAGGGAAGTATGTCAAAGAAAAAGGGGGTGTCCACCTAATCACAAATCCACCTTTCTAACATTCACTACGAAGAGCGATCTAGTGCCACAAATGCTTAGAATTAACTTACCACCCTTAATGTGAGTCAACCCTAGGTTTTGGACACTATAAGACCTCAGTTTCCTTATGACAGAGATGATCGAAAGGTAGTTTTAGGAGAAAGATAAAAGTGTTTTCACAATCAAACCTATGAGATCTAACACTTGGAATATGAAGTATTATGATAACACTATCAAAAATAGAAACTAACAAGCAGATTTGAGAAGGTTAGGATGGTGCTTACCTAGCTCGAAAAGTGGTTTTAAAACTATGCTAAAGGACATATTCGTCCAGGGGCGAATGGATCTCTGTGCAGGGGTCTAAAAATTCTTTTTGTAGTCCTCGGATCCTAGATCTAAGCTTTTGATTCCACTAGGTTTGGTTGTCGGAAAGCCAAAAATAAAACATGTATGTGAGTTTTTGTATCTTGAAAACTTTTATGACAAATTTGCAAAATTGTACTTTTGATCAACTTTCAAACCTTCTTCACTTGCAAATCTGCACATACAAAGAGAGGAGAAAAGTTGTTTTTTTTTTGTCAAACCCTAGTTTGGTAATTAAACCTTGATAATGAAATAATGAAAAAATGAAGGAATTGATGAATGAACAAAACTTTTTACACCTCACTAAACCCTTTAATGGCTACCCTTAGAGGGCTAAAATCTAACACGTCTCTCTAAGGATTGAATCTTGCATGAAATGGTGTAATTTCTTGATATATCTTGATGCTTGAATGCTTGCTTGAAACATAAAACCTACATCACAATGTTAGCTCTAAAACATGCATGAACACACATAAATCTTGACATCATGATAGGATGTTGAATGCTACAATAAATGACTGATAAATCTGCTCTTTAATGCTCTTGAAAATAATATTTTCTCATGTGAAATTTGAATTATGCCACTTAGATTTTAATTGATAAAAATACCTTGTATTTATAGGTGTTTCCTTAATTACCCAAAAATTAACCACCACAATCCGACCTTTGCAATTTTAATTTAGATCATTACAATGCCACCAAAAACATTTTAAAAATTGGGTCCCGAGACTTAAGGAGGACTCGTTCACCCTTGGGTGAATGGATCCTAAGACGTAAACCTAGGACACTCAATCTCCAAGATGTTCATTTCAATGTAGGCATTAATTAAATGCGGGTTTCCCTTTCAAAAAATGAAATTAATTAGGCTTGTGAATGCATAATTGGGCCAATTAAAGGCTTAATTAAGTCCATTTAACTAGGGGGATGAAAACATAGTGTGAAAATATAAAGGCATACATTTTTCTACACTACATTTAGCTCCCACTTTAGTGAGAGTATGAACTTGCACTTAGAATCATAGTAAAGTAGACAAATAAGTCAAGAGAGGTCTAACTGTACAAGTGTTGGAGAGATAAGATGACAAAGGTCAAGAAGGGTGATTAAGCCCCCAAGATCTAAGATCTCATGGAAAATGAGAAAAGACACAAAGGGACACATGCCTACAATAACAACACAAGATGCACAATCATACAATGTCACTATCTTTGTTGACCAATTTTAGATCTATTTTTCATAGTCCTCAAGAGCCATATCAAAGCTTCTAATTTCCAACTACAAATTTATCGAATCACTATTGGATAGTTTTGTGAGTTTTTGTGAGTTTTCAAGGTATAGGGTTTTCATTGCAACAATGAATAATTGTTCTTCAAACTTTCTTTAATCCTCTTCAAACCTAGAACCTATACATTCAAAGAGAAAAGAAATATTGTTCCACTTATGGGCTTGCCTTAGTCAAACCCTGTATTAGTGTTCCACTTCCACAATGGTAATGCCAATGATGAATCCAAAATTTTTTACAACTCACCACCCTTCAATGGATTCCCTTAAGGACTAAAGTCAAACAAGTCTCCTCAAGGCTTGGATCTTTCTCTCTTGAATTGTTTGAATACCTACAAGGGTTAGATCTCACAAAAAATATAATAACATAAACATGAAAAAACTCACACACTTTGACATGATGTTTGGATCTTGAATTTCTGCAATGAATCCTCTAATGGCTACTCTTAACTTGCTTGATAATGCTCTTGATAGTAATTTCTCCAAATTTATAGATCTTTTTTATTAATGCTAGATGATTTCAAATAATGCAATAACTATGTATTTATAGGCATTTAATCTAATTTCCTAAAAAATAAATCTTGATAGTCGACTTTATTTATTTGAATTTTAAGTAATAAAATGTCGATGCTGGCATATCTGAATTTGGAGCCAAAATAGGGGAAATAAGCACCCTAGTCACCAATCTCTCAAACCTATTTTGTGGAATTAAGGAGCTGGGGAAAATTCTTAAATGAGAGCATTTTTTCATGCTTATAAATTTGTTAGTAAATGTTTAAATGGGTCATGAAATGCATAATTTAGGAAATTAGGTGTTCAATTAGGTCCATGCACCTAAGGGGAGAAAAACATTATGTGAAATTGTTAAGGGCAATAATTTATGATGCTACATTTAGCCCCCACTTTAGTGAGAGTATGAAATTATGCTCAGACTCACACTAAAGTAAAAATATATATGTCATGTGGGGTTTGAATATACAAATGTTGAAGAGATGGGATGGCTAAGGATCAAGGGGAATTGTACAAGCCCCCAGGATCCAAGATCCCATGGAAAAAGAACATAAGCACAAAGGAACACATATATGTATTAAATGAAACAACACGACATACATACTCATACACAATGTTAAAATGAAAATAAAAAGGAAGGTATGGATAATCTTGGGCTAGAAAGCTACATTATACTAGGATCCATACCAAAAGGACATCCATGACTCATGGGCTAACAATGTGAATCACAAATACAAGGCAACATGGGATAGTGAAGTTTGGTATTCACTAGGTGAGACCCCATGACAAAGTAGAAAAATCAGAAACACACAAGGACTAGTGAAGTTAAATTTTCACTAGGTGTGTACCCATGTCAACCAAACTAAGAATTATATTGCTTGATAATTTTGAAAAGGTGCTAGACAAATGATCAAGATGCTATGCCAATGCATCATTAAGTCAAGTGCATGTGAACAAAGTGAAAATTAAAGTTATTGTGTATAAATACATATTTATTGCATTATCTAAAAACTAAGTAAAGAGATTTAACAACAATTGAACATTAAAATCTGAAACATAGAATAATAGGGTAGGTTCTAAACACATAGGGTTTTATACTAAATTTGGAATATTTCACCAAACTTTATAAATAAAAAGGAAAAAAGGGGGTGTACAGTGAACCTACCTATTTTCTATTTCATTCAAGAAATGAGATCCTCCAAGATAGAATCAACTTTCAACCCTTAGGTGAGTCAATTCTATGGAATATATGTAAATTTCCTTTATGTGTGTGGATGGGGGGTAAAGTTAAAACAACACTTTTGCGAGATGAAAATAAAATAGAAAATGACCTCAAATATATAACCTAAGGCATGATTCATGTAGATGAAGCATAGATATAACAAAAAAATTCAACTTTGTGCAGATTGGATGAGTGAAGGACACTTAAAACTTACCTCAAAAATAGTTGCAAAGTGTCCTAAGATAATTTTTTGATAGAAATGACTAAACAAGGGTTTTGGGAGAAATATTAAAAATACCAAATGCACTCATTCATGACACTTAAAGGTTGGATATGATAGATGAAACATAAGACTAATAGAAACAGTGAACCTCTGGCATATTTGAGAAGGGGAATATGTTGTGCACCTATTACAAAATATTGTTTCTAGAAGTTGTCTTGGGACTCATTTGCCTATAGGTAGAAGGGTCTTTGTAGATATTTTCAAATTTGATTTATGGTTCCTCTTCTCATGTGTCTACACTTCCATATTATTTTCAAGTTTCACAATTGGGCAGTAAAAAATAAATTTGGGATCCGAGTTTCCGTGAGATGACAACAAATGCAACTTTACAATTTTTCACTTTTGAGATATTCAACTTTTCTTCAACGTATGAACCTGCAAATCCGCAACACACAAAGAGAGAGGGAATTTTTTTTTTTGGGTGAATGGGGTTTTGCCTTGGTCAAACCCCATTTTGGTAATTAAACCTTGAAATGAAACAATGAAACATGAAGGAATGATGAAATAACAAATGCAATGTTGCAACTCACCAAACCCTTTATTAAACATTTGAAGGACTTAAATCTTGATATTGATATTGCATGAAATTTCTTCAATGGATGTGGATCTTGAACCTTTAATCTTATTTTGAATCTTTGAATTCAATGCTTGGATTATATCTTGAAACCTACATCATAATGTTAGCTCGAACAACATGCATGAATGAACATAACTTTGACATGATGCTTGATATCTTGAATGTTGCAACAAATGATGAAGAAATATGCTCTTGAATGCTCTTGACAATAATCTGGGCTCTTGTTAAGTTCACCTCTTGCTAGATGTTTTGAATTGATAAAATAACCTTGTATTTATAGACATTTATCCTTAATTTGCCAAAATTAAAACATTACAAGCCAAAATTTGAAATTTGAATTTGGGATGATAAAAATACCACCAAAAAATGTTTCAAAAATGGGTTCCAAGGCTTAGGGAGGACCAATTCACCCATGGGTGAATGGGTCCTAGGTCCCTATTCCTGGAATACACATTGCTCAATGTGAAGTGTTATGTTTAAGCATTAATTATTTTTGGGTTTCTCCTTCAAAAAATGTAATTAATTAGGCTTGTAAATGAATAAAAGAGATAATTAAGGACTCATTAAGCTCAATTTAATTAAGAGGGCCCAGATAAGTATGAAAATGTAAAGGGGTACATTTAACAACACTAAATTAAGGAAGTATTAAGTCCATTTTAATAAGGAGGGCCCAAACAAATGAGAAAATGTGAAGGGATACATTTATCTACAATACATTTAGCCCCCACCTTATTGAGAGGATTCGCACATGTGAAAACTCACACTAAAGTAGAAAAATACATGTCAAGAGGGGTCCAAGTGCACCAATGTTAGTGAGATAGGATGACAAAGATCAATGCAGTGACCAAGCCTCCAAGATCAAGATACTATGGTAAACCAACATAATCACAAAGGGACACACATAAGTGTATGATATGAAGCAACAAACAAGATACACAAACATATAATGTCAAAGACTAAAAGAAAGAAAATAAAATAAAAATAAAAATAAAAAGGGGTAGATCAAGCCTCGACTGTCCAACTCAATGTGGATCAAGCATCAGATGTTTGTCCAAAAAAATTCACAAGTGGAACTCACTATCCACTATGCAAACAATAGTGTGCACTCAAATGGGCTAGTGAAATTTGTTGTCCACTAGGTGAGCCCCCAAGGGTAGAAAATGAGAGAATCTTATTAGGTTCCCATATCATACCAAAGTTATACCTATGATAACTTTAATAAGGAACCAAACAATACGAACTTTGAACTCCATAAGGCATGGCAAGCTACATTATTCAAAAGACTTATGAACAAACAATGAACCACAAGTACTTGCAAAGTGTGTTATGCTTGGTGGCCATGAAGAAGGGTTGAAACTTTGAGCTTAATAACATTAGAAAGCTATGTTATGCTAAAAAATTATGAACAAAAATGAAAATAGGATAAGACATGTTCAAATGGGCTTTTCTTAGTTCATGTAAGGTCTCCTCTTAGGGAACATCATTCCTAATGTCTCAAAGAGAGGACAATTCTAGGATAAAATATTCACAACTTAGGGAATGCAATGCGTAACATCACGACTAAGAGGAAAGTTGTATACCAAGATAGGTCACACTCTTTTAGGACATTAGACCCAATGACACCACCAAGAAGAAGACAAATCACATGAAGTAATAATACCACTCAATAAAACATAAGATATAGTCCAAGATCTCTAAAATGATAATGCCAATGTACGGCCCCCACTTTAAAGAAATTTCTAACACCATATTGTGAGAAATTACTTTAAAGTAGGAAATGATAAATGCTAACAATAAAGAAGGAATGAGAGCTTATTTAGAAAGCCCTATGTCAAGCATATGTTTTCAAAGGAAGTTGCATCATGAAGAGTGGTTTCCCCAAAAATGCAATGTTAAACATAGAAATAAAATTGTCACATGAGAGCCAACTTAAGGCATGTCATCCACATCCCAAGCTTTCTCTTATATATACATGGAAGGCGATTAACTATCTCAAAATAGGCAACAAAACTGTCATACTAGGACAACACTGCATAACCCCTTGCCTCCCAAGGACAAAAGGTGAGCCAAAAATGTATGATGATATGTTTCTCCTTGAACAAAAGAAAATATGATTGGATAAAGCCAAGTTTATAACCTCATGCATGGTAGTGAATATGGTATGATACTAGAACTACCACATGACAATGAGCAACAACTAATGTTATCGATCATAATGAGTAGACAAAGCATCTATTTTATGAATATCTTATGAGATGTTCCCACATAGTATAGATATTAGTTCAGGATGCACCAGAGTTAAGGTTTTCTTAGAAGAATATTTTATAATAGTGTTGGTATTGAGTGAGTTATTTTTTTATGCTTTCATTTCTTTCAAATGGAAATAACCAAGACCACTAGTGGTTTCTTGTGTATTAGGCTCTATAGGGACACAAATACCTTGTTCTCTATCACCACATCCTTTTCCACTATATCCAAGTTGTTTCATAAGTTCATAACCTCTTGCATAAATATTTTTCATTTCTTTTGGATTTGGTGGTTGCTCACAATCAACTTCATCAAAGAATGTTGTGTAATTTGTTTCTTCTTCTAAAGTGGTTGAAGTGGATGCTTTTGAAGGTTTTTCTAGATTTTGTGTTAATACTACCGTTGGTTATTTTCCCTTTTCAAACTTTTTTTTTTATGATCTTATATTCTCCCATGAATGTAGGTGTAAAATATAAGGAACCCCAATCGTCATCCAATAATTTTGTGACTTTTTCAATATTCTTTTATTTTTATTTCTCATGCATGAGTTCCACTTGTGTAGTTGGTGTCAATGTTTTCAAAGGACTTTCCTTGTATTTCTAAGTGTGCAAAAAGAAATTTGGTTCAAGATCTGCTTTGACTGTGTATACTTGATTGTTATAGACATACTTCATTATACGATGAAGAGTTGAAGGCACTGAATGCATCTCATGAATCCATGGTCTTCATAAAAGAATATTATATGAAATATATTGAGGCATAACATGTACAAGAGTTTGAAATGTGACTTTTCCAACTGTAATAGGTAATGTAATCACACTAAGCGGTTGTTTACCTACATTATCAAATCCACAAATGGACAAAGAATCAAGCTTAATATTTCTCTTATCTACTCCAATTTTATCCAAGAGGTTTATGATACACATGTTAAGGTTTGATCCATTATCAACAAGGGTTATCTTTATCCCAATCCTATTAATACGAGCTATTATCATGAAAGCTTCAGTTTGTCTTTTCACTTCTAGGGAAGGTAACTCAATTTGGTGGATTCAAAGCAATGTCTTAATTCATTCCTTGAATTATGGCTACTATATGATAACTAGGGGAGGATTGAATAAGGTCCCATAAGAATATCTTAGCAAGATCATACTCCTTTCCACCATGCAAAGGAAACCAAGGAGCACTAGGAAAGATAGTTGAGGTAATTGTAATGAAGTGGGAATGGTTTGTCGTTGCATATTATTCCTTGTATTATATGTGTGAGCAACAATATTACAACTTGGTTGCTATGAAACATTGTTACTATCAAGTTGAATTGTAAAGTTCAAGATATCTCCTTGGGATAATGGTTTCTTTTTAGTTGGTTCAAAGATGAGCACGAGTTTTTTTTGAACTTTTTGTTGATGTTAGGTTGGATAAAGGATAAGAAGTGGCTCAAGAGATGAATTCGAGGGATATCTAATTTTCATAACCTCAAAAGACTTATCCTTATTGTGATGGTCTTTTAGAAAATGAGAGTCTAATGTCACCTCATCATCTTCATGCAATGAAGCCACATTACTATTTTCAATTTTGTTATTTTCTTACACCATGATATCTTCCCTAGTAGGAGAGTTTTTAGGAGAGGAGAAATCAAGATTTCATGAAATTTAATGGTTGGTTATTCTAAAATAGCTTCATGACAAGTAGGGGAATTATCAATTGTTGTATTTTCTTTCTTATCAATGATAAAATCCTCTTGTATCAAATCAGTCTCACAAATAGGATAAATAGGCAAGGTGATATTAGGGGATGTGTCAATGGTCTCATCCTTGTATCCAAAAATTTATTCCCAAGTGGGAGAAGTAGGGGAAGAGAAAAAATAGGGTTCTCATGACTCTCATTGGTTGGAGCTTCTAGCATATAAATATCTTCTTCACAAATAGGAGAGATATTGGGAGAAGACCAAAATTGATTGTCGTGATCATCCACTATTGCATTCTCTTTCACTAAAAAATTCTTGTAAGTGGGAGAGATGTTGGGAGAATGACTAACATTCTTATTGATGAACTTGTTCTTGGAATGCTTAGAAAGGTTAGATACTAACTATAGACATGAAAAATTGAATTGAAACCTATCACACAACACTGAACGACATCAAATAACATTGAATGACATCAAACAACACTGAACGACATCAAAACAACACTAAATGACATCGAATAGCCTCAAGCAATGTCAAACGATATGGAACATCATCTCACATCACTTTGAAATGACTCAAAATCATCCTGTAACACTTCAGAATGACTCAAAATCATCCTGTAACACTTTAGAATGCCTCAGAATCATCCCATAACACTTCAAAATGACTCATAATCATCTTGTAACGCTTCAAAATAACTCAGAATCATCTTGTAACACTTTAGAATGACTCAGAATCATCCTGTAACACTTTGGAATGACTCTGAATCATCTCATAACACTTCAGAATGACTTGGAATCATCTCATAACACTTCATAATAACTGATAATCATTCCATAACATCTCAGAGTCACCTCAAAATAGTTCAAAATCATCCCGTAACATCTCATATCATCTTGGAATCACCCCAAAATAATTCAAAATCATCTTAGAATGATCAAAATCATACTGCAACATTCCTGCATCACACCACATCACATCACATCAAAATGACATCAAAAACCCTAATTCCTCTATTAATTGAATAATACAACATTATTTAATTAATTCACTTTTTCATCATTTTAGACAAATTTAATAAATTTCATTTATATAATAAAGTCCTAAAAACCCTAATTCCTTTATTAATTAAATAAAACAACATTATTTAATTAATTCACATTTCATCATTTTGACCAATTAAATAAATCTCATTTATTTAATAAAGTCCTAATCCCACCTTATTTTGTCCTGATTAATTAAATAATACCAATTATTTAATTACATCGCTAAATCACCTTATTTCCCTAAGTGAATTAAATTATACAACACTTTCCCTACAAAAAATTGAATTAAACTATTCAAATCAATCGTCAAAAATTAAATCAAACTAATGCAACTTTGTTTGCAAAAGTCAAACTTGATTTGCACATTCAAACCCCAAAAAGGAATTAATTAATTAAATCAATTAATTCATATTCCTCACCCACTTTCTAATTGAGCAAATTACAATTGTTGACTAAGGAATATAATTTGTTAACTAATCCATCTATTTTGTTAACTAGTCAATCTATTCAGTAAACTAAAACATCACATTCCTAGCTAAGCCATCACAAAGTTGACTAATCAATCTATTCAGTTAACTGATCAATCAGAGACTTGACTAGCCAATCTATTTCCCAATGACAAATTGTGAAATCAACTTTGCATAATCATCTCATGTATAAATCCTCTCAACACACTCGACTGTTGATCTGGATATTATTCAAAATGATCTTGATCGTCCATTTCAAATCTCATTTTCTATATAACAAACCCCTTTCCTCACAAATAAGGATCAGAGAATTCATAAACATTGACCAACAAAGTGCTATCAAAATCATCATTGGGAGAGATTCATCCATTGTCTTCAATCAACCAAACACAACAAGCATTCATCCACAATTTGCACATGAACTTTGGCGGCTTCGTTGTGATAAGAACAATCCAACATCAAGCGAATACACTCCACTACGAGATGGTAAAATCTATCTTTTATTATCATTTGGGAATTAGTAGGTTCATTATCATGCTCGTAATAGGATAGTTTCAATTTTTTATGTGTAGGAGTTTCTAGATCTTAGATTTAAGCCTTTTGGCTGTAGATTAGATTTCTTCGTCAAATTGCTCTAATGTTCCTCTTCGATCATTAATCTAACATCCTCATTCCCCCTCACAAATTTTGGCATGCCCGATGGGACCCTTGTCCCCTTCTCTAACATTCATTTCAGCCATTTTTGAAGTTGTAGGTCCCAAAAATGCTTTTGTTAAATTTTTCACGTGCTCGTTCTGAAGACCTGAGCATCTATCCAAAAATTTTGAGCATCTATTTGACAAGAAAACTACGCGTTTGTCAAAAGAATGGCACGTTTGTTAGAAAAACTATGCACTTTTCATGGGAATGGCACATTTTTCTAAGATTGGTGCATTTGTAATCTCCCTAAGTTAGCATCTATCTGACAAGGTTTTTAGCATTTGTTTCTAAAACTATGCCGTTGTCTTTAAAACCTGTGCATTTGTATTTTCTGTTCTAAGCAATTTTTTTGATGGACAAATGCACCAATCCTACAATTTTGTAATAGGTTTTCACTAACAGGTGCTCTATTTTTTGAACATGTAAGAAGGAATTGGCAGATTTGATGTAGGATTTCAATGATTCTAATGTGTTTATTTTAGGGAAGATGATCGGTCCTAGTTTCTAAATTACTTTTTAATTAACTTAGGAATTTTCTTTGGTGCTCTAAAATTGAACACAAACTCACACTTGTTTTTGGTGCTGTTAAAATAAACAATTTTTAATCTTTTTTAACATAGGAACTTTATTTTGGTGATCTAAAAATGAACACAAACTCACACTTGCTTTTAGTGTTGTTAAAAATGAACCAATTTTAAGATTTCTAAGTTAGGAGTTTTCATTTGGTGATCATAAAAAGAACAAAAACACTTTATTTTTGGGGTCCAAAAATGAACACATTCAATTTTTTCATAAGTAGGAACCTTTAATTTCAGTGAATAAAAAGAGTGAAATCATTTTTTATTTTGTTGACACACGCACATTTTTTACATTTGCTAACTAAGATAGGACAAGGATTGCATTTGTTAGAAACACCTCATTTGGAGCTCATAAAAATGAAAAAAATGCTTCTTTGTGATTTCTCACCATTGCTATCTTAATTTCTTGATGTCTTGAACACCTCGTATTGGTGCAAGTTAAAAGAACTTTTGTTTTGTTTATTCACAAATTTTTGGGGATAACATCACTAGAGGTGTTTAAAATGAATGAAATTTCTATGGATTGTTCACTGTGCATTCATTGATTGGAAAAGATAAAGTCTTTTATCTTCTCCCCTTGCACATTTTGGCGATCTTGGGTGAGAAAAAGAACATTTTTGAGCATTGCACTTTACTTTTAAATTTTACCTTAAAGAGGTGTCTTGCCTTGAGATACATCTTGTGATAGAGAACTCATTGCAATGTCTCAAAGCATGTTTACTGGAGGGATATATTAAAGGTTGCAAACTCATAAGAAAGTAGCTTCAAGATGTGTTGAAAACAGACTGCATCTAATCCCATACCTTAAGTGGAATGGGAATAGTTAAAGAGCCTTAAGTGGCTAACAGGTGAGTGTTAGATTTTTGCGCTCCCAGTTTTCACTAAGAACCAAATTTTTTTAGAAGCCACCCTATTATCCAAAAATATTCTTTGAAAGTGGTGCATCAGAATTTACTTATGAGAAGTTACTTGCCATGTCTGACTACAGGCCTGCACCATAAGTCACATGTAAAATCATCTCTTCAAAGCATGAGTCAGGCCTACTGTCAGCCCACAGTAATTATTTCAATAACTTAGCTCTTACTGCCATGATTCAGAGATTGGACATTGATGGAACTTTTAAAATTTGTCACAAATTTTGCCTAGTTCTATGGCTTGTATGTTCTTCCTTCATGCTGGGGGGTCAAATGTTAGGGTTTAGGGTTTTTCTACTACTGTTTAATCTCATTTTCAGCAAACAAACCCTTGCATTTTATTTCTATGTTGACTTATCATTGTGAGTTTTTGGTCACTTAAGTCATTGGAAAAGCCTTTTATGTCATGTTGTTATTGGCCCCTTTACCTAACCTGTCGGTTTCTCCATGTTTGAGATTAATACAAATTTTGCTTAAAGTTGGGTGGGAATTTTTTCAAATGTTCAGACTTTAGTCTAATAATTCGTGCCTTAAGGGTTGTCCCCCTATTTTCCTAGTTAGCCCCATTATTATGAATAACTTTGTTTAATGTGTAGATTTGTGGATCATCGGATCGGTGATTTCAAATCTCGTTCATTCCTCATGGACCTCGCAGGGTTTTTTGACGATGTCACCAAAGTTGTGTGAGGCATGTGAATTGATGCCACCTATCATTTGTGGTGACGTAGGTCTGGTCTAGATCTGCCAATGTTGTTAAAGCTATCAAATCGACGACAACCTTTTAATAACAAGGGTTAATGGGGATTAATTATGATCGTCCCTCGCTAACATCGCATGATCCAATTAATTCTTTTGAAAATGCTGCAAGGTGTGTGAGTTGGTGACATGTGGCCTCGCTCAGTGGTACAAGGTGGTTGGTTGGGGCCCACTACTAGCATGCATGTTTCTAACTATGAAGTGTGTGATTGGCTATTGGCATCTCCAAATGGTGACGTGGGATTTTCAATGATGTTTGACTCAATCCTAGCCATTCGACATGCCAACTCCTTATCACATCAACAGTCTGGATTCAAATTTTTGATCTAGCCATTTGCGCTTTGCAAATTACATACATTAAAGGTGAAAGTCTTTCGATGGTTCTTATCCTAATTTCCATGCGTGCGAGTGGTTTTTTCCTAGAAATCATAATGGGTTGTACACAATTTTCCATAAACTTGGAGATTTTCAGTGGTGAAATTGACGTCAGCCACTAATCGGTCGCTTGATCATACTGCAATTGCAGCATTAATGGTTTCTGCATCAGCTTGCTCGATAAATGCTTGCTAATTGTTCATTAGCATCATTGCATTTTTGAGTTTGAGTTCAATTGTTGAGTGATTGTTGTTCTTGTAGAGTTTTGAGCCTACGAGCAAGATGAGTAAGTCAGTTGTCTCTGGTTTTCCATTGCGCAAAAGTGCAAGGATGTGTGTTAAGAATTTGCAGTGGGGGGTAACACCAAATGAATATAGCACTATTCTTGGTGCTACTCGAGCCATTGACAAGGGTGTTGTGTCTCTCTTGACTCTCTTCAGGAGTAGTTCTTGGCTCAAAGGACATGTTGCACGGGATGAGGTAGTTGGCTATGCAGAGGCAAGAGAGTGCGATGAGTGTGGTGAGAAGGTTGATGTCGAGGTAAACTCTGGGCGATATGAGTCATCCATTAAGCTTTCTAGTGGCTCTTGTGGTGAAAGTTCTGACACTAATTTAGACTATCATGACTACCTCATGGCCCTGACTGAATTGGTCGGTGAGAATAAAGAGGTCCTCGTGGAATCTCCTATTGTCATGATGACACTATGCATTGCTTATGGTTTTGGTGTTGATGCTGACAAGGGTAAGGTGATGCTCTTTCTTCTTACTAAACCGAGGATGTGGAGTGGTCACTTGTATCAAGTTCATGAGATTATTCCTAGTGTGTGATGGTGGTGTGGTTGTTTGGGTCTTACAATTTTTCTCTAGTGTTGTTGCTTCCTTTTTTGGGTCTGATGTGGATGGGTGTGAAAATGCTAGAGTGGCATTTTGTTTCAGTCGACTAGATACAAGGGTTGTAACCAAATGTTTGATTCCCCTATTTGTTCTATGATTGTATCTGATGGTGGGGAATTGCGGATGTGGTTGAATTTTCATTTGGTTGAAATGAAATTTGGTTGGAATGTATTGAAAATTGAGCCTGATGCTTATTGCTCTCCTCATCTATAAAGGAGATTTCAAGCCTCATTGTCGGGGTCAGATTTTTTTTGAATCCTATGGTTTAGGTGGTGTATAGTGAATGCATACAATGCATAATCTGGGAAGGCTTAGTTAGTAAATAATTTTGGGTAGGGTATGTACATGGGATATGCATACTATGCTTTATGTAATTACTGATATTGAAAGAAATCTAAAAAATTTAAGACAATTGCTCTCTTGTGTGTGTTATGATGGATTGTGAATGAAATTATTAAGGGTTTTTTCATTCATCTTCAATGGTATATTTGAATGTATGATTCACTTTCTTGCTTTAACTTAATGAGTTAATCAAATTCTTGAAATGGAATTATAGGTCTATGGTAATATGCTAAGGATTTGATAAGGAGTGTTGTTTTGAATGTTGAAATTTCTTATGGTGCAATGCATTGTGAGGATAATTCAATGATATCAGGGTTAGATCTCATGTGACTCCTGCCTAATTGAATGAGGCACTGGTTAGTTCATTCAGGGTTCTTTAAGAATTCAAATCAATCACCCCAAGCATGTGGGTTCACGGTTAGAACATATTTATTCTAAATTTTATCTCTCTTGATATGCAAATCTCACATTGTATCTATTTTCCTAGCTTTAGATAGCTATTTTTACCCTGTGGTTTTCCAAACCCCTAGTAAATGGTATCTATTAGCACTGGTAGGAATATATTTGTGTATTGAGGTGATCTTGAGGCATAAAACATCATATGAACACAAATAGGAACAACCTCCTTGGTTTCACAGAACCTAAAGCGTACGAGATCTCAATCTTTGACTGAATCTTGTCAGTTGGCCACTAACTTTGTGACTTCTTGAACATAGAGGTTGGAAAATTCTTAGAGATTTATAAAGCCTACTTGGAAATTAAAAACACCAAAAAAATGGAAACTCTACTGGGGATGAACTCAGAAATTTTGGTTGCAAACAATGTTGTTATAGAGTCATTATAATCTTGACATATTATTTATAACCAGAGGTTGAAAATTATTGAATTATTTTTCCCATCTAAATCACCAATAGAATGGCGACTCTGCTGGGGAGAACTTTTGAGAATTTTAAAGAAAAAAGGAATCTCAGGCACAGATGGTAGTATCCTAGAGTTAATTATTTCGAGAATCTAAACTTTAAGTTTAGATGTTTGAAGGTTTTGGACCTGGAAAGGGTTGGTAGTAGCTCAATCTTAAAGCATTTGAGCATGAATCTGTTGTGGAAGAAGACCGAAAATGTGATCTACTCTTGAAATAATTTCATATTCATTTGAAATGTGGTCCTCTGTTAAGGAGGTTGCGACTCTATTTAAAGAACTAGCTGATATGAAAGGAAAATTTCTAGATCTGCAAAATATGCAGTTAGGGAGAAAAGTTTAACAAGTGCTTCTTAACTTCCAAGTATTATCATAAAGCTAAAAGAGCATTATTTTTTTTATGAGAAGTATTCACAACTTGGGATGATGAATGGTTCCTAATTAGATGAATTAGCATTAAGAGGGGAACAGTGGTAGTTCTTTCCATACTTCTGATTATGTAACATGTAATATCTATAATAGTTGAGGAGTATGTTTGTTTTGATTTATGCCTCTAAGAATATCTTAAGGAATACATATTCAATCTATGTAAAATGGGTAAATGCAACTAACATCCATGTATTAATTATGTTTTGATTGAATATGGATATAAGAAGGTTTCACTGTGAAATGGCAAGTAAAAGTATGAAGGGAAAACAAGTTTTTCCTAGCCCCCAGAAGGATTTTGTGATTGAAAGGTATATGCCATTGGTTTTCAATGGTATTAGAGGTTTCCCTAATTTGATTCCTAAAATGATAGGAAGTATTTTCCCAAATTCACAGGGCAAAGTTCAAAATCAACCTCTAAGAATTTGCAAACTTTCATGTATGTGATGGGGGATTATGAATTCAATCATGAGGATGTTGTCATGAAGCTTTTTGTTCAATCCTTGAAGGATGATGCCAGAGATTGGTTCTCGTATTTTCCTACATGTTCTATTGCTTCATGGAATCAGTTCGTGACGGCCTTTGTTAAGCAATTCGGTGAGAGGGTAAACCCAAGTATGGTAAGGAAAAGGTTCATGGAGATCCACATAGGAAAATATGAGTTAGTCCCATCTTCTAATCTCAGGTTTTCAAAGATTGTAAGAGAGATTCCTCAAGAGATAAGACCAAATGAGGCTGAATGTTAGGTTGTATATCTTGGTGCATTTGACAAGAAGATGAGTTATCTATTAAGAGAAAAAGAACCTACAACCCTATATCAGGTATATCAAATTGCTATGGACATTGAAAACAACATAAAATATTCAATGATGAAAGGTTATCTAGTTGCAAGTGTTGGTTATCCCAACACACCTCATGCCAATGGATTTCAAGAGTTAGCTAGAGGAGGTAATTGTCAAGATAGAAATGCTTTGGCAACTGTGATGTCCCCATCATTACAATGTGAGGATCATGGTGATTTCCAAGTTGAATACCAGCAGGATTTGAGTAATGGTGATCAAAACTCTTTTATGCAAGAGTTGTATGAAATGAGAAGATAGGAAGGGGAATCACCATTTAGATTGTTTTTGAGGTTTTTGGATGCCTTGATAGAGATCCCCAAATAGTTCAAACCTGAAGACTCTGTGTGCATTGATCTATTTTGTGAGATCTATGAGTCTGGGTTGAGTGCTTTGCTTGAGGAACTGAAGCCTAGTAGCCTTGGCCAAGTTCTTGAATGGATAGAGATTGCAGAATCAGCCATGTGTGGATGTGCAAAAAAATTGGATTCTTACAATAAGGATAACACTTTTCCCTTTGAGGAAAACTAGATAAGAATGCAAATAGTTGAGGAATAGGATGATGGAGAAGTCAATAAGACACAAAGTTCTTTTCCATGTCATGATGTGACTAGTGATTAAAATGTATATAATGTTGATGTTTTGTTACAAGCTAATGATTATGGTCCTAGGAGTGGTGATTACTTCTCTGAAGATGATATGGAAGCATATTATGCACTTGAAGAATGCAATGATATAGATGATGATGATGTCACTTGTCCACAAGTGAGGGAACAAATTACATGTGATGAATACCTAGAGTGTACTCCAAGTTCACTATTAATGGAGCATGTTTATTGTGTGAATGATGATGAATTTGAAGAAAAAGAGATATGTGTTCAGTACTTTGATCTTGAGTATAATACTAAAGATGATAAACATATTGATGAATGTATTGGTGTCATTCCTATTCATGATTGTTTTTGTGAAGCAGAGAGAAAATTTTATAATAAATCAAGAGGATGATGTTGTGTATAATGACGGAGTGGGGAATTCATTTTTGAATAATCAAGCAGGGAATTGTGGAAAATATATGGGTCTCAAGTCAACATTATTATCCATTGATGAAATTGAGGAGTTTGTTGATTCACATGACAACAAGATTGTAGATTGTGTTGATACTGCTTAAATTCTTAATCCATGTATAGAGCAACCTAAAAATGAGAATAGCAGTTAATTTCATACTGATGAGTATGCATTGGAGCACACTTGTTGTTTGTTTGATACCCCTCCTATAAAAATGGACTTGTTGTCACCCCTTGAGGTGGACCTTTATGTGATGAAGAGAGGAAGTGTCAGTTTTATTGCTGGTGAAAAGTTTTCAGCTTGTGCTGAAATTTTCACTTATGAATTAACACATACATAAGTTGGTATTGTACATGAGGTGGTGAGTACACATAGTTGTCTTTCTATTGCCCTTGTTGATGCTGAGTTGCTATAGCCTATTATTGAGGTGTTTCACATGGATTTGGATGATGATATGAGACAGGGGGTAGTGTATTGTGAGGAACCCGAGATGAATGCATTCACAAATTTATGGGATGAAGATGTGACCTATGATTCCCATTTTTATGAATTCAAGAAGTGTTATAATATACCTGAACAAAGATTTTAGCAGCTAGGCTTATGTTGTAACCTTAATGTGAGGATGTCCCAGGATATGCATCTTTTGTTTTGGAGATATGCAAATATGATTTGCATGACACACAACAGATTGTTTATGAGAGTTTTCACTTCAAGGTGCACACTGATTTGAATGTCAAATGTTGAATGAAATGTCAAATGAGCAACTTGCCAAAAGGAAAATGTCATAATGGTTATAAATTGTGATTAATGTCTAATTGCATGTTGCAAATTGACAAAATTGCTGGTGAAATTGGAAAGCACAATGATATAATGGGACATGCCAATGGTCGAGCTAGCTTGTGGGTAGTTCATGACAATGTTCTCAGACTTGGTTTACTCCAAACAAAAAATAATTTTATTTTTGATAGGGGTAAACTCTAGTTTTCCTTGTTTGGGGGCCTGGGGCCACCAAATTGGATATGAAGTAAGTTCTAGTGCAACATAGTGGAGCATTTTTTTAGGGCACCCATTTGATTCAATGTTTGGTCTACTCCCCAGAGATCTAGGTTCTTCCTATATCCACAAGGGCCATACATTCCCAATCGGAGCCACTGATGGAACTTTTAAAATTTGTAACAAATTTTGCCTGGTTCTATGGCTTGTCTATTCTTCCTTCATACTGGAGGGTCAAATGTTAGGGTTTAGGGTTTTTCTACCCCTATTTAATCTCATTTTCACCAAACAAACCCTTGCATTTTATTTCTATGTTGACTTATCATTGTGAGTTGTCGGTCGCTTAAGTCATTGGTAGAGCCTTTTATGTCATGTTGTTACCGACCCCTTTACCTAACCTATCAATTTCTCCATGTTCCGGATTAATATAATTTTTTCTTAAAGATGGGTGGGAATTTTTTAAAAATTTTAGACTTTATTCTAATAATTTGTGCCTTAAGGGTGAACCCCCCCCCCGGTTTTCCTAGTCAGCCCCATTATTATGGATAAATTTGTTTCATGTGAAGATTTATGGATCGTCAGATCAATGATTTCAAATCTCAACCATTCCTCACGGACCTCGTAGGGTTTATTGATGATGTCACCAAAGTTGTGTGAGGTGTGTGAATTGATGCAACCTGTCATGTATGGTGAGGTGTGTCTAGTCCAGATCCGCCAACACTGTTAAAGCTATCAAATTGATGATAGCCTTTTAATAACGGTGGTTGATGGAGATTAATTATTATAGTCCCTCATTGACCTCACACAATCAAATTAATTCTTTTGAAAATTTGTGAGGTGTGCAACTTGGTGACACATGGCCTCACTCAGTGGTACAAGGTGGTTGGTTGGGGCTTGCTACAAGCATGTGTGTTTCTGAATATGATGTGTGTGATTGGTTGTTGGGCTCTCCAAATGGTGATGTCGTATTTTCAATGATGTTTGACTCAATCCTATTCGTTCGACATGCTAGCTCCTTATCACATCAACAGTCTGAATTCAAATTTTTGATCTAGCCATTTGCACTCAGTAAATTACATACATTAATGGCGCAAGTCTTTCAATGGATCTCATCCTGATTTCCATGCGTTTGAGTAGTTTTCTCTTGGAAATCATGATGGGTTGTACGTATTTTTCCATAAACTTGCATATTTTCAGTGGTGAAATCGATGTCAGCCACTAATCGCTCACTTGATCATACTGCAATTGGAGCATTAATGGTTTGTATACCATCTTGCTTGATAAATGCTTCCTATTTCTTCATTAGCATCATTGTATTTTTTAGTCTAAGTTCAATTGTTGAGTGATTGTTGTTCTTGTAGAGTTTTGAGCTCATGAGCAAGATGAGTAAGTTAGTTGTCTCTAGTTTTCTATTGTGCAGAAGTGCAAGGATGTGTGCTAAGAATTCATAGTGGGGAGTAACACCAAATGAGCAGAGCACTATTCCTAGTGCTCCTGGAGCCATTGATGATGGTGTTGGTTCCTCCTGACTCTCGTCAAGAGTAGTCCTTAGCTCAAAGGATAGGTTGCATAAGCTGAGGTAGCTGGATATGCAAAGGCAAGAGAGTCAGACGAGTGTGGCGAGAAGGTTGAGGTCGAGGTAAAATCTAGGCGATATGAGTCACCCATTGAGCTTTCTAGTGGCTCTTGTGGTGAAATTTTTGACACTGATTCAAACTATCATGGCTACCTTGTGGCCTTGACTAAATTGGTAAATGTGAATGAAGAGCTCCTCACAACATCTCCTATTGTCGTTGTGGCACCATGCATTGCTTATGGTTCTAGTGTTGATGCTGACAAGGGTAAGGTGATGCTCTCACTTCTTACTGAAGCAAGGACATGGAGTAGTCATTTCTATCAGAGCCATGTGATTGTTCTTGGTGTGTGATGGTGGTGTGGTCGTCTGGTTCTTGCAATTTTTCTCTAGTGTTATTGCTGCATTTTTTGGGTCTGATGTGGATGGGTGTGAAAGTGTTGCAGTGGTGTTTTATTTCGGTCGAGTGGTTACAAGGGTTGTAACCATTTTGATTCCCCTATTTGTTGTATGATTATATCTGATGGTGGGGAATTATGGATTCGTTTGAAATTTCATTTGGTTCAAATGAAATTTGGTTGAAATGTACCGACAATTGAGCCTGATGCTTGTTTTTGTCCTAGTCTATAATGGAGATATCAAGGCTCATTTTCAAGGTCATATTTTTTTGAATCCTAAGGTTTAGGTGGTGTACAATGAATGCATACAATGAAGAATCTGGGAAGGCTTAGTTATTAAATCATTTTGGGTAGGGTATTTACATGGGATATGCATACTATTCTTTATGCTATTACTAATATCAAAATAAATCTAAAAAATTTAAGACAATTTCTCTCTTGTGTGTGTTATGATGGATTGTGAATGAAATTATTAAGGGTTTTTTAATTCATCTTCAATGGTATATTTTAATGTATGATTTAATTTCTTGCTTTAAATTAATGTGTTAATAAAATCCTTGAAATGGAATTATAGGTCTATGGTACTATGCTAAGGATTTGATAAGGAGTGTTGTTATGAATGTTGAAAGTTCTTATGGTGCAATGCATTGTGAGGATATTTCAATGATATCAGGGTTAGATCTCATGTTACTCTTGCCCAATTGAATGAGGCACTAGTTAGTTCATTCAAGGTTCTTTAAGAATTCAAAGTAGTCACCCCAAGCATGTGGGTTCAAGGTTAGAGCATCTTAATTTCAAATTTATCTCTCTTGAGATGCAAATCTCACATTGTATATATTTTCCTAGCTTTAGATAGTTGTTTTTACTTTGTGGTTTTCCAAACCCCTGGTATATGGTATCTTTCAGCACTGGTAGGAATACATATGTGTATTGAAGTGTTCTGGAGGCATGAAACATCATATGAACACAAATAGGAACAATCTCCTTGGTTTCACAAAAAAACATAAAGTGTAGGAGATCTCAGTCTTTGACTAAATATTTTCAGTTGGCCACTAACTTTGTGACTTCTTGAACATAGAGGTTGGCAACTTCTTAGAGATTTATGAAGCCTACCTAAAAATTAAAAACACCAATAAACATCTGACCTAAATAGCCATTTTAACCATCATGAGGGTACATTTAAATTTTCAACCTAGGGATGCGAACTTGAAATGGGTCAGCATAGTATGTGCACTAGGAATTCTAGAGTAGTCATCTCAGTTTTATAACTAAGAAAAAATTAAGATTGAAAGAAAATTGCATGAAAGGAAACAAAGAAAATGTTGAACATCACTCAAGAATATCTAAATTGATTATGCATAACAAGAATAAAATCTAAGCATCCAACATAAATTACTTTTCCCGCCTTGGCTATAGGAATAGTCACAGAATAGAGTTCTAGTGGCGCACGAACAGTCAATGCCAAAATCTTAACTAAGTACTGAACATAAACTAACACTAATCTAACTAAACTAAAGGAATGGATTACTCACCAAGTGGGCCCCCTTGGATGTGTATCCTCTAAACTACTAGAAAACATGGATACTCAACTTAGAATCTTAGTTCCTTTATTAGAAAATGCAATTATAGAAATATGGCCGATAATCAGCTTGTACAAGAAATTGGCGATCAACTCACCAACTCATTATCACTAGCTTAAGGAAGGAGGATTTGAGCCTTATTTATCAACTAAAAAGGGCGATCAACTCCCACTAACTAAGAGGATTCCATTTAGGGAAAGCGAGAAAAATGGAAGGGGCGGTTACACATGCAAGGGAATCGATTCAGACATGCATGCCCAAACATGGACTCAACCATTGCAGTAACACCTCCAATGTTCAATGCCATTAAAGATTGCTGCAAGGTGGTTACATGCGGATGACACATGAATCTTCTTCCATCATCCTCAGTTGACCTCACGCAACTCCTCAACTTGACTGGTTGGTGGTTGCATTTCTCAACTTACCATTTCAATCATTTCTACAGAATAATGTTAGTACACATAGTAATTGCATAATCATAATCACCTTAAATAACATTCATCAATCACATGCAAGATAAATATAGATGGTCCACATAATGGGTAAATATCATTAAAACCAACAGAAATGAACTTAGTCCATATGTCATATAACTAAGAGGAACTATATGAAAGTGTCAGGATATAGTATCAAAGTCTATGGAAATTATAGCAAATAACAAGAGATTCTACCCCCTAACTAGGCCAAAATCAAGACTCGTCACTCCCCCCAACTTAATGTTTTGTTGGTCCTCCAGTAGGGGAAGAGTTATGCTTCTGCTATGTTAAGGCTTATGACTGATAGTTGTTCAATGTCAGTGTTTGTCATGGGTGAATCAAGATTCCATTAAAATCCTCCCAACTTATCGAGCCTCCTCCATCATTGTTGTTCCTCTTAAATTTCATACTTGTAGAATCTAAAATTAGATACAGGCCATAGGATGGTAAGCAGGTGAAAGGTTAGGGGAAGCCATTCACACCCTTTGGTTCTCCCAAAATGGATATATTTATCAACTCTCTTCAGTGCAACAATGTAATTGTGAACATAATGTGGCTCAACCTGCTTTAACTTATCAGTCAATAGGTTCCATCATTGGGATATATATCCCCTCATAGTATCTTCTTTTGTTGCATTTTTTACTTCATACTCACTATAAACAACTTCAATCCAGGGCATAATTTCATTACCATAGCTCAGCCTAAAGAGAAATCTATTCCAATATGTATAAATGTCTTTGGGGTTCTTCGATTCAGCCCTAATGGCTAGGGGAATACTTGATTCCTTCTTCTTGTAAGAATTGTGTTTCTCACCGCAAGTAATCTCATTCTACACCAAGGACATAAATGCTCTCAATTGTATGTCTCCAACATAAGGCAGTGGGTTCTAGTCATTATCTTCTGGAATAAAAAGGTTGTGTAGAAAGAATTCACATAACTTTTTTTTCATTTCAGAGGAAGCAATTCTATAGGCACTAAAAAATTTAGCATGGGTTTCAATGGAGGGGTTTAGCCCTGAGATGATTCTTGATATTCTAAAGGAAAGGTTTTTCTCCTTTAAGTGCAAAGCATAAACCCTTAGAGGGGTCCTACATTCTAAAATTTGTGGCACCAAAGTTGAAATGCCTCTTACCCTTTCCTTTAGAAAAACAATTTCCTCATTCTTTTGTTCAATAATCTCATCCCTCATTTGAATTTCCTTTTTCAACCATTTCTTCTCTTCTTTCCACTCCTCCTCTCTCCTTTGTATTTATTTCCATAAATTTAAAATAGTTTTATGTACTAAAAAATTAGGAGGGTTGTGGATTCCTACCAGAATTTTTGTAGATGGTTGCTTCCCATAAAGAACTATCTGCATCAATTCAAGAGGTCTCACCGATTCAGGCTATTGAGGTATGATTCCTCTTTCCCTCTTCTATTGTAGGACCTCTTGTTCTTCTTCCTGATCTATTTCCTGACTTTTCTACAGGAAGTCCCACTGTTGGTCTTGCTGCTAGAAGTCTTGACATTCTTCATGTTCCTGAGTCTCAACTTCCTCTACGATGGCAGGAAGATCTTCTAGAGTCATTTTTACTACCTCCTTGAACACACCTTTTTCCTATACATTCCCCTGCTCCATTGGAGTGTCTGTATTTTCACCCGATGTCCCACAAACCTCATCATCAGTCCACTTCAATTTCTTGAGAGGGATTTTTTGTTTCCTTTTGGTTGTAGAATGAATAGTGCTAGCCTTCTTTTTCTTAGGGCTTGGCACCTCTTTCTACGTAGATTGCATTTTTCTTCACCTTGCTTTTGCTTCTCTCTTTTGTGCTCTTATTTTTATCACGATTTTCAATGGGACATCATCATCATCAGAACCTGATGATGAATTTTATTTTTCACTCTCATTATCAAAGGAACTAACATTTATTGTCTTTTCCACAATGGCGGAATCCATACCAACACCAGAGGTCGAGGCAATAGGGGTGCCTTCAGTCATGCTCAATTTTTTGCTAGACCTACATGACTAAAATGAAACCCTAGGCTAATAGGGCTCGGGTCTATGCTACTCAATATTCACAAAATCATCGTAGGCCATTCTAGGGTTTGTGTCATGCAAATATCTCATAACAAAAAAAATAATTAAATAATGACGGGATAAAAATTTTTCTCTACCTTTTTATTTTTATACTGCCATAATAGAGAGATGGTTGTATAGTACATTGGGCACGTTCATCTTCCTCCTATGTCATATTTGACTCAACAATTTGAAATGTATTGAATGCAGGTTTGACAACCAACCTTCACAAGTGATGTATTTAATGATATGCATGGAAACCTGATTCCATGGCTCAGGTAGAGAGAGCCTCTTGGCACCTTGTTTTTCAATTGTGAGTGGAGGGTCACCATCCATTGTAAATATGGCCTTGGCTATCCTGGCATCCTTAGAAATAGGGTAAGGGTCACCATCTATCAGAAACCCTGAAACTTCAACAATTCATTCTTTAGTCGCTATGACCTCCAGTCTTTCACCATGGCCTTTTCATCTGAATTTTTTGAACTCCAATGCAATACCCTCATTGAAACCATCCAACTTCAGAAAATAATCTAGCCACCCACAATTCTAAAATTCAGTTAAGCACACTACATCCTATAACAAGGCATAATGAGCTGAGGGCTCATTCCGAATGATTATGCCTCCCATTGTCTATGCTCAGCTTGTCACCTTACAAAGTTACCTCTGTATTTTTCAAAAAAAATTATGCTTTCTTGCTGGGTGAATCCATTGACTGAATTTCCTTTTACCCTTATTTTAGCAACTTACCACTTGCATTTCAAAATTATGACAGAGTTAAGAATATAATAATTGGTAATAAAATGAATCACAATGAGAGGAAATGGTGGCATTAGTTTAGTTTCATGTCACACATGCAAGCCATCATTCATTTTAAATTTTGAATTAGCTCAGCAAGATTTGCTGACGTAGACAATCATATATTGGCATGTGACAAAAATTTTGCATCTTGATTACCCCTCCCCCCAACCTAAATTTGGAAATGTGTCCACACATGTGGAATGGTAAGATTGATTTGATGGGGGGTTTAAAGAGAATTATGTGAATTTCCATCTTATCATACAATGATTAAATGAAACGCTCTAAAGGATAACTAAGAATGCAATTAATGTGCATTTACTTGAGTGTATACAAGCATAATTGTGGAGAATTCATTCATCGATCAAGGAGAAAGTACCACTTGCATTGCTGAGCAATAATTGAGAAATCAATGATGATGGAATGGGGAAAGGTGAAATGAAATGATCAAAGAGAGAGAAAGCTAGTACGGATGGGCAGATGGGTGGATGGGTTAAGAAATGGATTTCTACAAAATTAGAAATATTTATTATGACAAGTATGTACCTCATTTAGTTAGAAGGAGGGACACTAGGTCTTCTACCTTCGGCTATAGGAATCTTGCTCAAGTGCTATGTGTTGGATAAAATACTGCAGGAACTCTTCTTTTGAAGCTGGCTTGTGATATAATCTGAGACGGTTTCCATTCACCAATAGTTTGAATTTTATTGGGTCAATGGTCGTGAGCTGGACAACTCCATTGGGAAAGACTTCTACCACTTCATATGGACCTAGCCACCTAGTCTACAATTTACCTGCATTATCCTAGTATGGTGAATCATAAAGTAATGCCCATTTTCCTAGCTTAAATTTCTTCTTTGATGAATATGTCATGCCATTTTATCATTTGACTTTGCACAAGTTCTACATGATGTAATGCCATTTTCCTCAACTCATCTAATTCATTCAGCTGCATGATCCACTCCTGTTGTGCCTTGGAAATATCCATCCCCAACTTTAGAGCAGTTCTAAGAGTCTTTTGCTCAAATTCTATAGGCATCATGGTTGTTTTCTCATATAGCAGCTCAAATGGTGTGAAGCTTATAGTTGTCTTCCAGGTGGTCCTGTAAGCCCAAACTGCCTCTGATAATCTGTTTGCCCAGTATTTTCTGTGAATATGCACTATTTTGGTGAGGATGGCCTCAATCTCTCTACTTGTCACCTCAACTTATCCATTTTATTGAGGGTGATGAGGAGTGGATTTCCTGTGCCTAATTTTATACTCATTAATCAATGTTGTAATAAGGGCTAATGTAAACTGAGTGCCTTGATCAGTGACTATTTCTCTTGGTACCCCATATCTTGTGAAAAAATTTTCATAAAGGTATTATGCAACCTTGTTGTCTCTTGCATGCCTCATGGCTTTGACTTCAACCCACTTTGTTACATAGTTAGTGCACAATAGAATATAGGACTTACCATTGGATGGAGGATCAATGGGTCCCACAAAATCCAAATGCCATTTGTCAAAAGTAGTAACTACCACTTGTGGACAGAGTGGCATCTCATCTAACTTTTTTGGCCTACCCATCTTTTGGCATTTATCACATTTCCTTGTATATCTTCCTCCATCTTTGTGTAATGTAGGCCAATGGTATCATGTGTTTAACATTTTCATTGTCATCCTTTTAGATACAAAGTGGCATCCATAGGGTTCATCATGGCATGCATCCAGAATGTCATAGGTTTCATCTTCCCTCACACACTGTCTCATAACATGATCAGGTCTACTATAGAATAGGCATCTAACTATCCATGAAAAAGGGAAGTATTTTTCAATCAACACTCTTCTCTCTTTTGAGGAGAAGTGAGGAAGAACTCTCCCTATCACAAGGTAATTGTCTATATCAACATACTACAGTCTTTGCACACTAATGGGGAATAGATTCTCATCTGGAAATGAGTCATTTATGGCTTGAGTATCATCTGATTAGGTCATCCTTGAGAGGAAATTAACAACCAAGTTTTCCTTTCCTGGTTTGTCTATAATAGTTAGGTCAAATTCTTGCTTTAATAGTAACCGTTTGGCTAATCTTCTTGATATTAGGGGTTTGTTCATAAGGTATCTAATGGTTTCATGATCAGTGTGTACAAAAATTTGATAACTTGTGATATAGTGCTTGAATTAATTCAAGGCATAGATTATTGCCACCACTTCTTTCTCTGTGACTATGTAATTGAACTCAACTCCCTACAATTTTTTACTGACAAAATAAATGGTATTTTCAATAGCTTCTTCTTTTTGTCCTAAGATTGCTCCTATTTCATAATCTGAGGCATCAGTATGGATGTGGAAAGGTATTTCCCAATTTGGTCCCTTAAGTACAAGAGCATGAATTAGAGCTATCTTTAAATCAAAAAATGATTTATCACAATTTTTTGTCCATTGAAACTCAACATCTTTAGTTAGGAGACTATATAGTGGGGCTGCTATTTTGCTAAAATCCTTGATGAAATGTCTGTAATAGCTTGCATGGCCTAAAAAACTCCTAACATCCTTTTGTTTTGCAGGTATAGGAAGATTATCTATTACCTCAATTTTTGCTACATCAACTTGAATGCCAAGGTGTGAGATGTGGTGGCCAAGAACTACACCTTCCTACATCATCATGAAGTACTTTTCACTATTTAAGGACAAATTTTTATCCTCACATCTTTGTAGTAATTTCTTCAAATTCTCTAGTGCTTCATCAAAGGTGGCACCATAGGTAGTAAAATCATCTATATAGATCTCCATGCAGTCAAGGGAGATATCTAAGAATATACTGATGAATGCTCTCTAAAAAGTGGTAGGTGTGTTGCATAACCCAAAGGGAAGCACATAATATGCATATGTCCCCCAAGGACATGTAAATGTAGTCTTCTCATGATCTTTTGGTGCAATTTGAATTTGATTGTATCCACTAAATCCATCAAGAAAGGAGAAGTACCATTTTCCTACAAGAGAGTCTAGGACTTGATCCAAAAAAGGCAATGGAAACTTATCCTTCTTAGTGGCAGCATTGAGCTCCCTGTATTCAACACAAACTCGCCATTTCCCTCCCTTTTTGGGCACAATCACCAATGGGGACACCCACTGGCTGTCTGAAATAGGGTAGATAAATCCTGCGTCTAGCAGCTTTTATAGTTCAGTTTTGACTATTTCTCTCAAGATAGGGTTGATTCTCCATTGTGGTTGTCTGATAGGTGTATAATCATCCTTGATATAGATGTTGTGAGTGCATATTTTTAGATCTAATCCTTTCATGTCATGATAATCCTAGGAAAATTCTTTTTGGTGAGCTTTCAACAAATTTTCAAATAGCAACTGTTGTCCTTCACCCAATTTACTATTGATGTTTAGAGAGCATCCCTCAGACACCTATACTTGTGTGACTAGCTCTATCATAGTTGTTTCATTAATACAAGGTATCTTAAGTTCAAGCAACATCATTGTGTGAAAAATACTAGTTGCTGCAAGAATTTTGTCTATGGTGACAATTGTTGCAGGAAGTCTTTCTGTCAAAAGAGTTGTTGCAGGAAGATCATTCGGAATAGAGAGGAGTATTTTCTTGATGTCTCTGGAACCAGATGATGCTTCTTCTATCTAACATTGCTTTTGAATGATACTACATAACACCTCATCTTCATCTTGAAGCTGTAGGAAAGGAATTCTTTCGAGCATCATAAGTTGTGCCATAGAGTTGACTTCATCATCTTCTTCACAAATATGTGGCCATATTGATGTTTCTTCATTGTTGGATGGCTAAGCAGGAGGATACAGAACAAGATTTATAGTGCTTGGGTCATCCAAAATGGTCATATCACCTAATCGAGATCCAATATAAGTGTCTGCAGTTGCTAACCAAGGCTAACTAAGGATAAGTGGATATACTCCTAGTGTTTCTTTAGGTGAAAGAACCATGAAGTTGGTTGGATACTCCCAAGAGTATAGGATTACCACTTGGTCTTCTACCATGCCATCTGGCTTAACAGTGGAGCTATTGGCAAGCTGTAGGATTGTAGGAGTGGATTTCATGTTTGCAATATTTAGTTGCTACAAGATGTCTTTGGTCATCATGTTGATTGTTGCACCTAAATTAATCAAAGCATTCTTTATGTTCATCTAATTTATAACAACTTCAACTATAGGGCTACCTGGATCACTGTACTTGGGGATAGTTACTTTTCCAAACATGATGTCAACAAGTTGTCCTACTACATGGACTATAGTGGGGTCCTTCTTTTTCCTACCCATTTTCTTGAGGCATGCTTCCTTAATTGCCTTGCCATAGATGGGGTCATCTTTTATGGCCTAAAACAAAGGTATCTAGACACATATATGCTTGAGCTGATCTAGGATATCAAAGCTTGTTTCCTCCTTGTCTTCTTTTTTTTTGGAAGCTTCTAATCTCTGAGGAATTGGTGGTTCTTGTGTTGTTTTGTTTATTGGAGTTGGTTCAGGATATTTAGTTGCACAAGGTTGAATGGGTTTAGTCAAAGATTCTTCCTGCTCTTCCACAAGTAGCTCAGTGAAAATGGGGGTGGAAGGAGATTGCAAGGTTGTTCCTGAACAAAGGCGTATGTCACTTAAACTCACAGCATATGCAAAAAAATAGTTTGGAAACAAAATATGCGGGTTGCTGTTGTGGTTTATTATTTGGGTTGGGTGTGGGTTGGACTGGTTACTAGGTAGGTTTAGATATATTGGAACTTGGATTAGCAAAAGGGGGTATTAGAGCAGGTTGTTGGGGTTGAAAATATGGCTACATATAGTTGGTGGGTTGGTTTGGCCATTGGTGGCCACCTCTCCATTGAGATGTTTGTTGCCAATTTTTTGGGGGTAGTTGCCAAGGTCCCTTAAACTGTTTCCAATTCCCCTGAGGTTGCTACCACTAAGGTGAGGTATTTTGATAATTGGACCAAGCATTGGGTGGGTTTTTCCAAGACTGTGGTGGGTATCCTCCATAGTTAGATGGATAGGGTGGCTACCACTGGTTACCAGATAAGAGGAATTAAAATATGGTCCAAAAAAAGATAGCAGATCTAGTGGCATACCTTATCTTGAAGCCCATGGTCTTTTTTGTGCAACAAAGTAGACTTGGTCTTCTTTAGTCTGAATTGGTTTTAACTTAGGTAAAATCTACTTACTATCAATGTTATCTATCACCTTGCATCTGCAGTCCCTCTTCTTTTGTCTACATTGATGGAAATATTTTGACATTATTTCTTTTGCCTCCTCATGTTTATTTTTAGCTTGAAGTGTATCCAGCTGAGTACCTAGATTATTAATTATACCTTTCTTGAAATATGCTAACAAATTAGTAATCTCCATCCTTGAGACTCCATTGTTGGATGACTTACCCATAGAGGATTGGTATGATCTTCCTTTGTTTAAAGTTTCCCTAGAATAGTTCTAGCATAGCTTCCTGATATCATCACAATGGACTTGAGTGATATCTCCTCCAGCCATTAATTCCAAGGCATCAGTGTAGTTTTCATTAGTTCCTCTTAGGAAAAGTAACTTTTGTGAGTCTTCATTAAGAGTATGATGTGGAGATTTCTAAAGACAAAACTAAAACCTTTAACTAAAATATTCCAAGCTCTCATCTTCTTTTTGATGCATTCTAAAAATGTCACCCCCTCTCATGTCACTACCCCTGCAATATTCTTTGTACTTCTCAAAAAAAATTATCTTCATATCTTCCCAAATTCTCACAATATTTCTGCCAAGACTCATAAACCATTTAATGCAGCTTCTTTCAGAGTATTAGGAAATAGCTTCAGTCTATGGGCATTAGTGGTATAGTCATAGCTTCTGCAAAGTATATCAAACTCAAACAAGAAGGTATCAAGATCTTTTTTGACAAGCCCATAGAATTTAGGAAGGACTGAAGCAAGGATATTTTTTAGGTTATCTACTTCATTTTGTTCAGCAATGGGAAAGGGGAAAGCTGGTTGGTTCTTCCTATTAGGCCTATCTCCATTTGCATCAGCCATGTTTTCTTGATGAAATTCCAGAATAAAAGGTTCTTCAACAAGATTTTTATCTTCAAGGGAAACTTCAAAACTGGTCAAGTCAAGGAATATATCAACAAAGGGTTGTGGTTCTTCTTCTTCTTCGTCTCTAGCAAGATTTGGATGTTCTACTAGCTGAAATGGTTTAAGATTATTAGGAAGCAATCTCCCATAAGCATATCTTATTCTTCTATGCATGCAGTATCAACTCAGTATTAGCCAACTCACATAAAGAATGGTTGGGAAAAAATAAGTGGATCATACTTCTAACACTAATAGAAAAATTTAGAAATACTATAGTAGAAAAGTTATCAATGAATCCAAAGGACTCCCTAGTTTGACACCATCCCTGAGAATGACACCAAAAATGTCGGCCCATAGTAATGATTTCAATAACTGAGCTCTTACTACCATGATTCAAATATTGGACATTTGACCTGAATAGCCATTTTAACCATCATGAGGGTACATTTAAATTGTCAACCCAAGGACGCGAACTTGAAATGGGCCAGCACAGTATGTGTACTAGGAGTTATAGAGTAGTCATCTTAGTTTTATAACTAAGAAAAGCTTAAGACTGAAATCAAATTACATGAAAGGAAACAAAGCAAATGTTGAACATCACTCAAGAAAATATAAACTGATTATGCATAATAGGAAGGAAAATCTAAGCATCCAACATAAATTACTCTGCCCGCCTTGGCTGCAGGAATAATCACAGAACAAAGTTCTAGTGGTTACAAGAATAGTCAATGCCAAAATCTTAACTAAGTAATGAACAAAAACTAACACCAATATAATTAAACTAAAGGAATAGATTACTCACCAAATGGGCCCCCTTTGACGATTATCCTCTACACTAATAGAAAACTTGGATATTCAACTCAGAATATTATTTCATTTATCAGAAAATGCAATTACAAAAATATGGTTGATAATCAGCTTATACAATAACTTGGCGATCAACTCACCAAATTGCTATCACTAGCTTGAGGAAGGAGGATTTGAGCCTTTTTTATCAACTAAAAAGGACAATCCACTCCCACTAGCTAAGAGGATACCATTTAGGGAAAGCATGAAAAATGAAAGGGGCGGTTACGTATGTAGGGGAATCCTTTTGGACATACATGCCCAAACATGGAATCAACCAATACAGTAATGCCTGAAATGCTCAATTCCATTAAATATCGGTGCAAGGCAGTTACATGTGGTTGACACGGTAATCTTTCGTCATCGTCCTCAGTTGACCTCACGTGGCTGCTCAACCTACCCAACTGGTAGCTGCATTTCTCAACTTATCATTTCAATCATGTCTACAGAATAATGTCATTACACATAGTAATTGCATAATCATAACCACCTTAAAGAAAATTCATCAATCACATGCAAGATAAATATAGATGGTCCACATAATGGGTAAATATCATTAAAACCAGTAGAAATGAACTTAGTCCATATATCATATAACTGAGAGGAACTATATGAAAGTGTCGGCATATAATATCAAAGTCTATGGTTATTTTAGCAAATAACACTAGATTATACCCCCCTAACTAGGCCAAAATCAAGACTCGTCACCTACCTAAGAGAATAGTTTATATCCCTTAGGGTTGTAATTGTTGGTTTATTTTAAACTTAGCCCATTACATTCAAAACAATTTGACATCAAATTCTTTGTTTGATTTAAAGGAAAAAAACACATTAACAAAAAAACTAAACAAGATGGTTAAACCATAAAACCTTTGATTTAGTGCACACTCTTGAGAAAATCCTTATGTTTGCACTCCTTTGAAACGATCTTTCCTTAAAGGTTTTCGAACATTCTGGATTTTATTTCAAGGTCATTAATCAATGTAAACATTTGGGAAACTATGGCTTGGGTGTTGTGATTTCACAACCTAAGTTATAGACATAAAAGTCACATAAGTCCATGATTTTTGAGTCAGGCCAAGTGTTACCTTATAACTTGCCATATTTCAAAACATGGAGAAAAAGTTGAAAAAGATTTGCTCACAAGATCATTGTTCAAACCAAAAAAATTGGAAAGACAGAAGGTCAGATAGTCCCACATCCATTATTTCCATCCTACCTATTTGAAATCAAAATCAAATAAACCATTAAGGTCATTCATCCACTCAAACATCCATGATATTAACAATCAGTTGGGACTAGTAGATAGTACAAGTAGACTTTCTCGCAACATATCCGCTGGACAAGGAAGTGGAATATAGACTTTAGTTCTTAAACATTTTGATCTCCAAGAAGTAGTGTCATCCCAAAACAACACTCAAACCCTAGGGTCTTGATCTTTACAACAACCATACCATAAGCACCACAAAACCTTATGACCATTTGGTGATCAATTGCCCCAGTTCAACAACTAGATCTTATAGCACCAATTATTCAACCAAGTCTCAGGTAGATTACAGGTGCATAAACTAACATCATAAGCATTTTGAGAAACTTTATATTTGTAGTAAACAAGACACCATTCTAGTTTCTCACCACATCAATTATCCTAAATGAAGAGGAAGAAAAAGCTAACATATCAGCTAGATGACCCATATTACTACCACCTATGTGGCAATAATTATCCCATTCATGATCTCATGCAAGGTTAAGATCCCTAAGGTAAAGACCACAGGTCGTTATTTTAGACTCAAGCATCTAAGTCCAAAAGCTCTCAAGAAACACCTTTGGGCACTTCACAAAACCAGAACTAGGTTGGTATACAAATTCTAAAAATGAGCTTCCTAAAATAATCCAAACTTGTATTCCTTCTACAATTTTTAGAATCTGGGTTTGTTCCAGTAGTTCCAGTATCTTACATAATCTATAGGAAAAAATCAGGTCTTTAGAAAATTGGAGTCAAACTAGGGAGTATACAACTTTTCCATAGGAGACCCAAGTTGTTTATGAAAACCATGAGATCAAAACATAGAAAAAAGATGGAAGCCAACAAAACCACTAGTATCCCACCAATGAATGTCATGATTGATGAGAGTAGCCCACAGGGCTATAGGCCAAGTGACCTTGAAACTCCCCACAAAAGACCACTATACAGAGACACTTTTACTGAGGAGGAAATAAGCCGCAAACAGAAGGAGGTTATGGAACAAGGTAACTAGGATCCAAACTAAGTGATTATAGAGGAGGTAAACGAGGATGAAGAGATAAATGAGGAAGAACTATTTGAACATTCTAACAACCCCAAGGTCCTCAAACTAATGGACAGGTTGTTAAGAAAAGACCCAAACTCCTATTTTTTCAAACTAGCCTAAAGTAGTGCTAAGTTACCCGTGGATTTAAATGTAGAAGCTCTCAAAGACCCCAATATTATTCCCTTAGGGGACAACTCGATTGTGAGATAAATTACCCAACCTTCGGAAAGACCAAATATGCCACCAGTATTCTCACAAGATAATGATCAACCAAAAGAGAACCCCTTGTTCAGAAAACCAACTCAGGTTGAACAAGTAGTAGTAGCACAAATGTACCAAGGGGGTCCATATCAATAAATACCTCATAACACATCCAATGTCGATGCTTCCTATAATAACCAGTATCTTCAACAGGGTGGAACACAAGTCCCCCCTCCAAATAACTTGTATATTCAACAGGGTGGAACACAAGGTCCCCCTCAAAATAACCAATATCTCCAACAAGGTGGCACATAGAATCCTCCTAAAAATAACTAGAAATATCAACAAAAAGGTTTCCTTCCAATGCATCATCAGGGTAACCATTATTTTAGTCCCATCCAATAGTGTGTGCCATAAAGTTCCCTCCATCAGTCATCCCAACAACAAGGTATCCCACCAATACATCACTAGGGTAACCTTTATTTTAGTCCTACCCAGTAGGGTGTGCCATAGAGCACCCTTGATCAGGCATCCCAACAACAAGGTATCCTTCCAATGCATCACCAGGGTAACCTTTATTTTAGTCCTACCTAGAAGGGTGTACCACAGAGCACCCTCAATCAGTCACCCCAACAATAGGGTGTCCCACTAATGCATCAATAGGGAAACCTTCTATATGTTGTACTCCAAAAATAAGGAATTAACCCTCCATACATCCCATATAGCTATCAAGGTTATGTACCTCTACAATACCCCAGCTATAACCAAAACTTGGTAGGACAACCAGGTTATTACACGTAGGGTTTGCAAACACAAGTACCAAAAATGGAGATAAAACTAAAACTAGATGTGGTAACCTAGAATATAGTAGATATGCAAATAGGAAAACAAAATAATACCTATACCATGCAAGAAATTTGTCCTTTCCCATTTGATTGATCTATTACGACACTACCCTTTCCAAAACACTTTGAGATACCTAGATTTGAAAGAAAGTACAACAGATTAGGAGATCTAGTAGAGCATGCACAATAATTCTCAGTATCATTCATGGAGGTACAAAATAATAATGCCTATATCATGAGACTCTCTCCATGCAGCTTTGCAAGTCATGCCATGGAATGGTTCACTCGTATGCAACCTAGAATCAAAACTTTTGATGAGTTATCTAGCAAATTTATAACCCACTTTGTGTTTAACATAGAACAATATGTCACCATCACGACTCTATCCATGATCAAATAGAACTTGGGAGAGTTCTTCACCTCCTACTTGCAAACATGGAAATACAAAGAAATTCGATGCAAATGGTCCATTCCAGACAAGGAGTTGGAGGATATATTTATCATGAATGTTCTACCCAAAATAAACTATTGACTCACTATGATATGTCCTATAGACTTCGAAGAAACAATTGAAAAACGGTTACATATTGAGAGGTCTCTCATAGCAATAGGAACGTTAAAGACAAACAACTCAAAATATAATCCCTCTAGCTCAAATGAAAAACCCAAAATCTAGGCTAAGAATAAGAACGTTACAAATGATGGAGTGGTAGATGCTATAGCAGTATGGAATGCACATAAAAAAAATCAAAATAAACCATATGTGGCACAAACAAACCATGGTACCAACAACACACAAAGCAACCAAACTACCTATCCCAAGAACAATCAGGTTTTAAACCAATAGACAAATTAGGGAGGGCAACAAAGGCAATATGATCAACCTAGGAGGTAATTTATTGTATTAGGTGAGTCACTTGAGACCGTCATGTGTAAAATAGTACAAAAAAACCTCATCAAAACAAATGATTGCCCAAATTATGAGGAACCTAGCTTTAAGACACCATGGTACAATGAGAAAGACTTGTGTGATTTCCATATGATCAAAGGGCATATGACTAATAATTGCATGTGACTCAAACATATAATTTAGGACTTAATAGACAAAGGGGAAGTAGATGTTGACCATCATCCTAGAAATAAGGACCTACAAATATACTCAAACCCAATTCTAAACCATGCTAAGAGGAATGATAAAGGAAAGGGAAAAGAGTACCATAATTCTAATTACACATAAGGTGACACAGTTTTAGGAACCCTATCACAAGTTGATGACAATAGGGAAAATGTAATAACAATTAGAGGAGGAGACAGTAATTGCAATGTAACCACCCACCGTGGAAGAGTTACAATACAAGGAGCACCTCCCAAACCCACAATAAAATCACCAAGTGATTACAACATTGTGGAATAGTTAAAAAAGACACCGGCCCTCATCTCAATCCTAGAACTGTTAAAAATATCACCTACACATAGGGAGATATTGGAAAAATATTTGGAAATGTTAGTCCCTAATGACCTTGATCCCAGTCAATTCCAAGCCATGATTGGAAAAATCACTACAAGTAATCACTTAGTCTTTTTAGAGAAATATTTACCACAAAGAACATTCCCCAATCAAGCTCTATACATAGAGGTGGGTGTTCATAAAACCATGGTCAAAAGAGTGTTTATAGATAATGGTGCAAGTTTTAACATTTGTACCTTAAAATTCAAAACACATCTAGGGTATTCTGATGACTTGATTAACAAAGGAAAAAGTATCACCATAAGGTCTTATGATGACTTAGAAAGAAATTTTTAAGGGACAGCCAGGTTGTCGGTGTAGATAGGACCAACAATAACAAAAACTACTTGTCAAGTATTGGATCTTGAGTTACCATATAGTCTACTCCTAGGAAACCCTTTGATCCATCTATTACAAGCAGTCCCTTCCAGTTTCCATCAATGCCTAAAGTTTACCCATGAAGGAAAATAAGTAACACTATACGTTGATCATGAACCTTTCCATTTTTGTGCAAAGTTGGAGGAGAAATACAATAAAATCCAACATGTGCCTAGCAATGATATAGCCTTCCATTCCTTTTCTTATATTGACCCTTCCATGCTACCATCAACCTCCACCAAAGGCACATCAACTAAAAAACCAAAAGTAGAAGCCAAGATCCAAGTACTTGACAAGGGCAATGGGAATTACCATTTTAACCAAGAATTTTTCATTGGCATGCTCCCACCAACACCTATAGTGTATGGAGGTCCAAAAGAGATCCAAATAGTTCAAATGATAGACAAACCCACTATTTTTACCAGATGGGGAGACATGAAAGATGAATAAATATTTTAGGAGGACCTTTCATCTATGATCTACAAAGAGAACCAAATAGAACCCCAAAAGCCACAACCCATTTTAATTGATCCTAACACTAAGGGGTATCAATTAGTCAAACAAATGGGATACAATGGAATAGGTGGCCTAGGTCTACACAAACAAGGCTGATCAAAGCCTATGATAGTGGAACAAAGACAAAATAATATGGGGCTAGGTTATAAACCAAAGGAAGTGGCTATTCCAAAAACCAAACAAACCTCTTGGAAGAAATGAGAAAATTTTGTTAGCATTAAGGCACTAGATATCTACCATGTTATGGAAAATGGATTACCCATTGAATATTTATTTGATAACTTTAGAATTGATAGGTTCCCTCTCCAATACATGGAAACCATTCCCAACATCTATTACCATTCTGAAATAGACTCTAACAAATATGAATGATAGATTGGGATCAACAACAACATGAACTTGTTTTAGATCAATTCAAAAATGATGAGGCCATCATAGAGTTCATGGGACTTCGAGCAGACATACCAGTAGGAGATCACAAAGTAGGGTTTTTCATGGAACTGGAACAAGAGGGATACTTTGGTGGAGAGATTGAATTTTTCAGTTGCAAAAATGAAAGAAAAAACATAAAGATACGATCCCATAGAGAAAACCACACTATGGCTCTATCAGATGTAGAAAAGAGAAAAATAAAGGATGCATCTAAAGGTGAAAACCTCCCAGAGGCACTCAAAGATGGAGGATTCAATCTCCCCATATCCGAATATCAAGAAAAATCAACAATCCTAGTAGAAGAAACAAAATCCATAAATGCTGGTATAGTAGAGGACCCAAAGATAACATACCATGTAGCATCACTTGATCCGGAGGAGAAATAAAACTTCACAAAATTCATCAATGAGAGAAAGATAAACTTTTCCTAGACCTATGCCGACATGCTTGGACTAGATCCAACATTAGTAGTGCATCATCTAGCTGTCATCCCTAAAGAAAAGCCTATCAAATAAAAACTCAGAAAGATGCATCCCTAGATAGAATTATTGGTGAATGTAGAACTAAATAAATTATTGGATGTGGGTTTCATTAGACCCGTCGACTATCCATAATGGATATCGAACCTAGTACCAGTGTCCAAACCTATTGGGGGCATAAGGATATGTACAAACTCTAGGGACTTGAATAAAGCTTGTCTAAAAGATGACTTTCCATTCCCAAAAATTGACATGATAATATATCTCACAAAAGGCCATGAGATGCTTTCCTTAATGGATGGTTTCTCAAGATATAGGTAGATAAAGATCTCTCCAAATTACCAACAAAAAATGGCAATCACTTGTGCTTGGGGAACTTTGTGTTGGAATGTAAGGCCTTTTGGACTAAAGAATGTAGGAGAAACCTATCAAAGAGTGATGACAACCATATTCCATGAAATGATACTCAAAATCATGGAGGACTATGTGGATGACATCCTAGAAAAGTCAATCAAAAGGGAAGATCACTTGAAAAACCTAGCAAAGGTATTTGATCAATTAGAACAGTACAATCTGAGACTCAACCCTAAGAAATGTGTTTTTGGAGTAACCTCTGGAAAATTATTAGGATATATAGTTTCAAGAAGAGGGACAAAGGTGGATCCTGCCAAAGTAAAATCTACAATGGATATTCCTCCACCAAAGACACTTAAACAACTGATGAGCCTACAAGGGAAGGTGCAATCAATTAGGTGATTTATCACACAACTAGTAGACAAATGTCATCCTTTCACTCATCTCTTACACAAGGAAATCACCTTAAAATGGGATGGGAGATGTGACCAATCATTTCATCAATTTAAGGAGTACCTAATTTTCCTCTTGTACTCATGCCACCAATTCTAGAAAAGGAGATAATACTTTATGTGTACCACACAAGCAACATTAGGAGCTCTCTTGGCACAACTAGATGAAAAAAATAAAGAAAGGGTAGTATACTATATCAGCAGAACACTGGTGGGATATGAACTAAACTATTCACCCATTGAAAGAGCTTGTCTCTCAGTCGTGTTTTCTACACAAAAGCTAATACATTACATCTTGAACAGAAAAGTGAAACTGATATCGAAGGTGGACCCACTAAAATATTTACTAGCAAAAGCAACCTAAATAGGATAGATAGCCAAATGGGTGATGATCCTAAGGGAATTTGATATAGATTACATAGACAAGAGAGCTATAAAGGGACAACTCATAGAAAACCAATTGGTCGAAGAACCCATAGATGATCACAAACCTCTCAAAGTGGATTTTCCAAATGATAATTTTTTTATTAAAGAACAGATAGGCCAATGAACACTATACTTTGATGGGTCCCATACTCAACATTGTTCAAGAGAAAGAATATTATTTCTCAAACCACATAGAGATAGTATACCCAAAGCCTACAAGATTGCATTGCCCTATACAAACAATATTTCAAAAGATGAAGCTCTTATCATGGGGCTCAAAATGGAAATCAAATGGAGGATAAAAGAGATACATGTCTTTGGAGACTCCCAGCTAATAATCAGGTAGGTGAATAATGAGTACCAAAAAAAACATGAAAAATTTCTACCATACAAAATAATTTTTCATATTTTCAAGGAGTACTTCACCAAAATAACCTTTGAACAAGTTCCTCGAGTTAGTAGCAGAGTTGTAGATGCAATAGCCACCATAGGATCACTGCTAGATATTCCTTAGAATGTATCTAAGTAGGAATTCATTATGGAACAACTACTAGTGTTGGTATTTGACATCCCAAAAATAGAAATGGTATGTGTTGTTGTTGATCCTAACTCCCCATGGTACCAAGATACATCTGACTATATCCACAATGGTATCATACCACTTGACTTAATGACTATTCAAAGGAAAACCTTCACCCATTAGACCTCTCATTTTATGATCTTAGGATAAAACCTATACCGTCATAGCATAGATAGTATTTTACTCTGATGCCTCAACAAAGAAGAAGTACAAATGGCCTTATAAGAGGTCCACGAAGGTATTTACAGATCCCACTCTAGCAGACCTAACCTTGTCCAAAAGCTACTCAGAGTAGGATACTATTGGCCTTCCATGGAGCAAGACTACATTCAACATTCTAGAAGGTGTCAACAATGCCAACAACATAGTGATCTAGTTCATTCACCAACACAAGAGTTGAGACCCATCACAACACCATGGCCTTTTTCACAATGGGGATTAGAATTGGTAGGTAAGATATCACCTGCTTCATCTAATGGGCATAAATTCATTATCACTACAACAAAATACTTCACAAAATGGATAGAGTGAATTCCATTAACCTATATCACTAGCAAACAAATATCAAAATTCATTTTGAACTATCTCATTTGTAGGTATGGAATCCCATAAATAATTATAACAAATAGTGGCACCCCATTCAAAAATTAGGATGTCTAGGAACTGTGTTCCAAATTCTCTATCCAACATAGATTTTCTACACCCTACTGTCCTCAAGGAAACCGTCAGGCAGGGGTATCCAATAAAAAATCTTGAAAATATTAAAAAAGACTATCAATGATGCCAATCATGATTGGAATTTGCAGCTAAATCTAGCCTTATGGACTTATAGAACCAACATTCGTACACCTACTGGTGCCACACCTTTTTCCTTGGTCTACAAATCAGAAGTAGTTTCACCTATCAAAGTTGAAATCCCCTCATTGCGAGTTTCACTAAAAGGCATGGTCAACAATGAAGAATACAGGGTATCTAGATTGAATGAATTAGAGATCTTTGATGAAAATGATTTGAGTGTGTTAAACCATTTTTAGGTTTATTAGAATCAACTCAAACAAAGCTATGACAAGAGAATCAAACATATAAATTTTCAAGGTGGCGACTTGGTCCTCAAGGAGAATCAAAAGATACAATTGAATCAAGATAGCAAGGGTAAATTTGAACCTAACTAGTTAGGCACATTCATCATAACAACAAGTTGTGGCTATGGTGCATACCAATTGGCTACTCCCAAAGGAGAACCTCTAGCCGAACCGCTAAAAAATAGCCACCTCAAAAATTTCTATACATAAAACACGCTAGAATACCCCGGGCAAAAGGGTAAAAATACAAAAAAATCCAAAAAAATGGAAAAAGGAAAAAAAAAAAGAAAAAAAAAAAAAAAGAAAAAGAAAAGAAAGAAAGAAGAATAGAAAAGAGAAATAAACCGTTCTCTGAGTGAAAATAACTTTGTGGCACTCCTAGAACAGGTACCATAGTGAAAACTTGGTAAATAGGCACTATGTATGAATAAAACATACATTATTATCTATCAACACTTTGTCATGGCATCCACCCATCCATTTCATGAATTGTATGTCCAATCATGGCTTGTCACTGATTAGGGTAAGTCACTTTATTGGGGGAAACTTCCTAAAGCTAGTTGCAATTTAGATTTGGTAGAATTCAATCAAGGTCGTAAAATAACAAAATAAAAAACACTAAAAAACAACAAACATCAAAAACATGTGAAAACATCAAAAAAAGAACATCGTTGGGTTATTCCTTCACTCAAATAGTCTAAGATATCAACATTTGCTTGAACCTCACAACTAGTTCAATAAATTTCCCACAACATATCCTCTAGACACAAAAATAGGGTATCAACCCATGCTATCAATATTGTTTATCAAAAAATAGTTCATGATTTGAGTTAAATGGTCAAACAACATGGTCTCTGTGTGTACAACGTAGGCAAGGATTTTTAGCCACCAAGACCCTAGGCCAATCCCCTTAGGTTTCCAATGCTTTATTTCAACTTAGTCAAAAATAAAAAAATCCAAAAAATTCCAAAAATACAAAAATCCCAAAAACATTCACAAAACAAAAATAGGTTCAAACCAAGCAAAATACGAGCCTCTGCATGGACAACATAGGCAAAGATTATCTTTGATGAGTCCCCGAGGCCCTAGGTTAGTCCCCTAAAATATATCAAAATAAAAACATCGTAAAAAATTAGAAAATCAAAACAAAAGGCCCCTCGCGTCATAAACATCCACAATAAATGTTTCAACCATAATAAACAAACCATCACAATCACCCTTTGACAAAACAAACAAACAAACAGAGAAAACATCAACAACTAAAACTTTCAAGCCAAAAAATGATTGCATAAGAGTTGACTATAAAATAGACCAAGAAAATGCCAAAGTATCAACTACCTATCTTTTTAAACAAGTTCCAATAACATCCTAAGATATGCCTTAACGGATCCATTCCTATGATAGACATGATCAACAACGGATAATAGCCCCACCCTAAATAGATATGGCAAGTGATATGCAACGTGTTTTTTTATCTCTTTGTGGTCTTACTTTTATGTGCTTTAATTTATTGACTCATTCCTAGGATCTCTCAAGGATGTCCATAAGGATTTAGAGAAGAAGGAATGGGGGAAACTGAGCATCATTTCGTAAGTTGTATTATAATTGTTTGTAAAGCAATTGCATGTTAGGTGTTCTATACCTTTGTGTGTGACTGGTCTGAAATGTTTTTCACACAATCCCCCTATATTTTAAACAAAGTTTCTATATGTCTGGTATAAACAAAGATACTCTTTGTTTGTAGAGTCAAAGTCCATGCAATAGAAACAAAGTCACCTTGGAAACTCATACCTTGGTGCATTATATCTATTTGCTACATCAAATAGGATTGTTCAAACATCAAAGTCTCTAAAGAGAAGAAAAGTAACATCATCATTTTCTTCTAATTAACATCATTAATTCTATCCATCATCACATTTTCTACTAACTAACAAAAATCTTTCTTCTAACTAACATCATTTCTCTATCTATCATATCTCTTCAAAATTAACATTCATCTTGCATAAACATATCATCAGTATCATATCCATTCTACATCCACAAAATATTATCAATACATATCATGATGATAATAAACCAACATAAAACATCATGTATCATGTATGGGGCATTCATCTATAGAACATCCATCATCATGAAATGAGACAAAATATGATTCCTTAACTACATCTAATCCATACATCAAAAAGGCATGAGAAAACACATAAATCCATATGTCATCATATATCATTGTCACATAAGCATATAAAGAGGTTGAAACAAGGAAGGTATATTTCATATATATCATCATCAAAAAACAAAAATGTCATAAATGCATCCGCAATGCCACAACTATGATAGGAAAGTGAAAAAATCATAACATATATACAAGGTCTTGACTAGACCAAGGAATATATAACACATGTCTACAAAATGCCTCTGCACCATGAAACATTGTGAAGATCAAGTATAAGAAATGGTAAACCCCACAGGACAGACAAAAACTATTGCAAATCAAAATGATCTAGACATCTCATAAAATGATCACCTACACCAGCACCACCACCACCACCATTGTTGCTCATAGCACTAGGCTCCCCAAACCATGGATGTCGAGAGGCCCTAGGAATGGTAGCATCATACAAAGTCTGATAATAGGTAGATGACTACAGATACCTATATTGTTCTTCATGCATACCATCATGCTCTATCTCAAGAGTATCTCTCTCTACTGTTAGTAACAGTACTCGAGCCTCTATAGCATGTCATCTACCAATATCACTCTCCCGATCTACTCGAAGAGAATCCCTCTCTACTATTAGTAATAATACCTAAGCCTCAATCGTATGTAGTCTACCAAATTTACTATCTCGATCAACCCTCATAGTATCTCATTCCATCCTTAGAGTATCTACCAAAGCCTCTGTAGCCTGTCGTCGTGCAACCTCTACATCTCTATCCAAAGTCATCTAAGATAGCAAGCACTCAACATCCCTAGCTAGTGGAGGAGGATCTAGAACCTATCTCTGACCCTGTGCATGAGGCACCTGCTCATCCTGAATATCCTCTGCCTCATCACAATGAACTTGATCCAACTACTCTGCAAGAACCTCGACATTCTATTGCTCACTATGACGACCTATGATGCTAGCTCTGCCTACAATATGACCACCTCTAGGATCAATAAGCCTCATAGGCCTATGTCATGACCACTACTCCTCATAATTGTGAATAGTACCTAGATCTGCCACTCCAATGGACAAACCCCATATGTGAACCTTCTGATAGGTCTGACCAAACCGAGCCTCATAAGCATTAGAAATCTACCCCTGTCTCTCACCAAATTGACGATAAACTCAATCAGGTAGATAACGCTCTATCACATATGATGAACAACCAAGCAACTAATGAGTTTGTCGGCAGTACACAAGCTGATCTGCATCCTCTAGGCAAACCTCGTAGCTCATGTAAGGTCTCCATACAAAACCAAGCATCTTTTCAAACACATGACACCAATAAGGTAGATCTCCAGGAAAAGTGTAGTGCATAAAATCCCCATAATGATAATAGTATGGATCATTTGGAGAATGATCTTGAATCCTATCAAGATGAGTAACTACAATATGCTCCCATGCCCAAACATGCAAAAGAGATACACTTGCAAATAATGACCTCCCACCCCAATACACTACCTCGTGCATATCTCGCTAAAGATGAGCAAGCAGACATAAACCCTAGGCATATCTCATACCATGATCGAGCATAATCTCAATACATATGCCCCAGCCAACTACAAACTGTCAACCTCGTCTATCAAGAAAAACTAATCCTGATACCAAGCTGCAAAGGACAAGAACAATAGGGTTCACGCTATCTTCAAAGTTAGATAAATCAATCTCCACAATTCGAACATCCACACCTAACAATCGTTGCATAGCATGGGCACCTCGACAAATATGGTATGTAATGAGCTCACCATGAATAGGAAGGCAAAGAATCCTCCACACATCCTCTAGAGTAACGGTTTCCTCCCCTATAGGAAAATGAAATGACAATGTCTCAGAGTGACACCTCTCAATAAGAGCGCTAAACATTGTAGTATGCATCCTAATAGGAGGCATGTAACAGATATGATACAAACCCACTGCCTCAAGAAAGTCTCGCTCCAACACACCGAACTAGGAAATAGGATCAAATAGGTGACAATTATGTCTCTCTCTCATCATGAGCGGTCAAAGATTTTCTTGCAAACAACATAAACCAAGAAATTAGGGTTTCAATCTAAAAAAGTGATGAAACATAAAAATGACACAAGCTAGGTGCCAAACGATATTTATGACAAAAAAAAAACACAAGCTAGGGCTTTGAACACAAGCATGGCAAAAAAATGATGCTTAAAAAAAAATGAACGTGTGTTAGGGTTTCACCCTAAAACAAGTGAAGCAACATAGAACAACACATGCTAGGTGGCAAATGACATGTATGATGCTAAAACGAGCACAACCTAGGGTTTAGAACACAAGCAGGACGATAAAATGATGCTTAAATGAATGCAAGTTAGGGTTTCACTCTAAAACAAGCAAAGCAACATAAAATGACACTTGTTAGGTAACAAAGGATAGTTCACATGTTAAACAGACACAAAACAAGGTTTCATAATGCAAACACGATGAAGAACATCATTCGGGATGAAAAATAAACACATAGTAGGGTTTGGACAAAGCTGAGAGAAAAATGATGAGAAAGGACATAATTACTAGATTCCAGGACAAATGCTCAATAATAGATAGATAAATGCACCAGTTTAGGAAAAATGCTCAATATTTTGGGCATAGTTTTTAGACAAGTGCACAAGTTTAGGACAAGGGCGCAATTTTAGAAAAACTACACAGTTTTAGGACAAGTGCACAATTCTTCAAACAAAAGCACCAATCTTGGACAAAAAAACAAAAATCACCTGAAAAAGGCACCAAAATTGAGACAAATGTGCCAAAACCTCAAGAACAACACATTTTTCTGATAGGACTTCACACATGCAAAATGAGAACAAAAGCAAATGAAAGTGAAGGGAAGAAAGGTACATACCAAGGCATCGATGTGTGAAGACCGTCTATACTCTTGAATGAGCTCGAAATGATGTGGGGAAAACTTGAATCTCAACATTCTCCCTCAATAACTAACATAATGTGGAATCCAGAGACAAGAATTAGCAAGAGGAGAAAAACACAAATGAATTAATTCAAAGACAAAATTCCTATAAAAACACCTCAAGGAAATCCTAATTTCATCTAGGAAACCCTAATTACACTTGGGGAATCTTCCTACTTACAAATTAGAAGCTATGAACAAAAAACAATGCACATATTGATATATTATTTCATCTAGGAACATCAAAACGACAAAACAACAGTGTCAAGAGCCCGACCTCAAAACTTAAATATTTTGGTCAACCTCTCGAGGGGGCAACATCGAGTCCTACCATCATTTCCACCAAATAGTAGGGCATAGTTGGGCATAATTGTTTTTCAAAAACTTGATCTCAAAAATATAATCTTTGAAACAAAGCAACCAGTAGTTTTTATCAAAGAGGGGCAAAATGTAGACATGTAAAATTGACTTGACACCTATCACACGCATCGAAAAACATCGAACAACATTGAACAACATCAAACATCATTGAACAACATAAAAAGGCCTCAAGCAACATCAAATGATATGGAACATCATCTCACATCATCTTGAAATGATTCAGAATCATCCCATAACGCTTCAAAATGACTCAAAATAATCCCATAACACTTCAGAATGACTCATAATCATCTCGTAACACTTCAGAATGACTTTGAATCATCTCGTAACACTTCAGAATGACTCAAAATCATCCCGTAACACTTTAGAATGACTTGGAATCATCTTGTAACACCTCAGAATGACTCAAAATCATCCCGTAATACTTCAGAATGACTTCGAATCATCCCGTAACACCTTGGAATGACTCAGAATCATCCTATAACACTTTAGAATGACTCAGAATCATCTTGTAATGCCTCAGAATAACTCGAAATCATCTCGTAACACTTTAGAATGACTCGAAATCATCCTGTAACACCTTGGAATAACTCAGAATCATCACATAACATCTCGGATAATCTCGTAATCACCCTGAAACAGTTCAAAATCATCTTGTTACATCTCATAATAACTCAAAATCATCTTGTAACATCTCAGATCATCTCAAAATCATACCACAACATTCCTGCATCACACCATATCGCATCACATCAAAAATTCTAATTCCTCTGTTAATTGAATAATACAACATTATTTAATTAATTCATATTTCATCATTTCAACAAATTAAATAAATCTCATTTATTTAATAGAGTCATAATCCCACCTTATTTCATCCTGATTGATTAAATAATGCCAATTATTTAATTACATCGCTAAATCACCTTATTCCCCTAAGTGGATTAAATTATTAAAAAATAATTTAATTACAACAATTTCCCTGCAATTTTTTTGAACAAATCAAACTATTCAAATCAATTATCAAAAATCAAATCAAACTAATGCAACTTTGTTTGCAAACTTCAAACTTGATTTGCACATTCAACTCCAAAAAGGAATTAATTAATTAAATCAATTAATTTATATTCCTCACCCACTTTCTGATTGAGAAAATTACAATTGTTGACTAAGCAATCTAATTTGTTAACTAAGCAATCTATTTTGTTAACTAAACAAACTATTTTGTTAACTAAGCCATCACATTGCTAACTAAGCCATCAAAAAGCTTGACTGATCAATCTATTCTATTAACTGATCAATCACATTCCTGATTGGCCAATCTATTTCCCAATCACACAAATTGTGCAATCCACTTTGCATAAGTATCTCATGTCTAAATCCTCTCAACACACTCCGACATTGATCTGGATATTTTTCAAAACAATCTTGATCATTTTTTTCAAATATCATTTTCTATATAAAAAACCCATTTCCTCACAAATAAGGATCAAAGAATTCATACACGTTGAGAAACGAAGTGCTGTCAAGATAATCCTTGAGATAATTTCACCCATTGTCTTCAATCAACCAAGAACAACGAGAATTCATCCATAATTTGCACACAAAATTTGGAGGCTTTTCTGTGATAAGAATAATCCAACATCAAGAAAATACACTCTGCTATGGGATGGTGAAACTATATTTTTCTTTTAGTTCATTTGGTAATTAGTAGATTGCTTATTATGTTTGCATTAGTATAGTTCAATTTCATATGTGTAGGTTCTAAATTTAAGATTTTGAGATTTTTGGCTGTAGATTAGATTTCTTCATCAGATTTCTCTAATTTCCTTCTTGGATCATTAATCTAACATCCAAATTTCCCCCTCACACACCTAGGAAATAGGGTTACACCTTTTGGGAGATGGAACTAAGGTTAGGGACCTCCTATTTCACTTAGTTTCACTCAAGAATACCTTATAAATATCAATCTAGGGGTGTAATGAAGGAAATAGATATAATAAAGGCTATCCTAGGTTGTGATTAGAGACTAAATAGGGGTTCACCACCAAGCTAAGGCTTGGAAAGACAAGAAGTGTAGAAGATATGCAAAACCTAGCTATATGATCTAGATTACGAAACTAAAATGCAGAATAAAAGACTAAGAAAGAATAGAGGTGCACATGGAAACTAAAGAGGCTTGGATCAAGATTTGAAATGCTATAAATACTAAATTTGATGAACACTAGGACTCATACACTAGTAGGGGCGATTTAGTCCTAGATCAGGGTTTTTGACAAAAACTGGAATCTAGAATTGTTGGATCAAGATCTATAGAAAATATTCAAAAAGGTGTGTACTAGGACTCATATGCCACAAGTGGAAATTTAGTCCTAGTATCAAGGTTACTCTGAAACTTTGATATCCTTTGATGAACTCCTATAGCTTCCCTCCTACCAAATTTCCAGGTCTAGATCATTGAATTTTGCTCTGTAGATGACTTTCTGTGATCTTGTAATGTAGATGACATCTTTGACAACTTGATAAATTTTCTCCAAATTCGATCTTCAATGGATCTTCAACCTAAATATGAAAATCACACATCAAAGAGAGGGATTTTTTTTTTCTTCAGTGGATAGGGGTTTTCCTTAGTCAAACCCCGGTTTGGTAATCAAACCTTGAAATGAAATCAAATGAAATGGAGGAATGATGAATGAACAAATATGCAATGTTGCAACTCACCAATTCATTGAATAAGATGTTGCAAACATGTATGAGATGACTAGCATGAATTTGGATCTTGACTCTTTCTTGAATGATTTGGATATATAATTGAGTGCTTGCTTGAATCATAAAAACCTACATCACAAATGTTAGCTCAAATACAAACATGATGTGTGATTACTTTGACATGATGTTTGATACTTGAATAATGATCCAAAATCCTTGATAATCACCCTTGAATGCTCTTGTAAAATCTGGTAAGTGCTCTTGATCATAATGTTTCTATAAGAATGCTTCATCAACTTGCTAGGTGTAAAATGAGTGAGATAACCTTGTATTTATACTTGTTTATGCCAAATTTCCCAAAATTACAACACTACAAGCCGACATCAAATCTAGGAGAATAAAATCCCACCAAAAATTTGAATTTAAATTAGGTCTAAGCTAAGAGAGACTCATATGCCAGTTGGGGCATATGAGTCCCATTAGGCTAAGCTTGGGACACATTTTTAAAGAAATGCTTAGTTTTATGTGAAATTTAGATCTAGGCCCTGAAACATAGGTGGGACCCATATGCCTAAGGTAGCGTATGAGTCTCAAATCACTAAATTTGGGCCATACAATCCAAAATAATTAGTTTCTGATTGGTCACTTGATATATGTCGAGATTATCCTCAGAAAGATGCATTAATTAAGGCTTGTGGATACAAAACAAGGCCAATTAAAGCATAAAGAATACCAATTAATTAATAAAACCACAGATTAGTGTGAAAGTGTAAGAAAACACTTTACAACACTCTAAATAAGAAATACTTAAGTCCATTTAGTTCACAAGGGCCCAAACAAGTGTGAAAATGTAAAGGGATACATTTTTCTGCACTACATAATCATTCCCAAATTAAGAGTGAAAAAGAGAGACTTTTTCCTACATTAAATTTAGCCCCCACTTTAGTGAGAGGAGGAACTTGATTCAAAATCACACTAAAGTAGACATTCAAGAGGGGTCCAAGTGTACCAATGTGGATGGTATAAAATGACAGGGATC
>CM021101.1:314078826-314225765 GCA_007115665.2 Sequoiadendron giganteum
AAGTTGTGCCATAGAGTTGACTTCATCATCTTCTTCACAAATATGTGGCCATATTGATGTTTCTTCATTGTTGGATGGCTAAGCAGGAGGATACAGAACAAGATTTATAGTGCTTGGGTCATCCAAAATGGTCATATCACCTAATCGAGATCCAATATAAGTGTCTGCAGTTGCTAACCAAGGCTAACTAAGGATAAGTGGATATACTCCTAGTGTTTCTTTAGGTGAAAGAACCATGAAGTTGGTTGGATACTCCCAAGAGTATAGGATTACCACTTGGTCTTCTACCATGCCATCTGGCTTAACAGTGGAGCTATTGGCAAGCTGTAGGATTGTAGGAGTGGATTTCATGTTTGCAATATTTAGTTGCTACAAGATGTCTTTGGTCATCATGTTGATTGTTGCACCTAAATTAATCAAAGCATTCTTTATGTTCATCTAATTTATAACAACTTCAACTATAGGGCTACCTGGATCACTGTACTTGGGGATAGTTACTTTTCCAAACATGATGTCAACAAGTTGTCCTACTACATGGACTATAGTGGGGTCCTTCTTTTTCCTACCCATTTTCTTGAGGCATGCTTCCTTAATTGCCTTGCCATAGATGGGGTCATCTTTTATGGCCTAAAACAAAGGTATCTAGACACATATATGCTTGAGCTGATCTAGGATATCAAAGCTTGTTTCCTCCTTGTCTTCTTTTTTTTTGGAAGCTTCTAATCTCTGAGGAATTGGTGGTTCTTGTGTTGTTTTGTTTATTGGAGTTGGTTCAGGATATTTAGTTGCACAAGGTTGAATGGGTTTAGTCAAAGATTCTTCCTGCTCTTCCACAAGTAGCTCAGTGAAAATGGGGGTGGAAGGAGATTGCAAGGTTGTTCCTGAACAAAGGCGTATGTCACTTAAACTCACAGCATATGCAAAAAAATAGTTTGGAAACAAAATATGCGGGTTGCTGTTGTGGTTTATTATTTGGGTTGGGTGTGGGTTGGACTGGTTACTAGGTAGGTTTAGATATATTGGAACTTGGATTAGCAAAAGGGGGTATTAGAGCAGGTTGTTGGGGTTGAAAATATGGCTACATATAGTTGGTGGGTTGGTTTGGCCATTGGTGGCCACCTCTCCATTGAGATGTTTGTTGCCAATTTTTTGGGGGTAGTTGCCAAGGTCCCTTAAACTGTTTCCAATTCCCCTGAGGTTGCTACCACTAAGGTGAGGTATTTTGATAATTGGACCAAGCATTGGGTGGGTTTTTCCAAGACTGTGGTGGGTATCCTCCATAGTTAGATGGATAGGGTGGCTACCACTGGTTACCAGATAAGAGGAATTAAAATATGGTCCAAAAAAAGATAGCAGATCTAGTGGCATACCTTATCTTGAAGCCCATGGTCTTTTTTGTGCAACAAAGTAGACTTGGTCTTCTTTAGTCTGAATTGGTTTTAACTTAGGTAAAATCTACTTACTATCAATGTTATCTATCACCTTGCATCTGCAGTCCCTCTTCTTTTGTCTACATTGATGGAAATATTTTGACATTATTTCTTTTGCCTCCTCATGTTTATTTTTAGCTTGAAGTGTATCCAGCTGAGTACCTAGATTATTAATTATACCTTTCTTGAAATATGCTAACAAATTAGTAATCTCCATCCTTGAGACTCCATTGTTGGATGACTTACCCATAGAGGATTGGTATGATCTTCCTTTGTTTAAAGTTTCCCTAGAATAGTTCTAGCATAGCTTCCTGATATCATCACAATGGACTTGAGTGATATCTCCTCCAGCCATTAATTCCAAGGCATCAGTGTAGTTTTCATTAGTTCCTCTTAGGAAAAGTAACTTTTGTGAGTCTTCATTAAGAGTATGATGTGGAGATTTCTAAAGACAAAACTAAAACCTTTAACTAAAATATTCCAAGCTCTCATCTTCTTTTTGATGCATTCTAAAAATGTCACCCCCTCTCATGTCACTACCCCTGCAATATTCTTTGTACTTCTCAAAAAAAATTATCTTCATATCTTCCCAAATTCTCACAATATTTCTGCCAAGACTCATAAACCATTTAATGCAGCTTCTTTCAGAGTATTAGGAAATAGCTTCAGTCTATGGGCATTAGTGGTATAGTCATAGCTTCTGCAAAGTATATCAAACTCAAACAAGAAGGTATCAAGATCTTTTTTGACAAGCCCATAGAATTTAGGAAGGACTGAAGCAAGGATATTTTTTAGGTTATCTACTTCATTTTGTTCAGCAATGGGAAAGGGGAAAGCTGGTTGGTTCTTCCTATTAGGCCTATCTCCATTTGCATCAGCCATGTTTTCTTGATGAAATTCCAGAATAAAAGGTTCTTCAACAAGATTTTTATCTTCAAGGGAAACTTCAAAACTGGTCAAGTCAAGGAATATATCAACAAAGGGTTGTGGTTCTTCTTCTTCTTCGTCTCTAGCAAGATTTGGATGTTCTACTAGCTGAAATGGTTTAAGATTATTAGGAAGCAATCTCCCATAAGCATATCTTATTCTTCTATGCATGCAGTATCAACTCAGTATTAGCCAACTCACATAAAGAATGGTTGGGAAAAAATAAGTGGATCATACTTCTAACACTAATAGAAAAATTTAGAAATACTATAGTAGAAAAGTTATCAATGAATCCAAAGGACTCCCTAGTTTGACACCATCCCTGAGAATGACACCAAAAATGTCGGCCCATAGTAATGATTTCAATAACTGAGCTCTTACTACCATGATTCAAATATTGGACATTTGACCTGAATAGCCATTTTAACCATCATGAGGGTACATTTAAATTGTCAACCCAAGGACGCGAACTTGAAATGGGCCAGCACAGTATGTGTACTAGGAGTTATAGAGTAGTCATCTTAGTTTTATAACTAAGAAAAGCTTAAGACTGAAATCAAATTACATGAAAGGAAACAAAGCAAATGTTGAACATCACTCAAGAAAATATAAACTGATTATGCATAATAGGAAGGAAAATCTAAGCATCCAACATAAATTACTCTGCCCGCCTTGGCTGCAGGAATAATCACAGAACAAAGTTCTAGTGGTTACAAGAATAGTCAATGCCAAAATCTTAACTAAGTAATGAACAAAAACTAACACCAATATAATTAAACTAAAGGAATAGATTACTCACCAAATGGGCCCCCTTTGACGATTATCCTCTACACTAATAGAAAACTTGGATATTCAACTCAGAATATTATTTCATTTATCAGAAAATGCAATTACAAAAATATGGTTGATAATCAGCTTATACAATAACTTGGCGATCAACTCACCAAATTGCTATCACTAGCTTGAGGAAGGAGGATTTGAGCCTTTTTTATCAACTAAAAAGGACAATCCACTCCCACTAGCTAAGAGGATACCATTTAGGGAAAGCATGAAAAATGAAAGGGGCGGTTACGTATGTAGGGGAATCCTTTTGGACATACATGCCCAAACATGGAATCAACCAATACAGTAATGCCTGAAATGCTCAATTCCATTAAATATCGGTGCAAGGCAGTTACATGTGGTTGACACGGTAATCTTTCGTCATCGTCCTCAGTTGACCTCACGTGGCTGCTCAACCTACCCAACTGGTAGCTGCATTTCTCAACTTATCATTTCAATCATGTCTACAGAATAATGTCATTACACATAGTAATTGCATAATCATAACCACCTTAAAGAAAATTCATCAATCACATGCAAGATAAATATAGATGGTCCACATAATGGGTAAATATCATTAAAACCAGTAGAAATGAACTTAGTCCATATATCATATAACTGAGAGGAACTATATGAAAGTGTCGGCATATAATATCAAAGTCTATGGTTATTTTAGCAAATAACACTAGATTATACCCCCCTAACTAGGCCAAAATCAAGACTCGTCACCTACCTAAGAGAATAGTTTATATCCCTTAGGGTTGTAATTGTTGGTTTATTTTAAACTTAGCCCATTACATTCAAAACAATTTGACATCAAATTCTTTGTTTGATTTAAAGGAAAAAAACACATTAACAAAAAAACTAAACAAGATGGTTAAACCATAAAACCTTTGATTTAGTGCACACTCTTGAGAAAATCCTTATGTTTGCACTCCTTTGAAACGATCTTTCCTTAAAGGTTTTCGAACATTCTGGATTTTATTTCAAGGTCATTAATCAATGTAAACATTTGGGAAACTATGGCTTGGGTGTTGTGATTTCACAACCTAAGTTATAGACATAAAAGTCACATAAGTCCATGATTTTTGAGTCAGGCCAAGTGTTACCTTATAACTTGCCATATTTCAAAACATGGAGAAAAAGTTGAAAAAGATTTGCTCACAAGATCATTGTTCAAACCAAAAAAATTGGAAAGACAGAAGGTCAGATAGTCCCACATCCATTATTTCCATCCTACCTATTTGAAATCAAAATCAAATAAACCATTAAGGTCATTCATCCACTCAAACATCCATGATATTAACAATCAGTTGGGACTAGTAGATAGTACAAGTAGACTTTCTCGCAACATATCCGCTGGACAAGGAAGTGGAATATAGACTTTAGTTCTTAAACATTTTGATCTCCAAGAAGTAGTGTCATCCCAAAACAACACTCAAACCCTAGGGTCTTGATCTTTACAACAACCATACCATAAGCACCACAAAACCTTATGACCATTTGGTGATCAATTGCCCCAGTTCAACAACTAGATCTTATAGCACCAATTATTCAACCAAGTCTCAGGTAGATTACAGGTGCATAAACTAACATCATAAGCATTTTGAGAAACTTTATATTTGTAGTAAACAAGACACCATTCTAGTTTCTCACCACATCAATTATCCTAAATGAAGAGGAAGAAAAAGCTAACATATCAGCTAGATGACCCATATTACTACCACCTATGTGGCAATAATTATCCCATTCATGATCTCATGCAAGGTTAAGATCCCTAAGGTAAAGACCACAGGTCGTTATTTTAGACTCAAGCATCTAAGTCCAAAAGCTCTCAAGAAACACCTTTGGGCACTTCACAAAACCAGAACTAGGTTGGTATACAAATTCTAAAAATGAGCTTCCTAAAATAATCCAAACTTGTATTCCTTCTACAATTTTTAGAATCTGGGTTTGTTCCAGTAGTTCCAGTATCTTACATAATCTATAGGAAAAAATCAGGTCTTTAGAAAATTGGAGTCAAACTAGGGAGTATACAACTTTTCCATAGGAGACCCAAGTTGTTTATGAAAACCATGAGATCAAAACATAGAAAAAAGATGGAAGCCAACAAAACCACTAGTATCCCACCAATGAATGTCATGATTGATGAGAGTAGCCCACAGGGCTATAGGCCAAGTGACCTTGAAACTCCCCACAAAAGACCACTATACAGAGACACTTTTACTGAGGAGGAAATAAGCCGCAAACAGAAGGAGGTTATGGAACAAGGTAACTAGGATCCAAACTAAGTGATTATAGAGGAGGTAAACGAGGATGAAGAGATAAATGAGGAAGAACTATTTGAACATTCTAACAACCCCAAGGTCCTCAAACTAATGGACAGGTTGTTAAGAAAAGACCCAAACTCCTATTTTTTCAAACTAGCCTAAAGTAGTGCTAAGTTACCCGTGGATTTAAATGTAGAAGCTCTCAAAGACCCCAATATTATTCCCTTAGGGGACAACTCGATTGTGAGATAAATTACCCAACCTTCGGAAAGACCAAATATGCCACCAGTATTCTCACAAGATAATGATCAACCAAAAGAGAACCCCTTGTTCAGAAAACCAACTCAGGTTGAACAAGTAGTAGTAGCACAAATGTACCAAGGGGGTCCATATCAATAAATACCTCATAACACATCCAATGTCGATGCTTCCTATAATAACCAGTATCTTCAACAGGGTGGAACACAAGTCCCCCCTCCAAATAACTTGTATATTCAACAGGGTGGAACACAAGGTCCCCCTCAAAATAACCAATATCTCCAACAAGGTGGCACATAGAATCCTCCTAAAAATAACTAGAAATATCAACAAAAAGGTTTCCTTCCAATGCATCATCAGGGTAACCATTATTTTAGTCCCATCCAATAGTGTGTGCCATAAAGTTCCCTCCATCAGTCATCCCAACAACAAGGTATCCCACCAATACATCACTAGGGTAACCTTTATTTTAGTCCTACCCAGTAGGGTGTGCCATAGAGCACCCTTGATCAGGCATCCCAACAACAAGGTATCCTTCCAATGCATCACCAGGGTAACCTTTATTTTAGTCCTACCTAGAAGGGTGTACCACAGAGCACCCTCAATCAGTCACCCCAACAATAGGGTGTCCCACTAATGCATCAATAGGGAAACCTTCTATATGTTGTACTCCAAAAATAAGGAATTAACCCTCCATACATCCCATATAGCTATCAAGGTTATGTACCTCTACAATACCCCAGCTATAACCAAAACTTGGTAGGACAACCAGGTTATTACACGTAGGGTTTGCAAACACAAGTACCAAAAATGGAGATAAAACTAAAACTAGATGTGGTAACCTAGAATATAGTAGATATGCAAATAGGAAAACAAAATAATACCTATACCATGCAAGAAATTTGTCCTTTCCCATTTGATTGATCTATTACGACACTACCCTTTCCAAAACACTTTGAGATACCTAGATTTGAAAGAAAGTACAACAGATTAGGAGATCTAGTAGAGCATGCACAATAATTCTCAGTATCATTCATGGAGGTACAAAATAATAATGCCTATATCATGAGACTCTCTCCATGCAGCTTTGCAAGTCATGCCATGGAATGGTTCACTCGTATGCAACCTAGAATCAAAACTTTTGATGAGTTATCTAGCAAATTTATAACCCACTTTGTGTTTAACATAGAACAATATGTCACCATCACGACTCTATCCATGATCAAATAGAACTTGGGAGAGTTCTTCACCTCCTACTTGCAAACATGGAAATACAAAGAAATTCGATGCAAATGGTCCATTCCAGACAAGGAGTTGGAGGATATATTTATCATGAATGTTCTACCCAAAATAAACTATTGACTCACTATGATATGTCCTATAGACTTCGAAGAAACAATTGAAAAACGGTTACATATTGAGAGGTCTCTCATAGCAATAGGAACGTTAAAGACAAACAACTCAAAATATAATCCCTCTAGCTCAAATGAAAAACCCAAAATCTAGGCTAAGAATAAGAACGTTACAAATGATGGAGTGGTAGATGCTATAGCAGTATGGAATGCACATAAAAAAAATCAAAATAAACCATATGTGGCACAAACAAACCATGGTACCAACAACACACAAAGCAACCAAACTACCTATCCCAAGAACAATCAGGTTTTAAACCAATAGACAAATTAGGGAGGGCAACAAAGGCAATATGATCAACCTAGGAGGTAATTTATTGTATTAGGTGAGTCACTTGAGACCGTCATGTGTAAAATAGTACAAAAAAACCTCATCAAAACAAATGATTGCCCAAATTATGAGGAACCTAGCTTTAAGACACCATGGTACAATGAGAAAGACTTGTGTGATTTCCATATGATCAAAGGGCATATGACTAATAATTGCATGTGACTCAAACATATAATTTAGGACTTAATAGACAAAGGGGAAGTAGATGTTGACCATCATCCTAGAAATAAGGACCTACAAATATACTCAAACCCAATTCTAAACCATGCTAAGAGGAATGATAAAGGAAAGGGAAAAGAGTACCATAATTCTAATTACACATAAGGTGACACAGTTTTAGGAACCCTATCACAAGTTGATGACAATAGGGAAAATGTAATAACAATTAGAGGAGGAGACAGTAATTGCAATGTAACCACCCACCGTGGAAGAGTTACAATACAAGGAGCACCTCCCAAACCCACAATAAAATCACCAAGTGATTACAACATTGTGGAATAGTTAAAAAAGACACCGGCCCTCATCTCAATCCTAGAACTGTTAAAAATATCACCTACACATAGGGAGATATTGGAAAAATATTTGGAAATGTTAGTCCCTAATGACCTTGATCCCAGTCAATTCCAAGCCATGATTGGAAAAATCACTACAAGTAATCACTTAGTCTTTTTAGAGAAATATTTACCACAAAGAACATTCCCCAATCAAGCTCTATACATAGAGGTGGGTGTTCATAAAACCATGGTCAAAAGAGTGTTTATAGATAATGGTGCAAGTTTTAACATTTGTACCTTAAAATTCAAAACACATCTAGGGTATTCTGATGACTTGATTAACAAAGGAAAAAGTATCACCATAAGGTCTTATGATGACTTAGAAAGAAATTTTTAAGGGACAGCCAGGTTGTCGGTGTAGATAGGACCAACAATAACAAAAACTACTTGTCAAGTATTGGATCTTGAGTTACCATATAGTCTACTCCTAGGAAACCCTTTGATCCATCTATTACAAGCAGTCCCTTCCAGTTTCCATCAATGCCTAAAGTTTACCCATGAAGGAAAATAAGTAACACTATACGTTGATCATGAACCTTTCCATTTTTGTGCAAAGTTGGAGGAGAAATACAATAAAATCCAACATGTGCCTAGCAATGATATAGCCTTCCATTCCTTTTCTTATATTGACCCTTCCATGCTACCATCAACCTCCACCAAAGGCACATCAACTAAAAAACCAAAAGTAGAAGCCAAGATCCAAGTACTTGACAAGGGCAATGGGAATTACCATTTTAACCAAGAATTTTTCATTGGCATGCTCCCACCAACACCTATAGTGTATGGAGGTCCAAAAGAGATCCAAATAGTTCAAATGATAGACAAACCCACTATTTTTACCAGATGGGGAGACATGAAAGATGAATAAATATTTTAGGAGGACCTTTCATCTATGATCTACAAAGAGAACCAAATAGAACCCCAAAAGCCACAACCCATTTTAATTGATCCTAACACTAAGGGGTATCAATTAGTCAAACAAATGGGATACAATGGAATAGGTGGCCTAGGTCTACACAAACAAGGCTGATCAAAGCCTATGATAGTGGAACAAAGACAAAATAATATGGGGCTAGGTTATAAACCAAAGGAAGTGGCTATTCCAAAAACCAAACAAACCTCTTGGAAGAAATGAGAAAATTTTGTTAGCATTAAGGCACTAGATATCTACCATGTTATGGAAAATGGATTACCCATTGAATATTTATTTGATAACTTTAGAATTGATAGGTTCCCTCTCCAATACATGGAAACCATTCCCAACATCTATTACCATTCTGAAATAGACTCTAACAAATATGAATGATAGATTGGGATCAACAACAACATGAACTTGTTTTAGATCAATTCAAAAATGATGAGGCCATCATAGAGTTCATGGGACTTCGAGCAGACATACCAGTAGGAGATCACAAAGTAGGGTTTTTCATGGAACTGGAACAAGAGGGATACTTTGGTGGAGAGATTGAATTTTTCAGTTGCAAAAATGAAAGAAAAAACATAAAGATACGATCCCATAGAGAAAACCACACTATGGCTCTATCAGATGTAGAAAAGAGAAAAATAAAGGATGCATCTAAAGGTGAAAACCTCCCAGAGGCACTCAAAGATGGAGGATTCAATCTCCCCATATCCGAATATCAAGAAAAATCAACAATCCTAGTAGAAGAAACAAAATCCATAAATGCTGGTATAGTAGAGGACCCAAAGATAACATACCATGTAGCATCACTTGATCCGGAGGAGAAATAAAACTTCACAAAATTCATCAATGAGAGAAAGATAAACTTTTCCTAGACCTATGCCGACATGCTTGGACTAGATCCAACATTAGTAGTGCATCATCTAGCTGTCATCCCTAAAGAAAAGCCTATCAAATAAAAACTCAGAAAGATGCATCCCTAGATAGAATTATTGGTGAATGTAGAACTAAATAAATTATTGGATGTGGGTTTCATTAGACCCGTCGACTATCCATAATGGATATCGAACCTAGTACCAGTGTCCAAACCTATTGGGGGCATAAGGATATGTACAAACTCTAGGGACTTGAATAAAGCTTGTCTAAAAGATGACTTTCCATTCCCAAAAATTGACATGATAATATATCTCACAAAAGGCCATGAGATGCTTTCCTTAATGGATGGTTTCTCAAGATATAGGTAGATAAAGATCTCTCCAAATTACCAACAAAAAATGGCAATCACTTGTGCTTGGGGAACTTTGTGTTGGAATGTAAGGCCTTTTGGACTAAAGAATGTAGGAGAAACCTATCAAAGAGTGATGACAACCATATTCCATGAAATGATACTCAAAATCATGGAGGACTATGTGGATGACATCCTAGAAAAGTCAATCAAAAGGGAAGATCACTTGAAAAACCTAGCAAAGGTATTTGATCAATTAGAACAGTACAATCTGAGACTCAACCCTAAGAAATGTGTTTTTGGAGTAACCTCTGGAAAATTATTAGGATATATAGTTTCAAGAAGAGGGACAAAGGTGGATCCTGCCAAAGTAAAATCTACAATGGATATTCCTCCACCAAAGACACTTAAACAACTGATGAGCCTACAAGGGAAGGTGCAATCAATTAGGTGATTTATCACACAACTAGTAGACAAATGTCATCCTTTCACTCATCTCTTACACAAGGAAATCACCTTAAAATGGGATGGGAGATGTGACCAATCATTTCATCAATTTAAGGAGTACCTAATTTTCCTCTTGTACTCATGCCACCAATTCTAGAAAAGGAGATAATACTTTATGTGTACCACACAAGCAACATTAGGAGCTCTCTTGGCACAACTAGATGAAAAAAATAAAGAAAGGGTAGTATACTATATCAGCAGAACACTGGTGGGATATGAACTAAACTATTCACCCATTGAAAGAGCTTGTCTCTCAGTCGTGTTTTCTACACAAAAGCTAATACATTACATCTTGAACAGAAAAGTGAAACTGATATCGAAGGTGGACCCACTAAAATATTTACTAGCAAAAGCAACCTAAATAGGATAGATAGCCAAATGGGTGATGATCCTAAGGGAATTTGATATAGATTACATAGACAAGAGAGCTATAAAGGGACAACTCATAGAAAACCAATTGGTCGAAGAACCCATAGATGATCACAAACCTCTCAAAGTGGATTTTCCAAATGATAATTTTTTTATTAAAGAACAGATAGGCCAATGAACACTATACTTTGATGGGTCCCATACTCAACATTGTTCAAGAGAAAGAATATTATTTCTCAAACCACATAGAGATAGTATACCCAAAGCCTACAAGATTGCATTGCCCTATACAAACAATATTTCAAAAGATGAAGCTCTTATCATGGGGCTCAAAATGGAAATCAAATGGAGGATAAAAGAGATACATGTCTTTGGAGACTCCCAGCTAATAATCAGGTAGGTGAATAATGAGTACCAAAAAAAACATGAAAAATTTCTACCATACAAAATAATTTTTCATATTTTCAAGGAGTACTTCACCAAAATAACCTTTGAACAAGTTCCTCGAGTTAGTAGCAGAGTTGTAGATGCAATAGCCACCATAGGATCACTGCTAGATATTCCTTAGAATGTATCTAAGTAGGAATTCATTATGGAACAACTACTAGTGTTGGTATTTGACATCCCAAAAATAGAAATGGTATGTGTTGTTGTTGATCCTAACTCCCCATGGTACCAAGATACATCTGACTATATCCACAATGGTATCATACCACTTGACTTAATGACTATTCAAAGGAAAACCTTCACCCATTAGACCTCTCATTTTATGATCTTAGGATAAAACCTATACCGTCATAGCATAGATAGTATTTTACTCTGATGCCTCAACAAAGAAGAAGTACAAATGGCCTTATAAGAGGTCCACGAAGGTATTTACAGATCCCACTCTAGCAGACCTAACCTTGTCCAAAAGCTACTCAGAGTAGGATACTATTGGCCTTCCATGGAGCAAGACTACATTCAACATTCTAGAAGGTGTCAACAATGCCAACAACATAGTGATCTAGTTCATTCACCAACACAAGAGTTGAGACCCATCACAACACCATGGCCTTTTTCACAATGGGGATTAGAATTGGTAGGTAAGATATCACCTGCTTCATCCAATAGGCATAAATTCATTATCACCACAATAGAATATTTCACAAAATGGATAGAGGAAATTCCATTGACTTATATCACTGATAAATAGATATCAAAATTCATTTTGAATTATCTCATTTGTAGGTATGGAATCCCACAAATAATTGTAATAGACAATGGCACCCCATTAAAGAATTGAGATGTCCAAGAAATTTATTCCAAATTCTCTATCCAACATAGATTTTCTACACCCTAATATCCTCAAGGAAATGGTCAGGAAGAGGCATCCAATCAAATAATCTAAAAAATATTTAAAAATATTGTCAATGATGTCGGCCATGATTGGGATTTATAGCTAAATCTAGCCTTATGGGATTATAGAACTAGCTTCCACAAACCTATTGGTGCCACACCTTTTTCCTTGGTCTATGGATCAAAAGACATGTTACCTATTGAATTCAAAATCCCCTCACTACGAGTCTCACTAAAAGGCATGGTAAGTAATGAAGAATACGTGGTATCCAGATTGAATGAATTAGAGCTCCTAGATGAAAGGCATTTGAGCATGTTAAACCATATGTAGGTTTATCAGAATCAGCTCAAATGAAGCTATGACAAGAGAATCAAAGATATAAATTTTCAATTTGGTGACTTGGTCCTCAAGGAGAATCAAAAGATACAATTGAATTAAGATGGCAAGGGTAAATTTGAACCCAACTGGTTAGGTCCATTCATCATAACAACAAGTTATGGCTATGGGGCATATTAATTGGCTACTCTTGAAGGAGAATCTCTAGCCTAACCATTGAACAACAACCACCTCAAAAAGTCATATACATGAAATGTGTCAAAATACCCTAGGCAAAAAGGTAAAAATCCAAAAAAAAAGAGAAAAAATACAAACAAAAAAAAAGCAAGAAAATATAGTAAAGAGAAATAAACTATTCTTTCAGTGAAAACCACTTTGTGGCACTCCAAGAATAGGTACCATAGTGAAAACCTAGTAAACAAGCACTATGTATGAATAAAACATACATTATTATCTATCAATATTTTTTTACAACATTCACCCATCCATTTCACGAATCATGTGTCCAATCATGGCTTGTCATTGATTGGGGTAAGTCATTTTATTTGGGGCAACTTCCCAAAGCTAATCATGATTTATATCTAGTAGAATTCAATCAAGGTCATAAAACAACAAAAGTAAAAAACACTACAAAACAACAAAGATCAAAAACATGTTGAAAATATCAAAACAAACAACATCATTGGGTTATTCCTTCACTCAAATAGTCTAAGATATCAACATTTGCTTGAACCTTAAAGCTAGTTCAAGTTAATTTCCCACAACATATCCTCTAGACAAAAAAACATATTATCATCCATGCTATCGATGTTTTTTACCCAAAAAATAGTTCATTCTTTGAGTCAAATAGTCAAACTACGTGTTCTCTGCATGTACAATATAGGCAATGATTTTTAGCCCTTGAGACCCTAGGTTAGTCCCCTTAGGTTTCCATCATGCTTTATTTCACTTAGTCAAAAGTACAAAATCCAAACAAATTCAAATATATAAAATACCAAAAAAAATTACAAAAGAGATAAGGTCAAACCAAGCAAACTATGAGCCTCTGCATGGACAACATAGGCAAGACTTATCTTTGATGAGCCCCCAAGGCCCTAGGTTAGTCCCTTGAAAAAAAATTTAAAAAAATAGCATCATAAAACCTTAAAAAAAAAACAAAAGGAATGTCCCGTCATCAACATTCACAATAAAAATTTCAACCATAATAAACAAATCATCCCAATCACCCTTTGACAAAACAAAGCAAACATCAACAGCTAGATCTTTCAAGAAATTTTTTTTGCAAAAGAGTTGACTATAAACAAACAAAAACAATGCCAAAGTATCAACCACCTATCCTTTTAAACAAGTCCCAACAACATCCTGAGATATGCCTTAACAGATCTATTCCTACAATAGACATGATCAACAATGGATAATAGTACCACCCTAAACATATATGGCAGGTTATACTTTAACTTTGTTTTTATCTTTTTGTGGTCTTACTTATTTGATTTATTTTATTGAATCATTCCTAGGATCTCTCAAGGATTTCCATAAGGATTTAGAGAAGAAGGAATGGGGGAAATTGAGCATTATCTCAATTTTTTATTTGTAAGACATGTTTGTAATATTACCATGGTGAATACTTGCTTTATTGAGTATGGAAGTTGTATTAAAATAGTTCGTGAAGTAGTTACATGTTAGGTGTTCTATACCTCTTTGTGTGATTGGTCTAAAATGTTTTTCATGCAATACCCCCTATACTTTAAAAAATATTTTCGTATTTCTGGTATGAACAAAGATACTCTTTGTTTGTATAGTCAAAGTCCACGCAATGGATACAATGTCACCTTGGTAATTCATACCTTTGTGCATCGTATTTTTTTCTACATCAAATAGGATTGTTCAAATATTGAAGTATCTAAAGCAAAGAAAATTTACATCATCAATTCTATCCATCATCACGTTTCTACTAACTAGCACACCATCATCATACTTCTTCTAATTAACATCATTTTTTCATAATTCTTCTAAATTAACAATCATCGTGCATAACACATCATTAGTACCATATCCATTCTATATCCACAAATGTTATCAATACATATCATGATGATAATAAACCAAATAAAAACATCAGGTATCATGTATGGTGCAGTCATCTATCAACATCCATCATCATAAAATGAGACAAAGTATGATTCCTTCATCTATATCAGCATCACATAAACATACAATAAGGCTTAATCGAAGAAGGTATATCTGATATATATCATCATCAAAAAGGAATATGTCATAAGTACATCCATAGTGCAGCAAGTGTGATAGGAAAGTACAAAATCATAACATATATATGAGGTCATGACTAGACCGATGAATATATATATAACACACATGTCTACAAAATTCCTCTACACCATGAAACAACATGAAGATCAAGTCCCAAAATGCAATCCCACTGCATCAAGAAAGTCCCACTCCAATACAATGAACTGGGAAATAGGATCAAATAGGTGATGAGACATCTCTCTCTCATCATGAGTGGTCAGAGATTCACTTGCAAGCGACATAAACCAAGATGTTAGAATTTCACTCTAAAACAACGAAGAAACATAAACTAACACATGCTAGATGAAAAAAAAATGCTTAAATGGAAAATGGACACAAGCTAGGGTTGTGAACACAAGCATGATGAGAAAATGATGCTTAAATAGAAAATGGACACAAGCTAGGGTTTTGAATGCAAGCAAGATGACAGAATGATGCTTAAATGAAAAACAAACGTAAGCTATGGTTTCACCCTGAAACAAGTGAAACAACATAGAAGACACATGCTAGGAGACAAACAACATGCATGATGCTAAAATACACAAGATAGGGTTTTCAACACATGCATGGTAACAAAACGATGCTTAATGGAAAATAGACATAAGCCAGGGTTTTGAACACAAGCCAGATGACAAAATGATGCTTAAACAAAAAATGAATGCAAGTTATAGTTTCACTCTAAAACAAGTGAAGAAACATAAAACGACACATGCAAGATGACAAACACAAGCTAGGGTTTTCAACACAAGCAAGACGACAAAATGATGCATAAACAAAAAATGAACGCAAGTTAGGGTTTCACTCTAAAACAATTGAAGCAACATAAAATGACACTTGATAGGTGACAAATGATAGTTGAGATGGTAAAAAAACACAAGACAATGTTTTAGAATACAAACATGTTGAAGAACGATATTCATAATGGTAAATGAACACATACTAGGGTTTGGACAAAGCTAAGAGAAAAATGACAGACAAAGACTCAATTACCAAATTTTGGAACAAATGCTCAATAGGAGATAGAAAAATGTGCTAGTTTTGAACAAATGCACAGTTTAAGGACAAGTGCACAAGATTTTGGGCGTAGTTTCAAGACAAGTGCGTAGTTTTAGAACAACTACACATTTTATAGACAGCTACATAGTTCTTGAACAAGTGCTAAAAATAAATGCACCAGTTTTGGACAAATGCACCAATTTTGGATAGAAACACCAAAAACACTTGAAAAATGCACCAAAACCAAGACAAATGTGCCAAAACCTCAAAACCAGTGCATTTTTCTGATAGGACTTTGCACATGCAAAATGAGAATGAAAATATGACAAAAGCGAAGGGCGAAAAGGTGCATACCAAGGCACCGATGTCTAAAGGTATTCTATACTCTTGAATGAGCTCATAATGATGTGGGGAAACCTTGAATCTCATCATTCTCCCTCAACAACTGACATAATGTAATATCCAGAGACAAGAATTAGCAAATGGAACCAAGAACAAATGATCCAATTTGAAGAAAAATTTCCTATATAACACCTCAAGGAAACCCTAATTACACTTAGTAAATCTTCCTACTTACAAATTAGAAGCTTTGAATGAGAAACAATGCAAAAAACATAGAAGATTCCATCTAAAAACTTCAAAATGACAAATACAATACTGTCAAGAGTCTAACCTCAAAACTTGAAATTTTTGGTCAACCTCTTGAGGGGGCAGCATAGAGTCCTACAATCATTCCACTGAACACTGGGGCATAGTGGGGCATAATTTAAAAAAAAAAATTAATCATAAAAATGGAATCTTTGAAACAAAGCAACCAGTACTTTGTATCAAACAGGGGCAAAATGTACACATGTTAAATTGACTTGACACCTATCACACAACATTGAACGACATCAAACAACACTAAATGACATCAAACAACACTAAACGACATAAAAAAAACACTGAACGACATCAAACAACCTCAAGCAATGTCAAACGATATGGAACATAATCTCACATCATCTCACATCATCTTAGAATGACTCAGAATCATCTCATAACACATTGGAATGACTCCAAATCATCCTGTAACACTTCAGAATGACTTGAAATCATCCTGTAACACTTCATAATGACTCAAAATTATCTCATAACACCTCAAAATGACTTAGAATCATCCTGTAACTCTTTAGAATGACTTGGAATCATCCTATAACACTTCAAAATGACTCAGAATCATCCCATAACACTTCAGAATGACTCACAATCATCTTGTAACACTTAAGAATGACTCAGAATCATCCTGTAATACTTCAAAACGACTCAAAATCATCCCGTAACACTTTGTAATGACCCAGAATCATCTCATAAAACTTCTAAATGACTCAGAATCATCTCACAACACTTCATAATAACTCAGAATCATCCCACAATGTCTGAGATCAACTTGAAATCACCCCAAAATAGTTCAAAATCATCTCATAACGTCTCAGATCATCTCGGAATCACCCCGAAATAGTTTGAAATCATCGCGTAATGTCTCGCATCATCTCAGAATCATCTTGGAATGATCAAAATCATATCACAACGTTCTCGCATCACACCACATCACATCACATGAAAATGACATCAAAAACCCTAATTCCTCTTTTGATTAAATAATACAACATTATTTAATTAATTCACTTTTCATCATTTTGGATAAATTTAATAAATTTTATTTATTTAATAAAGTCCTAAAAACCCTAATTCCTCTATTAATTACATAAAACAACGTTATTTAATTAATTCATGTTTCATCATTTCGACCAATTAAATAAATCTCATTTATTTAATAAAGTCCTAATCCCACCTTATTTCATCCTAATTAATTAAATAACTCCAATTATTTAATTACATTGCTAAATCACCTTATTTCCCTAAGTGGATTAAATTATTAAATAATAATTTGATTACAACACTTTCCCTCCAAAATTTTGAATTAAACTATTCAAATCAATCATCAAAAACTAAATCAAACTAATGCAACTTTGTTTACAAAAATCAAACTTGATTTTGACATTCAAACCCCAAAAAAGAATTAATTAATTAAATCAATTAATTCATATTTCTCACCCACTTTCTAATTGAGCAAATTACGATTGTTGACTAAGAAATGTAATTTGTTTAACTAATCCATCTATTATGTTAACTAATCAATCTATTTAGTTAACTAAAACATCACATTCCTAACTAAGCCATCACAAAGTTGACTGATCAATTTATTTGGTTAACTGATCAATCGGAGTCTTGACTAGCCAATCTATTTCCCAATCATGCAAATTGTGCAATCAAATTTGTACAATTATCTCATGTCTAAATCCTCTCAACACACTCCGAACATTGATCTGGATATTCTTCAAAACAATCCTGATCATCCTTTTCAAATCTCATTTTCTATATAACAAACCCCTTTCCTCACAAATAAGGATTGGAGAATTCATATGCATTGAGCAACAAAGTGTTGTAAAGATCATCTTTGGGAGAGCTTCATCCATTGTCTTTGATCAACCAAACACAACAAGCATTCATCCACACTTTGCACACAAACTTTTGAGGCTTCGGTGTGATAAGAACAATCCAACATCAAGCGAATACACTCCGCTATGGGATGGTAAAAGCTATCTTTTGTTCTCATTTGGTAATTAGTAGGTTCCTTATCATGCTTGCAATAGGATAGTTTCAATTTCATATGTGTAGGAGTTCCTAGATCTTAGATTTAAGCTTTTTGGCTATAGATTATATTTCTTTGTCAGATTGCTCTAATGTCCCTCTTGGATCATTAATTTAACATCCTCATTCCCCCTCATACACTAACATTGTGTGTCCAAAAATGAAAAGTACTTTTATCCAACTTATGCAATGCTTCGGGAATATAAAAAATGTGTATCCAAAAATGAAAAGTACTTTTATCCAACTTATGCAAAGATTTGAGAATGTAAACATTATGTACCCAAAAATGAAAAGTACTTTTATCCAACCTATGTAAAACTTCAGGAATGTAAACATTGTGTACCCAAAAGTGAAAAGTACTTTTATCCATATTATGCAAAGCTTCAAGAATGTTTAAACATTTTCCCTATAGATTTGATGATTTTCACTATTGAAATAATTTTGAAATGATTTAAAATGGCTACACTAAATGGATGATTAGACCTAGATGCATAAAATAGAAATTCCTAAAAATTGCCAAATTGAAACAGTGGGTTACCAACACATCCGGGAAGTGTAGAAAACCATAAAAAGCTCAAAAAAGTTAGTTTTTAGAGGCTCTGAAGGACTCATTCACCCATGGGTGAATGGGTCTTTGTTCAGGGTTTTTAGAAATGAGAAATTCAATTTCTGAGTTATTTAATGTATTCTCTATTTAGGGTTACAAACTGCTATTGATAGTTTTAGAATTAGAAAATCGGAGCTAAATGCAAGTGTAAAATGATGCTAAATGACAACCAAACTGACCAATTTCTAAATGCAAGTTTAATCCAATTTTCTAATTTAAGTGACTGAAAGTATGCTATTATGTAAATACTTTGAAAAATCAATCTAACATTGTGCAATTATTGTTGAATTTTAAGACTTAAATGAATGCAAAATGCAAGCTTACACCTAAAATGTAATGCAACTTTAAGCCAAATTTAGAAACCCTAAATGCATTGAATTAACTCAAATCCTAGATATTTGGTTTGAATGTACTCCAAATCAGAAATTAGAGTTTTTAAATATGTCTGGTTCACCAAAATGAAACATAAAAAAATAGGGTAGGTTCAAAACACATAGGGTTTAATACTAAATTTGGAATATTTCACCAAACTTACTATAAATAGAAAGGAAAAAATGGGTTTCGTGAACCTACCTATTTTCTATTTCATTCTAGAAATTATATTCTTCAAGATAGAATCAATTTTCAGCCCTTAGGTGAGTCAATTCTATAGAAGATCTGCAAATTTCCTTTATGTGTGTGTGGATAGGGTGTAAAGCTCAAACAACACTTTTGGGAGATGTAAATAAAATAGCAAATGACCTAAAATATATAACCTAAGGCCTGACTCATGTAGATGGAGCATAGATCTAACATATAAAATCAACTTTGTGTAGATTGGATGAGTGGAGGACACTTAAAACTTGCCTCAAAAATAATTGCAAAGTGTCATGTTTGGTTGTAAAGTGTACCGAGACAACTTTTTGATAGAAAAGACTGAATAGGGGTTTTGGGAGAAATATTAAAAATATCGAATACACATTCATGACATGTAAAGGTTAGATCTGATATATGAAACAAAGGACTAATAGAAAAAATGAACCTCAAGAAGATCTGAGAAGGGGAAAATTTTGTGCACCTATTACAAAATGTCATTTCTAGAAGTTGTCTTGGGACTCATTCACCTATAGGCGAATGGGTTTTTGTATAGATTTTCAAATTTGATTTTTGTATCCTCTTCTCTTGTGTTTTCACTTCCAGATTCTCTGAGTTTCATAGTCAGAAAGTTAGAAATAAATTCAGGATCTAAGTTTTCATGAGATGACAACAAATGCAACTTTGCTATTTTGCACTTTTCAGAACTTCAATTTTTCTTCAACCTATGAACCTACAAATCTGCAACACATAAAGAGAGTAAAGAGAGAGGGGAAAATATTTCTTTTGGGTGAATGGGGGTTTGCCTTGGTCAAACCCCATTTTTGTAATTAAACCTTGAAATGAAACAATGAAACATGAAGGAATGATGAATGAACAAATGAAATTTTTCAACTCACCAAACCCTTGATTAAACCTTTGAAGGACTGAAATCTTGATGTTGATATTGCATGAAATGGTTTCAATGGATATGGATCTTGATGCTTCAATCTTTCTTTGAATCTTTGACTTCAATGCTTTGATTAGATCTTGAAACCAAAATCACAATGTTAGCTCCAAAAACATTCATGAATAAACATAACTTTTACATGATCCTTGAGATCTTTAATGCTGCGAAAAATGATGAAATTTGCTCGTGAATACTCTTAACAATAATCTTGGCTCTTGTTAAGTTCACCTCATGCTAAATGTTTTGAATTGATAAAATAACCTTGTATTTATAGACATTTATTCTTAATTTCCCAAAATTAAATCATTGCAAGTCAACATTTGAAATTTGAATTTGGGATGATAAAAATACCATAAAAACATGTTTTAAAAATGGGTTCCAAGAATTAGGAAGGACCCATTCAACCATGGGTGAATGGGTCCTAGGTCCCTATTCCTACAACACACATTGCTCAATGTGAAGTGTTATGTTTAGGCATTAATTATTGTCAGAATTCCCCTTCAAAAAATGTAATTAATTAGGTTTTTGAATGAATAAAAGGGCTAATTAAGCTCAATTTAATTAATATGGACCAAATAAGTGTGAAAATGTAAAGGGGTACATTTAAAAACACTAAATTAAGCTATTATTAAGTCCATTTTAATAAGGAGGGCCCAAAAAGTGAGAAAATGTAAAGGGATACATTTTTCTACACTACAAGAGCAATAATTATTGTCATGAGCATTATCAAGAAAGTCAAGAGTAACCATTAAAGGAATTATTACGGAAATTCAAGATCAAAGCATCATGTCAAAGTGTATGTGATTTTGTTCATGTTTATGTTATTATATTCTTTGTGAAGAGTAATCCTTGTAGGTATCCAAGCAATTCAAGAAATCTAAGAAATTCAAGAAAGCAAGATCTAAGCCTTAAGGAGATGTGTATAACGTTAGTCCTTCAAGGAAGCCATTGAAGCATGGTGAGTTGCAACACTTTGTGGATTCATCATTTTTTCATATTATTTGTCTATTTATCATTGATATTTCCATTGTGGAAGAGGAAACACTAACATGAGGTTTGACCAAGGAAAGCCCCTAAATGGCACAACCTTTCTTCTCTCTGAATGTGCAGTTTCTAGGTCAGAGGATTATTGAAGGAATTTTGAAGATCAATTACTCATTTTTGTAATCAAAACCATACACCTTGACAACTCATGGAAACTCAATTATAGAATTATCTAACTATGATCGTACAATGATACAAGTGGGAAATAGAATCTCTAATATGACACTAGAGGATTGTGAAATCATATCTAAATTATCCCTTCAAAGATAGTGGCATGTGGGTCACCTATGTTCAACATTTTCAACTCTAAATTTATATCAAAGGTACATAGTGTCCTTCTCAGCTCTTTCCTGTAGTCTATTTTTATCTGTGGTTTTTTAGATCTATTGTATTTGCATTAGAAAATTAATTTCCATTATTAGGTCAATTAAATTATTACATTTCATCTTGAGTTCAATTTTAGATTTTTTCAAGGGAAAGTTGGCTCACCTTTTAGGTTGTAAGACAATAATATACCTTGTCCAAATCCAATCAAATCCCCATCATATTCATACATTCCAATGAAATTAGGGAAAGGTGTCCAAACCCTAAAGTAAAATATCTAAGGTTTCCCTTTCCATCTGTTTCATTTTGGTGAAATAGGCATGTTAACATTACATACCTTTAGAAATTTGACACATTACATCCTAGATCTAGTTTGGGAATTTCATTTGTTTGCAATTTTCATTTAGGCATTAATTTTTGAATCATAAAAAGCATAAAATTCAAAAACAATATATATCATACTACATCATAGGTTGCAATAGGGTTTATTTTAGTCATTTTGGCTCAAATTTACATTCAAGTGGCATCTCAAAATTTGCATTAGGTCATTTAAATCTGAAAACAAAAAAACTAAAAAATGAAAGTGTCATTATGTGCATATAGTTCAAAAAATTAAAAAAGTGCATTGTTTTGTTTCAAATTTGCATCAAAATCATTATTTTCACAATTTTGCATATTAGAATCAGTTATTTGTTGCATTTTAGATTTGGAAATTTCATTTACAGTTTTTATAGTTTTGTGTTTTGAACTTCCCGCTCCTCTGCATTTTGAACTTCCTACATGCATGGTGGACTCTATTTTTGGGGACCCCCTTTGCCTCCCTGACCCGTGCACCTCTCTTTTGGGCCCGTGTCTATTGGGTACCACCTCTATGGGATCATTTCTTTCTCCTACGGGCTTTTCGAAGTCTTTGGCTGTTCCGGGTGAATCTTCTATGTTGACGATGGAGATCTCTCTAGTTGTCGATTGTAAGGATGTGCTTTCCAATGGAAAACAAGTCTCCTCCTTGTTTCCTTCTTTACCTGAGGTTGTCTCAGCTTTTGGAATGGAGTTTGACATTCTTGATTCAATTTGTGACAGGATTCTCTCCTCCATGGAGAATGTTGTTGTGGGTAGATTTCTTTCTCACCGTCCAATGGTGAATATGGTTCGAAAATGGGTTGCAACAAAGTGGCACCTTAAGGGTAGTGTGGAGATTTGTGCAATGGCTGGTGGCCTTTTCCTGTTTAGATTCACGGCTACAGAGGACATGGTGGCAACTTTGTCACCAGGTCCATGGGTTTATGGGAAACACAACATGGCTATGTGTCATTGGAAACCTGGTTTCGACCTTGCTACAAATCCGAATAAGTTGGCTCCAATTTGGGTGTGGCTGTTGGGCTTACCTCTGGAGTATTGGGATGAAGCCATCTTCAAAGGTATTGGGGATTCGTTGGGTCAATTCTTTGCCATAGATTCTATCACAAAGTTGAAATCCAAGTTAGTCTTTATGAAATTCTATGACAATATTTGTGTTGATAAAATCCTACCAAACTCTATCAAGTTGTGTTCTAAGTTTGGCAGTTGGATACAATCTGTATGTTATGAAAATGTTGTGGTATACTGTCAAAAGTGTGCCAAAGCTAGGCATTTCATTTCTGATTGTAAATCCATAGTCAGTCGAGAGTTTAAGGATAATGTGAAAATCCCACTACATCTAGAAATGTTTTGTGGCTGTCGAATGACTCTGGGATTGTTCCCCTAGATGCTTCTCAGTAGCATGACGATCCTCTACATCCACCCTCCCCTGTTGGTCCACCTTCTGAACTATCTAACCCTAGTGCTTTTTTGGAATATTTTTTTAAATCCCTATCTATCCTTTTGACTCAAGACACTAGCTCTTCGACTGTTAATCCCCTGTTTGAGGGGGTCTCTGGAGGGACCCAGGTCCTTGGCTCTTCGGCTATCGACCCTCTGGTTAAGGTTGTCTCTATGGGGACCTGTGAGGCCTTGATTGAGGATGGCGAATTCTGGGAGGAAGAGAGATCTGGTATGATTGATGAATCTATTGAAAGTATGAGGAGTTTGAAGCTTGAGAAAGTTGGGGAAGAAGGGATATGGACAACGCCAAATAAAAAAGGAAGGAAAAAGAAGGTAGATGTAGGAGGGGACTCTAACCCAGGGAGACCTTCTCAAAGGCACACTAGGATGAGAGAAACGACAAATGAGATTGCCTTGGGAAAGCAGAGGACATTGGATGTGTCATCAAAAAAAGGTCAGAAATGAGAATTATGTCATGGAATGTTCGTGGGTTTAATAGCTCCCACAAACAATGTGCTTTGAAGTACTATATAGTTTAGCATAAGATTAATGTTTTCCTACTCTAAGAAACCAAAATGATGATGGTTAATTTTGATAAAATTGCTAAAAAAATTGGCCTAATGCTTCTTATGCCTATAGTGATGTTGAGGGTGCTTTGGGGGGTTTTGTCATGCTTTGGAACCCATCTTCTTTTCGGGGCTCTGAAATATTCCACTGTAAAAATAGTGTGGGGTTTTGTTCACTTACCTTGGTGAAGCCTGATCTATAGTCAATATATATTCTCCTAATCAAAGGAATGCAAGGAGTATTTTGTGGAATAACATGGCAGCTAAAATTAATCTAAATAGGGGAGGTCATTGGCTTGTTGCTGGAGATTTTAACTCTCCCCTTTTCTCGTCGAAAAAAAGTGGTGGCATTTTGGATTACTCTAACAGTATGTGTGATCTGACCAATTTTTTGAATTCTTTGGGTTTATTTGATATCGAGCTCTTGGGCCAGAATTACACTTGGTCTAACATACGGGCTTGTGGTAATCTGATCCAGGTCTGGCTTGACCGCTTCCTCTGCTCTCCTCATTGGACTAATGTCTTAGATGCCAATCTAATAACCTTTCCCAAGACGGTCTCTGACCATAACCCTCTTTTGTTGACCACTAATATTCACCCTATTGTTGGTCCCTTTCCCTTCTGCTGTGAGATAATGTGGAACTCTCATCCTGATTTCAAAAATAAAATTGCTAAATGGTGGAATATTCCTATCCAAGGATCCCCCATGTATAGGATCTTCTTTAAACTTAAATATATTAAAAACATGATAAAAGGATGGAACAAGAATGTGTTCAGGGATGTTTTTCAAAGGAAAAAGTTGTTAGAAGGAGAGTTGAGGACTTTACAAAAGAAAATGGAGGGAGATGATAGTCAGTGAACTCACAACCAGGAATGGGAAACTAGGATGGAATGGGAATGTGTTCTAAAAAATGAGGAGGCCTTTTAGAAGCAAAAATAAAGATTCCAATGGCTGAAGGAAGGAGATAGGAATACCTCCTTCTTTCATGTTTTTATCATCAAACATAGGAAAAGGAACCAAATTTCTAAACTGACCAATGCTACTAGGGAGGTGATTTCAAATCATGCTCAAATTGGCCTCTGTGCGGTTAACTATTTTTAGGAGGCTTATTCGGCCCCTACTGAGGCGCCTAACCTAGCAATGGACAGTGTGATTCTCAATCATCTTCCTACCTCCATTTTCCAGAAAGATAATTTGGGGATCCTTAGTATTGTTTCTATGGAAGAAGTATGTCTGGCTACCTTTATCATGGGGGCTTTCAAATCCCTAGGGCATGATGGTTTTCCTCCTAATTTTTTTCAGACGTTCTGGGATACTGTGGGTGGGGGCCTTGTGCTTGCAGCCAGGGACTTCTTTAAATCGGGCAGGATCCTCAAAAAATTGAACCACACTTTCATTCCTCTCATCCCCAAGATTAGTGAGCCGCTTTTCCATGACTAATTTCCGACCTATTAACCTTTGTAACACCTTTTATAAGATCATTTCAAAGATCCTTGTCAAGCACATCAAACCTCTTCTGGAAAAAATCATTAGTCATACTCAAAAGGGGTTTGTCCCTGGGTGGCATATTCTTGATGCTACTTTGACAACCCATGAACTGCTCCACTCAATAGATAGATGTAACTATGTGGGGGTGGGTCTCAAGCTTGAAATTTACAAAGCTTATCATAAAGTGTTATGGGATTTCATCCCGAAGGTCTTGGCTAATTTTGGTTTCAACAGTTTGGTCATCAAACTCATTATGGAATGTGTTAATACTATCAAGTACTCAGTTATTGTTAATGGATGCCCCTTTGGGTTCTTCCTTGCTGGTAGAGGGCTCAGAAAAGGAGACCCCATGTCCCCCTATCTTTTCATAATGATTGCTAATGTGCTCAACAAGAATTTCATGGGTTTTCTATCAGAGGGCTCCATTATGGGCATTAGAGCGACTTCCTCACAGGATCCAATTGTTGTGCAATAGTTTGTGGATGACACTTTTCTTTTTGGGAAAGCCTCTGTGGTGGAAGCTAGGAAATGGAAAGCTTTTCCTAACAACTATGCCTCATGTTCTGGTCAAAGCATCAATTATAATAAAAGAATGATTTATTTCTTTAACTGCATGCCTAATTTGCAAAACAGGGTGACTGTGGTCTTGGGATGTGTCAGTGGATCTCTCCCATTAGTTTACCTTGGGCTCCCCCTCACAGTTAAGGAGGTTCCCACTAATTTCTGGAACTTGATTCTGGAAAGGATCCAAAGGAAATTGGCTAGGTGGAAGGGCTCAATCCTAAGCCATGCTGGAAAACTCCAACTTCTCACTACGGCTCTCCAAGGTATCCAAACTTACTTCCTCTCCATTTTAAGATGCCTAAGTATATTGCTGATAAATTTGAAAAAAATCAAAGGAATTTCCTTTGGTCCAGGACTAAGGAAAAGAAGAAACTTGCTTTGGTGAAATGGGAAAGGGTCTGCTAGGCAAAAAATTGTGGTGGACTTGGAATTAGGACAATCGTCAACTCTAATAGATCTCTGATGGCCAAGGTTGGTTGGGATCAGTTAAGGAACACTAAGGACTGGTGTAAAATTCTGAATTCCAAATATCTCTAGGATAGGCCCTTGATTGATTGTCTCTCAGGGTCTCATCCCCAAGGTTCTATTATCTGGAGGAGCATTTGTAGCACACAAATCCTGTTAAAGAAAGGGATTAAGTGGAAAATGGGAAATGAGATTAGAATCAGATCCTGGGAAGATTCTTGGCTAATTGACTCCCCTCTGGCTTGCTCTGACTTTATGGCTATGATGGGTGCGGCCTAAAGATTCTTTGGCATCCATATCAGTGACTACATTTATGGACCCCCCAGAGCTAGGATTTGGAGAGACCTTACTCTCTATTGCCCACAATCCCATGACCTTTTTTGTTTGGCTCGGTCCCTTTAGGTGATTATTTCTGGTACCAAGTTTCCATCCTATGATAGGGAAGATGAATTTTTTTGGACTTTAGACAAATAGGGGGATCTCTTTGTGCGGTCGGCTTATAGACTACTGACAAACAAAAATTCTACTGAGGAACACTGAAAGAAGTTTTGGAATCACCACATGATCCCTAAAATTAATATCTTCCAGTGGATGACCTATCATAACAAGATTCTTACCTAGGACAACTTGAGGAAAAGGGGTTTTTTCTTTCCCAATAGATGTTTTCTTTGCAAGAATGGGGAGGAATCTATCAATTGCCTTTTATTACACTGCCCATTTGCTGCTGAATTTTGGGGACTAGCTTTCGAGAAACTTGATGTCCCTTGGGTTATGAGAAAGAATCTCTTATCATTCATTCTAGGTTGGTATGGTTCATATTCCCATCCTCTGCCTGGTGAAATTTGGAATCAAGTCCCTCCTATTTTGGGATGGTGTTTGTGGAAGGAGAGGAATAATAGGGTTTTTTAGGAATGTTGAGAGGAGCCCCAAGGATGTTTTTGGCATTGGTGCTTGGCTCATTGAGGAGAATATCTCTCTCTTTAATGGGAAACTCCTGAAGATGGGGCCATTGGATTATGAAATAAAAATGGCCAAGGAGTGGCACTAGGAGTTAAAGGCTCTCTTTTGATAATTCGAAACTCTTAGCTAAGAAAAATACTAAATGGGAGCCTCCGGATAGAGGATGGTTTAAACTTAATTTTGACGGGGCTGCTAAGGGCAACCTAGGTGGGGCAAGTATTGGTGGAGTTATCAGAGATCCTATGGGGGCTTTGGTGGTGGGATTTGCTGGAGGTATTGGGTTTCAGTCTTCATTAGTGGCGGAGGCTCGTGCACTACTAATGGGCCTCAAAATTGTTGTTTCTTTGGGGATTGCTTATCTCCACATTGAAGGTGACTCCAAGTCTATTACAAATGTTGTGAATAAAGACAGACTAATTGGCTGGAATACTAAGGATATATTGTTGGATGCTAGTTTCCTTTTAGCCAAATTTAGGGAGAAAAAGGTGACTCATATTTTTAGAGAGGGCAATCAAGTGGCAGATGCCTTGGCTAATCTTGGCTTTGGCTGGGAATTCGCTAAATTTTGGAGGAAAATGGAGAGGTTACTACCAAAAATTCAAGCTTTAATCACATGGGAACAAAGCAACCATGTTATATAATGATTTTAAATCCTTGGATGACAGGAGCTAAATGGGGGTTCCACCTGGCTGTTTTGGGGGTCTGGTGGATGAGTGTCAACATTGAGATGGTGTACGGGTGGTGGGTTTCTAGTAGAGATTTTTGTGTGTGGGGCATGGATTGGAGGATCCACGTGTCTGTCCTTTGGACATGGTGGATGGGGTCTGGTTCTAAGGTTACAGAAAGGTGGAAGGGTTTAAACTTGAAGGATGGAAACATGACTAAAATTGGTGGCTTAATGATGGTTAGTTGGAAAGACGTGACTTCATTAAATCTGAGGAACCGTACCATGCGATCTATTCTGTTGGGGAGTGTGGGATATCTTGTTTTATCTCATTCTTGCATTAGTCTGTGTGAGAGTATTTATAATGATTTGACACTTCATTATGGAAGCTTGCCCCCTTCTAAGGTCTTCAAGCTTGATAGTTTAGTGTGGGTCTCCTTTGGCACCTTTTGGATGGTTTCTAATTTTAGTTATACATCCATTCCGTATTGTTTTTTGCGCATTCCCTACATGCCCTCCAAGTCTTGCCTTGTTGGCCACAATCATCCCAAGGACTTCATTAAATTCATTGTCAAATCACCCTCTGGTGATTTTCCCTTCCGCGCATGCGGCCTATACGTGGGTTTTATTATCCTTTTCTGTATACCTTTCCTTAACAATCACAATGTGATAATCATTCGTGGTTGCTGCATTTGGTATTTTTTGCAAATTCTTGGGCTTCCTATACAGATTGGTAAAATGGGTGGTGAGTAGGTGAGGACTGAACCAGACAACTGGGAGGAGTTTCGGAACACCCCTTTAGTCTGGAACATCTGTGTAAGGAAACATCACTTCACTTATGAAGACCTTGGTTGGTCATGATCCTAACTTGTCGGATCAATTTGCCAACTCGTGGAAGGATCGTTGGGTCTCCATTGGAGGAATCTCATTTTAAATCAGTGAGGAAGTCATAGGGCAAGCCATGGGATTATTGTGTACTGGGAAAAAATACCCCAAACACACCAAGAAACTGGATCATGAAAGCTTAAAATCTTTTTTTAGAGATGAGGAGGCCTCGATGTGAAACCAGTTGGGTTTTGAGAGAGATGCTCTCCCGAAGCCCTGGGATCAGGTGTGCATGTCGCTGATGAAGTACATCACCTTGGAAGGTAGGTTTAAATCCTGCTTCTTTTATCACTTCCCCCTGTTAAATCATTTAAGACACAAGATGTTTCTTAGTTTCCCATTCTTTCTTTTAATGGACTTGGAAAACTCGGTCAAAAAATGCAAAGAGTCGGCCAGCCTTAACCCCAGTGATCTCCTTCCACTCCTGCTCCATCAAGGGCTCATCTTGAGACTTTATCCCTTTCATCTGGCCCTCTTTCCTCCTAAAGCTATCATGGTTGTTCGCATTGAGAACATTGAACCCCTGTCGACTATGAATTATTCCCTAGTTGAGTCTAAAAGCCCTCCCCAAAAGTCCAATACGGGCATTGTGGGGAAAGCCAAGGTTACCACCAAGAAGATTAAGGGAGGTTTGGGTAAGGATCATGCTAGCACAGCAGAGGGTCTTTGTGAATTGAAATCTACTCAAGCAGACTCGGCCTACAAGGCCACCACTACTAAAAAAGGAAAGGAGAAAGGCATGTCGGCCCCGACTGCTAAGGATGGAAAGGGCAAGAACGCTATAAGGAAAGACTCCAAAGGTGATATGGTTGTGGGGGCCACTGAGATGACTGGTGGGAAAATGCTAGAAGGAGATCTGGGAGGCTTGCTAAGAACAACAAAAAGAGGTTGATTATTGAAGATTCAGAGGAGGAGCAATCTGACAACAAAGGGTACAAGGAAGAAGAAACTAAAGATGATGAGGAAGAAAATGTGGAGGGGCCGCAGTTTACTCCTAGGGAAAGCAAGGTTCCTATTGATGGCTCCTTCTCTCACTCTCCGCATCCCCTGGTCGAAGAGCCTGGAGAGGTCTAGGGGACCATGGACATTGGGCAAGAGTCTTGTGATGTGGTGAAGAGAATGGACACACTTGACAAAAGGTTTCGGGGGTTGACCTACTTCACCATGAAGTTGGGTCACTCGTCACGAGCACTCTATCTAATGTTATAAAGGAGGAGCTGGAGGGAAACAACAGTCAGGATAAGAAAAGAGTGGGTTGGTGATGAGGCAATGGACCTCCTGATTAAAAATTAGGACAATTCCAGTTAGCTGCTCCCTGTTCCTATCTGTCGGTTGACTCTCTGCGGTCTCTGTGCCGCCTGTGGCTTGTTTCTGCTTTTTGTTTCCTTTTTTTTTTTTGTTTTAACTTGTTCCTTTTTGGCCCTTGTGGCTCATTGTGAAGGGTACGACACCCTGTAAATGTTGCTTAACTTTTCAGAAACATTATTCTACACTTGCATTTTGAATTACATTATCATAAATTGAACAAATTCTAAAAAAGTATTTATTGTCAGACCTGTTTGCACAAAAACATAGAAACCTTAAATAACATTATAGAAATACAAAATTTTAATTTTGCAAAACCCTATCTAGGACATAGGCACCCTATTCCTTCCTTTTTTGGCTTAGATTTTTGTCATACATTTTTCTTTCTATTCTTTGTTTGTTTCTACTTTTTGATTTTTATCTCTAAGTATTTTACAATGTCTCTATATAAATTTAGTGTTCATTGTAGGAATACTTAGTTTTTTGAAACTCTTATGAGCTTCACGACCTCGTTTCCTATTGCAAATAATTTGGTGAGATGTAGTTGTAGACTTATGGCATCCCACATTGTTGTTACATCCACTATGGATCTTGAGTTTTCCAACTCTTTCACACAAGGTATTTCTAATACCATTCCCATTTTAGAATTGACCTTAATCCTACTATAGCTTTGACAACTTCACAAATAAGTACCTTTATGGATGTTGATACTATTGTTGCACATGTTCCCAAAGAAAAATTGAAATAATTAGACAAAGACTTAGAGGGATTACAAGACTTCCTAAGCATTGAATCCTTAGCCACAAAAAATGCATACAGTAGATAACTTAAGAATATTGATCAGTGATGCCCAAGTATTAGAGGTGTTGCATAGCCTAGCCCATAATTTGGACACAAACATTCCTACAATGGCTAGTTGTGCTCAAGCTTTGGGGTACACTCAAATTTGAGGAAGTTAAATCTCTCTCCCTACAACTATACCTTCTATTCCTACATATACATTTCCATCTATAGTATCAATGATACAAATAACAAATGGCATAACTCCAACCTTAGGGTTCTCTAATGGGCATCCTTATAACTTCATGACATCAAATATGACATCTCAAATTTTATCACTGTTAATGAATTTGTAATATAGTAGTCCAGCAAGAAGTTACACTATCCCACCATATTCACCACATTCCAAAAACATGTTAGGTAATGACTCGATCATTGATCAAATTTTTGAAAAGGTAACCTCGCTCCAACAACAAACATCAACATTGAACTAGGCTCAAAATACAAAACTATCACAATATGTCAAAAGGAAGCCCTTTGTCATTTGAAATTTTGAAAATAACCATGTCACTAAACATAGTTTCCTAGGTTTAAGAACTCTAATGGTTAAGGATATCCTAATAGTCACATATCAGCTTATACAACATTATGTAGGGACTTCATCTTTAATGATAAGCTCCTAACTAAACTCTTTTCGAGGTCATTGAAAGACACAACCTTGGAATGGTTTTTCTCATTGTCGAATAATTTTATTCATTCATTCAATGAACTTGTTGATGCATCCCTATAACATTTCCAAGAAAACATAGGTCCACAAATTATATTAACTGATTTAGTGAGGTAAAAACAAGGAAAAGATGAAAAGGTGACAGACTTCACATGATGATATCGGTTACTATGCTCACAAATCAATCTCACTCTTCTTCATGTGGATGTCCAAAGAGTGTTCATTAAGAATTTATAACCAGGAATTAGGGATAATATTTTATTGATGAGATATTGATCCTTTACACACTTATGTATGTCTCTCCATGACTATCAGAATGCGATTATTCAATATGAAGAGGAATCATCATTAACTCTTACTGATAAATACAAATCTGTATCTCAACACAATTATCAGCCATTCAAGAAGAAAAACATGAACTTTATCAAGTTAAACAAACCTCAATTATCCAACCACATTGAATCACAAGTTGGAGACATAAGTTCAAGTATCTATCAATTTAGACCAAGAGATAGAAAATTTACACAATTGTTTGATTCCCTTCATTCAATCATGTTGGAAAACTTAATCAAATTGTCTCTAATTAGACCTGTGGATACAACAAAACTATTATCTCCAAACTTTAACCCAAAATACTTTTGTTAATATCATTGTACACATGGACATGATACAGAGGGATGCATACATCTTAAACATCAAATTCATGATCTCATCAACTCTAATCACATCTGATTGGGTGATGTTAATGATAAAGGAAATAATTTTTTTTCCTTACCAAATTAAAATTTACACTTTTTAATAAATCTCCTACCAAATCACACATCCAATTTTTTATAAGATTACGATGATAAGAATGATAATATGAATGATTATAATAGTGAAGTAGATAATGTGGTTTCTTCAATATATTTTCAACCTCATAAGGGCCAAACCACTTTGTTACATTTCTATCACCCATATTGACACATCCATACATGTGTTTGATGGTCCTCTCTATATTGTTGGGCATATCAATGAAAAACCTACATAGGGAATACTCATTGATCTTATGTGTGTAGAGAATGTGATCACTAAGGAATTCTTATATTTTCATGAGTCTTACCAAGATTCTTATGAACAATCGAATGCATGGTTGAAAACTCTTTATGGTTTTTCTCACCCTATGATAGGTTTGATCACTCTTCTCTTAAAGTTGGACCAAAATAATTAGATGTATCATTCTCTATCATCCTAATGTTAGACCAATTTTGTGTGAAGCTAGGCTACCCATGGCTATGCTTCATGAATGGCATCCCACTAGTTATCTGCAAGTGCATAAAGTTCACATTTAACCTGATCAAATATACATAGTCCATCATAATGGCTTTAATTCATTGTCATCTTTTTTCCTCAACCTATGAAACCTATTAAACCTTGTGGGAAATTCTTTTTCAAGTCATATCCAAATTTTAAGGCAAAGCACATAACAAAATTATCCCTTAGCAATGTTCATGATAATTATAGGTTTATGATTATTTTTCCTCCCACACCAGTTGTGGATGAAATCATGTCTAAAGCAAAGGCCCTTCCAAGTAATCAAGGTATTTAAGCTAGATTTTATCCACCTATATCATACAAATGACCAAATAAAATTGAATGATTCTCTTTGTGCTTTTGAAAACAAAGAAAGTGTATAGACCTAAAGAGATGGTTTCCTAACCCCTAGTGGTCCCTTTAGTTCCTCCCTTAACGGAAGAAAAGAGACTGGTGGTCAAGAAACCCACCCTTACACCTTGACAAATTGAAATCCTAACAACAAGAAATAAAAATTCTAAAGAGCATAGGTGAAGATGTCATGCTCTTACCCATCAGTTGGAAGAAAATAATTAAATATTACTTGAAAAGAAAATGCCTACATGCAAAAAAACAAGAAGAATTACAACTTTTACCAAAACAAGAAATGGAACCAAAAAGATAACATACAACTAACATTATCATTAAACCTCCCATGGTGATAAATTTAGATAATGAAGATAAAATTACTAAATTGATGAACAAGTCCATAATGAGCATAATTTATTATTTTTAAATTCTATGAATTTAGATGAGGATAACCATGATGACCCTCTTGTTGAGAGTGACCCATCACATTCAACTCGGTGATGCTCCTAGTACAAAACTTGTTGTAGTCCATTTGGCTAGTTTTTTGCCTTCCTTATATGATGAAATTTTTTGGGGTGTAGATGATTTACTTTAGGTTGGCTTGCATGTGCGGTACTCCTTTGTTTTGTCTACTTTGTGTGTTTTTGGGGTTTTATTGCATGTGATGTGATCTTGTGTGTTGTGTTGTTTGGTGTGTCTTTATATTTGTGAGTTATCTTTGGATGACTCATGTTGCTCTGTTGGCACAAGGATGCAAAGGAAGTGAATATGTTTTGATATTCTTCTATTTTCATCTCTATTTTTCTATATGTTTGTAAAACTTGTTCTTTTTTTCTTGTGTTATCCTTTTGGGGATGATGCAAGGCATTGAGACATTTAGGTCTCTGCAATGTTGACCTAAAAATTATTTTCTCTCTCTCTCTCTCTCTATGTGTCATTCTTCCATTGTATTTTTTGTTCCATGATTATTTGGGGAATTGTAACATAGAAAAAGGGTGATCCTAGGTCCTAAATGCAAAGAATCTAGTATGCAAGGTGCCTTTTTCCAAGTTACATTAAGATGTAGATCAACAAGGTGATTAGGTTGACTATAGCCCTAAAGGTAATCCAATCAGACATGGACCTACATATAATTAAGAAAGGGAATGAATTAGATTTTTTTTGGAATGGTTAACCTAATTAGACTATATGACCTAGTATGAAAAATGTATGATCTCAACAACTAAAAAATAGAAACAATCCACTTCTAGTAGATTTAGAGAGTGTAGAGGTTAGTAAACTTTCTAAAAAAAAATGGTCTTATTGTGCCTACAAGGACCTATATTCCCAAGGGCATATGGATCTTTGTAGGGTGTCCTAAAATTCTTTTGGGGTTCTCTAGTGTTGGATCCGAGCTTATGTTCTATGTTTACAAAATTGTCAAAATTCCATCAAATAAATTTGTGAGTTTTTGTGGCTTGACAAGATGTATGACAACAAAATGCAATAATGGAAAAATTTCCCTTAATCCCTCTTCAATCCTCTTCAACCTAAGATTTTAATATTCATAAAGAGATGAAATGTTTGGCCATTTTAGGGGCTTGCCTCAATCAAAACCTGTGCAAGTGTTTCCACTTCCACAATGGAAATGCCAATTATAGCAATGATAACTGAAAGGAAGGTATGATGGAATCAAAAAGTTCTAAAAATCACCAACGTTATATGGCTTCCTTGAAGGACTGAATTCATACACATCACCTCAAGGATTTGAATATTTATTTTCTTGTATTCTTTGGAGACCTACAACAAGGATTAGCCTTCAGAAAACAAAGATAACATGAACACATGAACTCACATATACTTTGACATGATGCTTGGATCTTGAATTTCTATAATAATTCTCTGAAACTCTGCTCTTGAATTTCTTTTGAATTCTCTTGATAATATTATTTTCTCATAAAATATCCTTCTCTTCTTGTCTAGTTTCAAATGGTGAAAAGACTAGGTATTTAGGAATTTATTTAATTTCCTAAAAATTAGATCATGAAAGTCGACATTAGAAATTTGAATTTTGAATGTTAAAATGCAACCAACAACACCAAAATTTGGGTCATGGAAATGAAGGGGGACCCATACACCCAAGGGCATATGGGTATTGGCCCAAAATTATAGAACATTATGTGTCAGGGAAATTTAATGATTGCTTGCATTTGTTCAATGCTTGTAATTTATTGAAAAATTATACAAATGGGCTCCGAAATACATAATTTTAGGAAATTGTAAACCAATTAGACTCAATAATTTAGGGGTGGAAAAAAATAGTGTAAAATTGTTAAGGGTGGAATTTTTTTACACTATAGGAATTATGTTAGTTTCAAGCTCATTTACATTATGGTAGCAAAGATGTATTCTGACCCCGATACACAAATCCCTTATGTGTTCATACTTTGAGTTCTTATTGTATTGCATTTGGGGGTAACCCCTTATCATGACAATTTTATTTGGAAGCATATCATTAGCATAGGGATTTCAAAATAAGCTTGCATGTCTTTATTGCATGGAATTTGACATTTTTTTTCCTTAAAACAATTTCTCACAGACTGGTGTTTAGAAATTTCTTTAAGGTAGGGGCATAAATTTGTATTATTTGTTTCACTTTGTTCACACACAATGGACTCAGTGATGTGGTGGCATTCGTATTTTTTCTTCACTTTGTTCACATGTGTTGAACTTTGTGATGTGGGCATAGAATTTTCAGAATTTTTATGATACCTCATCAAAATTATTAGGGAGTATGATCCTTGGTATGGTTATGGGTGCACACCTACTAAATATCAAACTTCACTAGACCTTGTATGTTTCCCATGTTGCTAATTTTTCTTGGGATCTCACCTAGTGAATATCAGACTTCACTAGCTCATGTTGCCTCATGTTTGTGATTCACCTTGTTAGCCCATGAATCATAAATTCCTTTTGGTATGGATCCTAGCATAATACATCTTTCTAGCCTGTGATTATCCATACCCTCATTTTACATTTCATTTTTAAATTGTGTATGATTATGTATGTTGTCTTGATATATTTCATACGTGTGTGTTCATTTGTTCCTATGGTGGTTTTCCTTGGGATCTTGAATCTTGGGGGCTTGTGCACTCCCCCTAGATTCATAATCATACTATCTCTTCAATATTAATAAATATGTACCCCACTTGACATAGATTTTCTACTTTAGTGTGAGTTTGAGCATGAGTTCATACTCTCACTAAAGTGGGGGCTAAATATAGCATCATAAATTATCACCCTATATAATTTCACACCATGTTTTTCTCCTCTTAAGTTATTGGACCCAATTGAACACCTAATTTCCTAAATTATGCATTTCATAACTAATTTTAAACATTTATCGATAACATTGCAAGAGAAAAACAAATACTCTCATTTAATACTTGGTCCCTGACTCCTTAAATTCCAAAAAATAGGTCTATGAAACTAAAACCTAGGGCACCTATGTCCCCCTATTTTGGCTCCAAATTCAAATATGTTGGTGTCAGTATTTTATTATTTAAAATTTAAATATCTAGAGCCAATTGTCAAGATTTAATTTTTGGTAAATTAGAATTATTGTGTATAAATACATAGTTATTGCATCGAGTTTGAAAACTAAGTGAAGAGATCTAAAAACAAGTAAAAATTGAGAGCAAGAATTATTGTCCAGAGCATTATCAAGCAAGACAAGAGTAGACATTGGAGTATTTATTGCAATAATTCAAGATCCAAGAATCATGTCTTGAAAGTGTGTGTGAGTTTATTCATGTTTTTTGTTATTATGTTATTTGTGAAGACTAATCCTTGTAGGTCTCAAAGCAATTCAAGTAGGCAAGATCCAAATCTTGAGGAGATGTGTCTGAATTCAGTCCTTCAGGGAAGCCATTGAAGGGTGGTGAGTTGTAGCACTTTTTGGATTCAAAATTCCTTCCTATCATTTGTCTAAATTTATGATTGGAATTTCCATTGTGGAAGTGGAAAAACTAACATGAGGTTTGACCAAGGAAAACCCCTAAATGGCACAAACTTTCTCATCTCTTTGAATACATAGGTTCTAGGTCTGAGGAAGATTAAGGGAAAATTAAAGATTAATTATTCATTTTTGCAATCAAAACCCTACACCTTGACAACTCATTCAAACTCAATTACAAATTTATTCAATCGTAATTTGACATTTTGACAAGTGGGAAACAAAAGCTTTGATATGACACTAGAGGACTATGAAATCAAATCTGAATTATCCCTACAATGAAAGTGGTTCCTAGGGAACCTATGTCCATCATTTTTAGCTCCAAATTTATATCACAAGTGGATAGTGTCCTCCTCATCCCTTTCCTATAGTCTATTTTTGTCTATGGTTTCTCAATTTTGATGTATTTGCATTAAAATGATAATTTACATCATTAGGTCAATTGAATCATTACATTTCATCCTTAGGTCAATTTTAGATTTGGTCAAGGGTAGGTTAGCTCAGCTTTCAAGCTATAAGTCAATCATATACCTTGTCCAAATCTAATAAAAAACCCATCACATTCATACATTCCAATGAAATTAGGGAGAGGTGTCCAAACCCTAAAGTGAAATCTCTAGTGTTTCCCTTTTCATCCATTTTAGTTACTCCTCAACAATAAAATACTTACATATTGAAATAATACAAAGAGAGAGAGTGTGATTTATAAGAGAAACCCTAAATGATAAAGGGATTAGATTATGACAAGTGTCATCATCCTATATGATGAAACAAAATGATCTAATAATAGCTCTTCATTTAATAAAAAAAAAGCACTCTTAATTTTATCTTAAGTGTGTGAGAATAATAAATTAGAATAATAATTAATTAAATATTAACTAATTATTATCTAGTACATGATTGGGTATGTGAAAGATCATGATGGGCCAAAAAGTGGCAATATGTAAGTGATATGATGGCCCATGTGGCTGATGACTTTTTTTACCCAAAATTGATGAAACGAAAAGGGTTTTTAAAGGAGATTCTCAACTTTCCACAAATATAAATTATTCTTTACTTTGAATTTAATAAATAATTATTATTCATTTTCTATTTGAATTACGACTAAAGCCCCGATTGATAGGCTGATTGAAAAGCATCTATAGCTTTCAAACGGTATCACATTTTTTAAATCTGAAACATGTGCCACATTTTATGCTTTGCATACTATAGGATTTAAAAAAATTGAATTTCATGAAATTTTGACCAAGTTAAGGTGGTCAGACATACAAGTTTTTTATATTTTTTAAAATTTGTAATAAAAAATTCATAATTAGTTATTTACTTGGAAAAAAACTAACAAAAAATATGTATCACATCAGGACATGAGTCCTCTACTTATATCTAAAATCTTATAAAAAAATATTATCATTTTATTGTGGTTAGGGTGGTTAGACAGACACCTACTTCTTATTTTTTCCCTGAAATTTAAGTATTACTACATTGAAATTTCAAATTTTCACCAAATAGATATTTTTAAAATAATATAGATAACTTATTCAAACATTTACGTCAAGTTTCCTAACTCTAATTTTTTGAATTTTCATACCCACTTAAGGGCCTATTTTTTCCAGGATGATCCTACACATACCCAATTACTCTAACAAAGAGAAGTATATGTATATATTTTTCAAACATCAATACCCAACCCTTCAACATTTAATTCACTACAAATACATTAAGCACTTCATAGACACCTTGACACCTATCTCTATTCTGGAGACTTTATGTATAAATTTGGGTGTGTTAGAACTTTAGCCTGAAATAGAACCTATGCCATTGATCTACAATCATTTGGCATATTCGTACGCCAACTATCAGTGAACCAACCCAAGAGAATCATTGAACAAAGGCCAGTAAAATTGATCATCTACTGATACATTGATCACTTACCATAGACCTGATAACATTTGTCTCTATTTCGAAGACTTTGTGTATGAATTTGGTTGTCATAACTTCAGCTCAGAATAAAGACAAGTAACTTAATCATTACCATTTAGCATTTGATATTTTCACCACCCACATTATGATTTTTCAAAAACTTTACTAGCACATTCACCAAATAATTAATTTTATAGTTTTGAATATTTATATAATTTTCCACTGAACTTATTTTATTTGTTTGAATACAAGTATAATTCACCAAGATTTTCTAGAAATTTCTAGAGATTTAAAATTCACTAATCAAATTAATATTTTTCCAAAAAAAGAAACATTCACCAATAGAATTAATATATTTTTAAAAAAATAATGCAAGATTCATTCGGATTTTATATTGTTTTCCAAGGGGGGTTTCTTAAAGTTGTCCCTAGTGTTTGTGTGTAGGTCTCAAGGGGTTACTAAATAATCCATTGTATTTCATCATAAATTCTTATTAAGTCGCATACTTTTGAGAGTATGTTGTGGAAGCATGGGGTGACATCATGTTTCCATTTCATGATATTTTGATCACTAGAAGAGCATAACATGTTCTTTGCGCATTGATTGGGACTGAAAAGCCTACATGGTTTTTTCTTTCACTAGAATTTTGTGAGCTGTGTAGAATAAGGATTTCTTGTGGAGACACATTGGTTCAAGGGGAATTTATAAGTGTAGGAGTTAATGGTAGCCTCTCAACACCCAAGGATCACCCATAACAAAAAAATAACTTCCACAAGAGAGAAATGGAAAGAATATCATTTTATGATTATGGATGCATGATTTCTTGAATATATGATGTAATTATGATTCCTTGCTTATAAAGGAATGTTGTGAGATAGGATAAGGAAAGATATTAACATGTGTATTAATCTTGTACAATGAGACAACTACCTCAATAATATTAAATGATCCATAACATAAGCATTAAATAAAATACAACTAGATAAGATATGATAAGATCTTATCTAGACAACTAAAACTTCTAGAAAAAAATAACTAAGACCTAAGTGGAATTTGTAGAATAGGGAAAAATCAAGGTACAAGGTATGAATCAATAGTACCAACCACCAAATACATAAAAATCAAGCCCTAATGACCCTAATCAAACAATGAAGCATAAATGAACATAGAAACATAAATAATAAAGCAATATTACCAGCAATTTCTATGCCATGGTTGAATCACCTTCATTGCTCTTCTCTATTTTACTTTATATGCTTGCTTTGCCCTCAAATTTGGAGTATACAATAATAAGCCTAGTAATAATGATAGAAAAATATCAAAGATAGTAGCAAGGGTTGTAGTAGGGTTGAAATGAAAGTGATATGTCTCTTTTATAGAAAACCAAATTTGATTAAAGGGACAAGATTGAATGATGAAGGATGATGTTCATCAATGGATGAGATTTTTTTGTCAAGAATTGAAATAGGGTTAGGGATAAAACCTTGCCAAGGGTGGAGGTTAATTGAGACAAGAGATAAGGATAGCATAGAAAAAGAGGTTGACACAACAAAAGAGGTTGCTAGAGTAAATTAAATAATTATTTAATTTAGGAGGGAAAGTGAATAATTTTAAAAAATGATTATTTAATTATAGAAGAAAAATGGGAAAAGGCTGAATTTTAATTAAAATAAAAATTTAATTAAAAGTAGAGGAAAATAACAAAATATTAATCATAAGAAAAGGTATGCAGAGGCATTCCAAGGAATCATTTTGTCAAATATGCATGATTATTTATCCTTTTTGAACCAAGCACTTAATAAATATCACTTTGAGTTCAATTGGGAGGAAGAGGATTAGTTTAGAAGGAAATATCATGCCATTTCTTTCCTTAAAGCTCATGATTGCATTCAAGGGATGCAAGTTTCTGGTGGACCACTGATTTGCAAGGATAACAAAATGGTTCCTTAAGTTCTAGATATTAATATTATTGTTCATTCATAGGAAATTGCAACAAGCCATATGTAGGTTCTTTCTTAAGGTGTACAAGATGAAAAATCAGTTTATTTTCCTCGTAGGGGTGGTTTGAAATCTAATTAATTCTAGTGTATGGCACTTAGGGAGGGTCTATAAATAGGTTTCAATTATTTTCATGGTTTAATATATGCAGTGCTTCAGTTAGTTTTTTGTATATTTCAAGTATGCTCAAGGTCTATATGGGGAGATAGTAGTGAATATGGGTTATTTTTAGTATTTTAATGCTTTCATAGAGGCATCCATTTTTGGTATTGGATTGTTGTATAGGGATATGGGTGGTAGATAAACATTCCTATGTATATTTTTTAAGACTCTTCTCTTTGGCATTTCTGGCAATTTTGTAATCAACTCTTTATATTAATATAATATTTAGGCATATAGCCTTTTGACCAAAATAATAATAATAATTTAATAGTGGAGGGAAAGGTACAACATAATTAAATAAATATAATTATTTTAATTATGAAAGAAGAGGTTGATGAATAATTAAATAATTAAAATAATAATTTAACTATAGCAGAAAGATAATAATTAAGTAAATAAGAGTTTATTTAATTAATCAAGGAAGAATAGAGGGGAAAAGTGAATTAATTAAATAATTTGAAATTATTTAATTAATAGTGGAATATGACTTTAGACCATAATCAAATAATTAAAATTATTCAATTATGTGGGGGAAGAAGTGGAAAATGACACTCATAGGCCTAGGATATTTTTTAGTGTCTACATTTTGCCCCTCTTTGACACAATGCAATTTATCACATTGTTTCAAAGAAATTTAGCATAGAATATGCCCTAGTGTAGGTTGGATAGACCTACGCCCCCTCATAATTTTTTTTGCAAATTTTGAAAAGTTTTGAAAAATTGAAAAAAAAATTCCAACAAGAAAATTTGACATTACATACAACATTTATAGCAAAAGGATTTTACTTCAGGACCTCCAAGATAGTTACATTAGGGTTTGGGACTCAACAATGAGTGCATGCAGTAAAAACCCTACCCTAGGGAGGGTAATAATCTATTTTGGTGGTAATTTTGGTCATGTGTGCATTTTATCCTGAGTGAATAATGAGATATGAGTGAGAACTTGTTGTGGAGCTACTGTCAAAATATCTCTAGTACCACACTCCTCACACTGCAGATTCTAAGTTAGGACTTTCATATGGTCAAAGGGCTCCGGGGACAGTATGTACACCTTCCTTTCATTGTAATTTTATCATTTTTTACTAGATTTAGGGCTCAAATTTGAGAAAACAAATGTAGTGCACCCCATTCATCACATTTTTTATCTCATTCAATTCATGTGGGGTGGTTTTCAACATCCACTCAGTGTAATATGATGCAAAGAAAGACTCAACTAAACCAACTTGGCACAAGTGACACAATGATTCATTACCAACAATAACTTTGAAGCATCCTAGTTCATCTTAGGAACATTGCCAACATGGCCTAATAGGAATTCAATAAGGAGAATTACATCATGTAAGAGTTCTTGGAAAATCTAGCCCTTTCATAACATGTCTACCTGATTCTACACTCAAGCATGATCAAACTATGCAAAGATATTTTCAATCACCAAGCAACATAGGGATTCTTGACTATTTTCAAGCAAATGAGAGAACGTTGTCATTGCTTCCTCACACATGAAAAAAAATTAAAGGCTTGAGCCCAAAATTTTTTTTAGATATCCTTATAACATAACTTTCTACTAATTTTCATGACTTTTTGATAGTGGAAAACAAAGATATGATTTTTTTTGTGTTTCTAAAAACCGTAGGTCGGGTTTAGACCTATCAATACAAACATGGCTATATTTTTTTGAAAAACTTAATGAAATGACAACTAAAAAAAATAAGAAGTTATGTAATTCATATATTTATCATCCCAATTCCTTCCCTTGACCATACCAGGTTGTACAAAACCATACCAAGCAAGTTTCTTGCTATTTCATAGTAAAATCTATACATGGCAATCACTAATTTGATCATAACTTTCACAAAACATAAGGAAAATCAGTAAAACCAAAAGCATTAGAAAGATGAAAAAAAATCTCCAACTTTTCCAATTGGTTTCAAGACAATACTAATTTGTACTAGTCCATATAATGTAAATTAAAGTCAATTTACACATAAAAATGCTAGAATAGACCTGCAAAATGAAGTATTTCTCATTCAATCTCCTCTCCAACCTTTTTGTGCTCGCAATTAAATTGCATATTTGTCATATTACAACCATTCCCAACTGAAAAACCGACCACTAACTCCTTGGTTAACCAAAATGACAACTTTTACAAGTTTTTGACAAAAATGACAACATTTTTCAATATTTGCCACTTTTGACAACATTGCACCAAAACATCATAAAATGGACTTAAATGAACCCAAATGGTTTTACATGACCTCATTGACCCAAAAAAAACCAAAAATAAAATTTTAGCAACATGACAACAAAGTGCAATAATGGAGCATCAAACGATGCCCCTACATCATCTCCCAAGAGAGAAAAAATTCAAGTTCCACTTGAATGGAGATCAACAATAGTACAACCATGCTTGAGAATGTCTTCTTCAATCATCCATGTTGCATCTTCAATGGGAATACCCTTCCACTTGACCAAATACTAGAGATATTATTTTTTCCTTGTCTTCTTGAGTTCTTTGGTATCAATGATACACTCCAACTCCATAGGTCTGCTAGGTGGAAGATATTGGACCCATTCAATGTTTGAAAGTGATTGTGAACCCACTCCATCATCTAAAACATCCCCTTTAAAAGGGTACAAACCAAAAACATTGAATATGGGTGAAATTCCAACTCCCTTGGGTAACTTAATGTCATATGCATTGTTTGCAAATTTTTGCACAATCTTGCAAGGGCCTATCTTTTTCATCTGCAACTTGGAGTACTGGAAATCTCTTTTTTCTTGAGATGGGCTAAACCCAAATCCCCAACTTTGAAATCAACTTCTCTTCTCTTCATATCTGCCATTTTCTTATACTTATCAACACTATGTTGAAGTTTCTCCCTAACTTGTTGATGGATATCCTACATTGCAATATAAAATTGCTCTCCTTCAATACTTGGTCTTTCCATTCCACTGATATCTCTCAACTCAAATACCCCTCTAGGCTACAAACCATAAACTACTTGAAAATGACTCTTCCAATACTCCTCTTCATGGAGTCATTGTAGGAATAATCTACTTGAGGGAAGACAAGAGCCCACTAATTATAATTATCCTTGGATATGAATCTCAAAAGGTTTCTGAAGCTTCTATTAACCACCTCATTCTTTCCATCAGTTTGAGGATGGTAGGGAGAATTGAAACTGAGGTTGGTGCCAAGTTTCCAACACAAAGTCATCTAAAAATGTCCAATGAATTTAATATCTCTGTCTAAAACTATAATTAGAGGAAAACCATGAATTCTTACCACTTATTTAAAGAATAGACCTGAAATATATGATGCATAATTGGTGCTTTTACAAGGGATGAAATGATCCATTTTTTAGAATCGATCAACCACAACATAGACTAAGTCAAAACCCCTTTGTGTTCTTGGTAGCCTAATGATAAAATCCATGCTAATAGACTCCCAAGGCCTATGATGAATATGAAGAGGCTGATAAAAACCTAAATTGGTGCTACTTCCCTTTGCTCTTTGACAAATAACACATTTCTCAACAACCTTCCTTACATCAGTCTGCATTTTAGGCCAAAAGTAATGTCTTTTGAACTACTCCAATGTCTTATCAAAGCCAAAATGACCCGCTAAACTACCACAGTGGTTTTCCTTTATCAAATTTTCCCTCATAGAACACTTAGGTACACAAATTTGTGCCCCTTTGAATAAAAAATAATATTGAATCATAAAATCAATCCATTTATCATTTGTGTTGTTATGAGGCTGCATACAAAACTCATATATCTCCTTGAAATCTACATCATCAACATACATACCTTTTAATGCTTCAACTCCCACACTTTGCAAATGAATTTAATGCACCATGAGTACTCTCCTACTTAAAGAATCTACTATTTTATTGGAATATCCCTTCTTATGCTTAATAGTGAAAGTGAAACCTTGCAAGTATTCTACCCACTTGACATGTCTATGATTGAGTTTATCTTGAGTGTTTAGGAATTGAAGAGCATGTTTATCAATGTAGACTATAAAATCCTTTGGACGAAGATAATTCCTCTTTTTTTTCAAAGACTAAACCATATAATACATTTCTAGATCATAAGAGGATGGAGAGAAAGATTCAACTAACCCAACTTGGCAGAACTAAAATAATGATTCCTTAGCAACAATGACTTTGAAGCATCCCAGTTCATCTTTGGAACATTTCAAACATGACCTAATAGGAATTCAACAAGTAGAAGATCATCATGTAAGAATTCCTAGACAATTCAACCCTTTCATAACATGTCTCCATGATTCTACACTCAATCATGATCAAACATGCAAAGATTTGTTCAATCACCAAGCAACATAGGGTTTCTTTACTATTTTGAAGCAAATGAGAGCACACTATCATTGATTCCTCATACATGAAATTTTTTAAAGGCTTGAGCCCAAAAGCATTTTTAGATGTCCTTAAAAAAAAAAAATTGCCAATTTTCATGACTTTTTGATGGTGGAAAACAAAGATATGATTTTTTTGTGTTTCTAGAAACCCTAGGTAAGGTTTGGACCTATGAATACAAAAATGACTATAAATTTTTTAAAACTTAATGAAATTATTCCAAACAAAAATAAAAAGTTATATATTGCATATCTTTATCATCCCCATTCTTTCCCTTGGTCGTACCAATTTGTAGAAAACTGTAACAAGCAAGTTTTTGGTTGTTTCATAGTAAAAATTTGTACATGGTAATCACTAATTTGATCATAACTTTCAAAAAACATAATGAAAATAAGTCAAAGAAAAATCATTAGAAATCTAACAAAATTCTCCAACTTTTCCAATTTGTTTCAAGACTGTACCAATATTTACTAGTCTGTACAATTCATATTGCAGTCTATTTACATAGAAAAATGCGAGAATGGACATGCAAAATGAATATTTCTCATTCAATCTTCTCTCCAACATTTTTTGTGATTGAGATTACATTGTATATTTATCATATTACAACCATTCCATATTGAAAAACTAACCACTAACTCCTCGGTTAACCAAAATGACAACTTTTATAATTTTTTGACAATAATGACAACATTCTGCAACATTTTCCACTTTTGACAACATTACACCGAAGCATCATAAAATGGAATTAAATGACCCAAAATTGTCTTACATGAGCTTATTGACCCAAAACCAACCAAAACTCAAAGTTTAGAAACATGACAACAAAGTGAAATAATGGAGTATAAAAGGATGCCCATGCATCATGACACAACATTGTGACATAAATGCTAGGTTAGGTTGTGTCAAATGTACTGCAACACAAATGTTAAAGTGTGATGCATGTGATTCATGCACCACATCTATGGTAAGGAATGATGCAAGTGTGATAGTGAGCCACATGTAAATTATTATGTGATGCAATTGTAATTATGCAATGTAATTGATGGTTTGTATGCCACAAATGATGTGTGTAACACATATGCTTGGGCATGCAACAAAATTTAATTTGTGAGTCGTATATACAAAATGTGTGATACATTTGACTGGTAAGCCGTGTTTACTTTGACAATGTGACAGACTTTTCTAATTAAAATTTTCCCTAATTGTGGGTAAAATTTCATTTACAAATACAAGGTCAAATAGGTTTGCTTAGGATTTTCAATTGACATAATACACTAGGTGATCACAGGTGAGATATGACCCTATTTATACTCATGAGAGTCAACCATCAATATTTAGACTATGAGATCAGTTACTAGATGAGGAGAGGGACCAATTACATTCCATCAAATTGTATTATGTTACCTTCATGCCTGTGTTTAGGGCTAATAGGGGATTATTGACTGCATTGGTAGAGAGATGGCACTTAGAGACCAACTCCTTTTTATTTTCCTATAGGAGAGGTGATAGTGATATTCGAGAATGTTTGGCATATTTAGAGACTTTCGATCCAAGGAGACCATGTATCAAATGATCCTGAGTAAGGATTTAGGGCCATAGAGAGGGCTTATGAGTATGAGAACATTGCAGAGCTTAGAGTTGAGGAGTACAAGATTCGATGGGATGTATTAGTCGATCGGTATGAGAAATTTGAGGTATTCCTTTGCATAATTATCGTAAGGATTTCCATTCCTAATCATCGAGGCCATGGATTTCCTGTTGGCTGGGGAGAGATGTTAATAGGCATGTTGACAAGGGGGACAATGTATGTGTGGGTTCCATGCTTGCTAGCCATGTTGTATTTTTAGTTACATGTGGCATATAGAGGAGCACAATCCATTAGCTATGGAACTACACTTCTTATGGTCTAGGCTTGGGAGAATATCATTATTTTTTGACCACCTATGGGGAGGTAGCTAGGAGTAAGGATGCCTTATGTTTAACTATATAGAGGAGTGGTTACTCAGACTAGGTTTGGGGATGTTGGGTATTGGCATCATTCCATAGATTTTTCTTGCCTCATTTGTTTGGAAACCTTTTTTGAGATTGTCATCCATGGGAGGACAATGCACAACACCTTACATATTCTTAGTAGACTAGTTATTTGATTGGGCATATAGTCCAGTCATAGCATATTATCGAGAGTTACCTTCTAGATTGGGTTCTCAAACAATTTGAAGAGCGTCATGGGTTACCAGTGGGTACAATAGAGTTTGCACAATCCTCATAGGAGATTGGGTAGTGGGGTCAGAAGGTTAGTGTTATCAACACCGAGCATGGAATAGACACTCTACAACTTGTACAGTGGGGTGTGAGAGATGAGATTACAAATGAGGGAACTATGCCTAAGTATGATGCATGGTGGGACACTAATAGGCTAGATCCTTTGATAAACTCTAAATAGCCAATTCTAGTGGAGTAAAGAGGTAGGGTCCCATGTGGTCGATTCAAAGGATGAGGGAGAGGGAATGGAGGTGGAGGAAATGACGATGGTGATGGAGGTAGAGGAGATCCAGGGGACAAAGAGTAGTTAGTCCACTCTCATTGATCAGGGAGAATCTTGAGCAGGAGGGTTTGAGAGTTGAGGTGGAGATGGAGGGACCTCAAATGGAGGATGTTAAGTAGGAGATGGAGAGAAGGAGAGGATGGGAGAGGAGAAGTGAGAACTATGAGTAGATATCTTGATGGGAGAGGACCTTGGTGAGGGGTTCTAGGATGTACCCATCTTGGGGGTTATGGAGGAGGTGGAGGGGGACATACATGGTCATGGATTAGAGGATAATAGACCTATAGGCTTGGCTTCAAGCTACAGATGTGAGGATCTAGAATCTATAGGTAGAGGTGGATAGGCTCACCATAGAGAAAGACATGGTCATGATTGGTAGGAAAATGGTAGATGAATGATGTTTGGATTTTATTGGGACTATCAGTGGGCCCGTTGATAAGCTAGGCCACCAGCTATTTTAGGCAGTATAGGAGGGTAGATATTGTGAAGAATTATATGAGCATCAAGTGCCATTAGTAGAGAGAGCACCATCTTATACACAAAAATGTGGCCGCAATAGACGTCATTCATATAGATCTTAGAGCAGTGGAGGATTCAGTCAGCCTAGACAATATCCTTATTATCAACCATCAGTATCAAGGCACAAGTCATCAAGATCACAACCACCACATGATAGAAAAGAGCAACAACCTTCCCTAGGACCATCCCCCTCATGAGGCATGGGTAGCTCTGCTTAGAGATTATTTATGACATGTATGAGACATATTTTTTATTTTGAGCCTACGAGATCCATTTTGAGACACATCAAGATTTTATACTATGACACTTTTTCATATATATATGAAATGCATGGTTTTGGCAGTGGCTATATGATTTATGTTCCTCTGTTCTATGCATGTTTATGTGATGGATTATGATATTTTATGATGATTATGTACTTATATGGTTATGAGATTATTCTATATGTTATGATGTATTATGCATGTCTAATGTATGATGCATGCTTATATATGACTTCTATATGATGATGTATGGATGAATGCATTTAATTTTATGTTGTTATGGATATATTATGATTATGATGTTATGCGATCATGGTTATGGATATGGATGACATAAATGTAATGATTTGTTTGCATGATATGAATGTAATGTAGTATTTATGATCTCTTGTGGATATGTACAATGAAATGATTATTCTATATGTATGAATTAAGATGTATTCAATGCTATAAATTTATGGATGTAGAGGATGGTACTATATGATTATCACCTATGATGCTTATATGAATGTATGTATGATGAAATGCTATCTATCATTTTGTATTTTTTTGATGTAATAAGGATGACCTAATATTATTATGATGATGCCTATGATGCTCTAACATGATTATGTATGCAATATGTTTTTGTGTGTCATAGGATACCATTAGGATGGGGATAGAAGAAATTGTAGCATGGAGTTGGTTAAAGCAAAGATTAATTGATAGTTTTCTTCATAGATGCTAGTCTTGCATGCTTATCATCATTGGGAATTAAGAATATGGAAAATGGAAAATCAGCACCATCGTATGTCATAGAAAAATGTTTGAAATGTTATCCCTTTGCAAAAAAAAAAACTAAAAAAACAAAGGAATTTCATGAGTCATACTAGGAGAAAATTTTCTCCAGTATTTTTGCCAAGGTAATCCACAAAAATAAATCAAAGAAAAGCAGGTCATGAGACATCATCTCCCCACTAAATCCTTCTTGGGACATCTTCGAGGTGTCTAGTAACATGATCCATCATAAATAAGAAAGATAAGACAAACTGGATGAATAGAGTCACCAACCATATAGATCATTTTACAATGTTTGTTGATAGGATTGATGAGATTGATTGATTGATAATGCCTAGTTTCAGGAAAGGAAGCATGTCGTATAATATATTGAGTCTTGTTTCAATCATGTTGCCATGTATATAAGGAAAATGATAATATTGGATAGGTGATGATGTTTGGTTTCAAGAAGGAAACATCCTGTATAAGACAAATGATAGGATTGAGTCTGGTTTCAAGAAATGGGGAATATCGCAAGAGATCAAGTTTTGCTTTGAAAATTCCACCTCTTATATAAGACCATTGATTGACTGGTAATTGTTGATTTGATGTTTGACTGATTAGGCAATTGATCGATTTGCCTTGAATATTAGTTGGATAGGTAGTCTTATTGTTCATGATTTGATTGAGACAAGTGATTGTTTATGTCTAATCAAAGTGTTTGATTTATTATGCTATGGAAAGTGACTGACTTGAAAAACCATAAAGGACTAACCTAATGCCTTGAGGGATCATCTCCTAGATAGCATGTATAGAGACATCGTATTTTGACTGACTCGACCATGGATTTTTATTATGGATAGAATCATTATTGACCTACCTTGACAAACCCTAAAGGACTAACGTAGTGTCTCAGAGGCTCATCAAAGATGGCCTTGCCTATGTAAAGTGACAAAGGAAATATAGTTTGCCAAACTTAAATTGACATGACTTGACACCGTTGAAGTTTTGGATTTTCAAAGTTGTTTTGATATTTTTTGGATTTTTGAAGTTTTTTTGATATTCTTTGGATTTTTGATATGTTTTGATTTTTGATACCAAGTCTAGGATATAATGAAGACATAATTTAAACAATATCCACTAGTCAGATATAGGACCAATTATTAGGGATGAAATTTGATAAGCCTTATTGTGCATGTATATGGAAGGAAAAAGATGTGTAATGTCAATAAATCTTATGCTATGGGAAGGATGACCAAGCGTTATTATGGAAGGCACAAGGAAAATTGGTCATGAGTTTATTATGAGTGAAAGTGAAAAACTAGATAGAATGATGGCAGATGATGGATCAAAGACCAACTACACATGACACCTGTTTGTCAGGTTTTCACTATGGTACTTGTCCAAAGTGCCACCAAAGCGGTTTTCACTATTGGAAAAATTATTTCTCTTTACTATTTTCTCAATTTTTTGATTTTTTTGTGGTCACACAAGACACATAATTTCTAGGTTTTCATCAAGGTGACAATTTTTTTTTTTATATTTTTAGGTTTTTGACAAGGCTCTCTTAAAGGTAGGTGTAGAATTTACACAAGTGCAAGCTATTGATAGGCTCTGAAAATGGTCCACCTTCAAGAGTAGAAAGTTGATAAGCACTGGTCCCATATATTGTTTTTATGATGTATGGACCCAACTAACTAGGCTCAAATTTTCTAGGCTTCTCTCTTTCTATTTAATTCTTAGGATTCTCCATTAAGACCAAGTCAAAAATGTCAAAGTGTCTAACCAAAACCTTCTTATTGTAGTTGTAAAGAAGACAATTTAAATAAGCTTGTAGGTGAACCAGTGCATTATGTCTTCATTCTTCTAACAAATCTAACTCATGTAGTCTACATATGTGATATTCTTCTTCATCAATAGGCCCTTGCATGGATACCCTTAGGGAAGGTAACTATACCTCAATAGAAAGGATTGATTTAGAACTAAAGACTAGGGAATATGGTGTGGCTCCTATGGGAGTGCAGATACTAGTGCAGTAGGCCCATAAGGAAAGACTGAGTTGAAGCTGTCAGATGCAACCAACATCATTAATGATTTTCTTTAGGATTTTGATGATGGTCTTGATGGACACCTTGTCTTGGCCATTACCTTGGGGATAATATGGAGTGGAAAAGTGGTGTTGGATATGGAAATTTCCAAATAATTGGTAGACATCCTTGTTCTTGAAGGGATGACCATTATTAGTAATGATGGATTGTAGGACACCATACCAGAAAATGATGTAATTAAGGATGAATTTAGATATTTTGTTGCTAGTAATGTATGTCGGAGGGATAGACTCTATCCATTTCATGAAATAATTGTTTGTTTTGATAATGAACTTATGGTCATTGGATGAGGTGAGATGGATATTACCTATGAGGTCAAGACTCCATTGAGTGAAGGGCCATGGTGATGTGTTTTCCTAGAGTTCTTGTGCTGGTAAATTTATAAGATCTCCATGTATTTAGCATTGTTTACACTTCTTCATAAAGTGGCATGCATCATGTTCTATTGTGGGCCAATAATATCTAGCACACATGATTTTCTTGGCTAAAGTAGGACCACTTGAGTGAGCTTCACATATACCCTAGTGTATTCCTTGTAAGGTTTCTTGTTCTTCAATAGTATCGAGATATCTTATGAGGGTGTTGTCTAAGCTTCAACAATAAAAAATATCACTAATGGTGGCATATATAAAGGTCTTATAGATGAAATTCTTGTGTTGGTTAGTAGACAGGTCAGGGGGAATAACTTGGTCTTGTAGGTAGTCGTATACATCTTTGTACCAAGGGGAATTAGGACCAACAAGTTCACACACTATCTTAGATTTGGGGATATTGAAGGCAAGGATCAACACCTATTCTACCAAGAAATTGTATGGTGGTAAATTATTTGGAATGTCCAAAAGATATCTGATTGTGGTTATTGCACTGGCTTCCTTATTTTTGATTCAAGGGACTTGCCAAAAGATGATGTTGTCAAAGTATTTCTTAAAACTATCAACCATTTGTCGCAAGTATGGATGTGTTTGATGGTATTTTCATTAATGATTTCATTGATTTCAACACAGTTCATGTTGTGTATAGATGGTATTTGTATAGTTGAGATATAGTAGAAGTTCTTAGAGTACATGGATCTATACTTATGAAGTTGCAGTTGTGTTTTTGCCAAGTGCTTTTGAGAAAATTTGAGAAATAATGAAAGAAGTATTGAAGTGTGTTTTGAATATGCTCTGGTATTGTGCTCCACATTTTCTCCGTATTGATCCTATGCCTATTTGGATCTGTAAGTATGTTCATAAGCTTCAATGGATTGTATATTTAATTTTTAGCTTCTAAGTCGATGGTGAGTAGAAGATGTGTTTATCGGTGTGTGAACTAGTTTGGCAGAATTATTTATTTATGGACCGGGAGAAATGTTTTGGCTCTGCATTCTTTTGATATTTTGTTTCAGATCTTGTGGATCTGGGATATGACTCTTTCTATTGGTTTTTGTGTTCTGAAAAACTTGCTTGTGGTTTGGCACTCCAAAAGACCTACTCTATAGCTTCTATATTTTGTTGATTGGTCTGGTTGGACTAATAAAGTGTTCTCTATGAATGAAGTTTGTTGTAACTGCTACAAATGTACTTGAGGTATTCTCATAGATGGAAAATTTTTTGGTGAATCATGTTGGGTGATTCACATGTGGTCATCTTGTTGGAGATGCATGTACTTCAAATATCATTAGTGTTTTTATTAGGTTTGACCGACTTGGTGTCTACATGGTACATTAAGTTTTTACATCATCTTAAGAAAGCATGTACTTGATCCAAGATGTTGTTTGGGTCCTAGATTAAATATGTAATTGGTCCTCTCTCATTCTTATCCACCATGGGAACATTGAGTAGCTGACCTAGGTTGAATTTTAAATGAAATTGTATAGCCAACCTTGGAGAATGTTCCTACGGTTGAAGATGGTATAAAAGAAAATCAAGTTGTAGAAAATTTCATATCCATCATCCATGAATTGAGAAATTGAGTGAAGTGTGTGAACAAGTGTGAAAAGTAGAGAGTGGAAGAGAAAATCAAGGAAATAGTACTTTAAGGTGTTATATTCTTGAAAGTAGTGAGTTGATGGCATCTACAATCTTTTGATCAGGCTATAATTATGTGGAACCCTAGTGGCAAATCTTCATTTATCTTTTTATTTTTTGTAGGTAGTGAGCCTCCTTTATGGACAGTAAGTCCTTTGATGGTAGTGAGTCCTTGCATTTGGGTAGTGACCCTTCTGTATCTAGGCAATGAGCGCTCTGGTAGTGATAATTTGTATCTGGTATTGCATTATTACTATATTGTGAGTTAATCCTCACCGTGGTTTTTCCCTCATTGGGTTTTCCACGTAAATCTGGTGTCTTTGGTGATTGCTTTATATTATCGGTATTTCATGTGTACACTTAATAATAGATTGAATTTAAAGAGAGAAGATTAAGTTTAAAAGTAAAATTATTTGATACAACTAATTCACCCCCCCTCTCAGTTGTCTTGTGCATTTCAACAATTGGTATCAGAGCTCTAGTTCCTTAGTGAAAAGCTTAACCACTTGAGGTAGATCACATGGTGCACAAGTTCTAGATTCCTATTTTTTATGGAGTTGATTATAGTGACTGGAAAGAGTAGATGAGAAGTTATCTAATTTCACTAAATTTCAATACCTAGAAAGCTGTGGAGACAAAGTTTATGATACCAATAGTTGATCCTTCCTCTACTTATGAGGTTGTAGCATTTGAAGAGAATGAAAGAGCAAGGTATTCTATCTTAATTTTTTTTATCTAAAATTGAAAGAACAAAATTTATTTCTCTACCTACTGCTTATGAAGTATGGAAAAAATTGAAAGACATTTATGAAGGGAATCATATAGTAAATTTTTCAAGGAAACTAACTACTAAGCAAAAATTTGAGAACTTGAGAATGGAAGAGGGAGAAGAAATTTCAATCTATTATTAGAGAGCTGAACTTATAACAACAAAAATCAAGAATCAAGGTGGTACCATGTCATATGAAGATATAATTGAGAATATATTGATGACCTTACCAAACAATTACAGTGAAAAAGTGTTTTCTCTTGAAGAACAATATGATCCAAATAAATTTACTAAGGAACATCTAATTGGTGTCTTGAGCATTCGAGATGAGAAAATTTGCAAGAGATAAAGAGAAGAATAAAACAAACTTTAAAGAAATGAAGATAGGAGATGACTTGGAAGATGATGATTCAGAAGATTTGGAAGAAAATTCACAAGGAGATTAAAGAAAGGTTCTGGTAAATACAAAGGTAAGTTACCCTTTAAGTGTTTCAGTTGTGGAAATATTGGTCATTATGCATCAAGATGTCCTAATAGAGCCACACAAAAGAAGAATAAGGATAAAAAGGATAGGAAGCTCAATAATTGTACTATGTCAAAGAAGATGTAGGAATTTCTGATGATGAATCTGACTTTGAAGAAGATACAAATGAATGTTTTTTTCTAGCCCTAGAAAATAAAGTTGTATCTACAAATCATGGGAGATATGTAAAATAATCTAGTCTGAAAAACCAGAAGGATGAAATAGAAGGTACTATGGTAACTTCTTTTTATGCCAGATAGGATGAAGAATTTTGGGTAATTGACAATGGATGTTCAAATCATATGACTGGAGTTAAAAGTAAGTTTACTAAACTTGAGAAGTATGATGGAGGTATATTCATGTTTGGATATCACTCTGGTGCTAAGATTGTTGGTAAAGGAACAATTATTTTTTATGGTAAACATAATACTGATGATGTTTACCATGTAAAGGTTTTAAGGCGTAGTCTTTTAAGTGTTGGAAAAATGTGAAGCAAAGGTTTTAAGATTTTTTTTTAGGATAACATGTGTGAGATCAGGAAATAATCCAAAACTGTGGTAGCAGCTGGAAGAAGAACTCATGGAAACATCTATCAACTTAAAGGTGGAGACAGTGGGTGTTTTATTTCTCAGATTAATGAGAGTTGGCTTTGGCATCAAAGGATGGGATATGTGAATTTTGATAATCTGATCAAGATCAGTTCTAGGGAAGTTGTAAGAGATCTACCTAGAATAAAAAATCCTTCAAATTGAATCTACAAAAGTTTTCATATGGGGAAAAAAACAAGGAATAGTTTTAAAGGAAAGGATCAGTCATCTATTGGAATGCTAGAATTAATCCATACAGACCTCTATGGTCCTACATTTACATGAAGCCTAAATGGTGATATACACTTTATGCTCTTAATTGAGGATTACTATAGGATGGCATGCATTAAATTTTTTAGAGAAAAGGCTCAGGCTCTTGATAGATTCAAAGTATTTAAGGAAAGAGTAGAAAATGAGGAAAATTTGAAAATCAAATGTTTAACATCTGATAGAGGTGGACAATTTGCATCTGGTGAGTTCAATACATTATCTGAAGATCTTGACATAAAAGTAAATTATTTTTCTCCTAGAACCCCTCAGCAAAATGGAGTTGTGGAAAGAAAGAACCATGCTATTCAACAAGCTGCCAAAACTATGATGAAAGAAGCAAATCTTCCTAATGTATATTGGAGAGAAGCAATCCACATTGCTATTTACATTCTTAATAGAGTTCAAATCAGAGGTAACAACACTAAGACCCCTTATGAGTTGTGGATTGGTAAGACCCCCACTATTAAATACTTTAAGGTATTTGGAATTAGATGTTACATTAGAAGGGATGATGAATATTTTGGAGAGTTTGATGCTAGATGTGATGAACTGTTTTTCCTTGGCTATTCAACAAACAAAAAATATTACAATTTTTTTAATAAGAGACTAGGGAAATTAATTGAAAGTGCTAATGTAAAGGTTGATGAAGCTATGTATACACCAGTGAAAATAAATAAACTTGAACTAGATGATCCTATCTATGTGCAAATAAAAGAAGAAGAAAAGGAAGAGAAAGAACAAAGTGATGAAATAGAAGAGATTCTAGAACCTAGACCTAAGACTCCTAAATGTGTTTAGAGAAACCATCTAGAGGAATAGATAATTGAAGACAAAAGTGAAGGAGTGAAGACAAGAAACAAAGTGGTTGAGGTAAACTTGTGTTTACTTTCTAAGATAGAACCTAAGACTGTGAATGAAGCATGCAATGATGAAAGTTGGGTTAAAGCAATGAAAGAGGAACTACACCAAATAGAGAAGAATGAGACATGGGAACTAATCCCTAGACCTACAAACAAGAATGTAATTGGTTCAAAATGGGTATTTAGAAACAAGATGAATGTAGATGGTGAATTAGTAAGGAATAAAGAAAGACTTGTATGTAAATGATATTCATAGGTTGAAGGAATATATTTTGAAGAAACTTTTGCTCCTATAGGTATAATGGAGGCCATTTGGATGTTCTTGGCATTTTCAGCTTATAAATATTTCAAAGTATATCAGATGGATTCCAAGTCTGCATTTCTGAATGGAGAACTAGAAGAATTGTATATGGAGAGACCAGAAGGTTTTCAATAGTCTAACAAACTAGACATGGTTTGTAAATTAAACAAGGCATTATATGGACTTAAACAAGCTCCCAAAGCTGGGTATGCAAGACTAGATAAATACCTAACAAAGCAAAGAGTCAACAAAGGGTCTATAAATAGCAATCTTTACTTCAAGGTTGAGAAAAACAAGATATTGATGGTTGTGGTATATATTGATGACATCATCTTTGGTGGAAATGAAGGTATATGTAAGATATTATCTAAAGAGATGTAAAAAGAATTTGAAATTTCTATGATTGGTGAACTAAATTTATTCCTTGGACTTCAAGTAAATCAAACTAACAAAGGGATATTCATTTCACAATCCAAGTATGTTAAGGAATTGTTGAAGAAGTTTAGAATGGATGACTCAAAACCATTTTGTACCCCTATGGTAACTGGATGACTCAAAACCAGTTTGTACCCCTATGGTAATTGGATGCAAGCTGAGTAAGAATGATGAATCTACTAAAGTTGATCAGAGCATGTATCGATCTATGATTGGTGGAATATTATATCTTAATGCTACTAGACCTGATATCATGCATGTAGTATGTTTAGTTGAAATATTTCAAGAAGAACCTAAGGAATCACATGTAATAGCTGTGAAGAGGATATTCAGATATCTTATCAGAACTCTAGATTATGGGCTATGGTATCTGAAGGACAATTATTTCACTTTGAATGCCTACACTGATGTAGATTGGGTTGGTTGTGTAGATGACCAGAAGAGTACAAGTGGTGATGCATTATTCCTTGGAGGAAGATTAGTTTCATGGTTGAGCAAGAAACAAGATTGAATTTCTTTATCCACTGCAAAAGAAGAATATATTACAGTAGCATCGTGCTGTACATAATTACTTTGGATGAAGCAAATCTTGATGGACATAGGTGTGATAAGTGATGAACCTACTTCTATATTTTGTGACAATAAAAGTGCTATAAACATTTCAAAGAATCCAGTGATGCATTCTAGAACAAAGCACATATCTATCAAGTATCACTTCTTGAGGGAGAAAGTATTGAAGAATGAAGTTAGACTTGAATATGTACCTACCAAAGAACAAGTTGTAGAAACATTCACTAAAGCCCTTCCGAAGGATAATTTTGAGTATCTCAGAGGGAAGTTAGGGGTTATTACCCCTTCTTATTTAAACTAAGTGCACATGGAGGTGCATCAGACCAGTGGATTCACATACTTCTTTTGTTCTGGACTGATTATGGAGGTCTACTCCTTAGGGGGAGTAGAGAAGTGGATTGTGGTAGTATGTGATGTGGGTGTACTCCTAAGGGGGAGTAAACAAAGCTTTATATGGAAAGAATTTCCTTTTCCATTGATGTAAAAGGGGGAGAGAGAGAGACAATCATGTGAAAATTTTATGCTTGGTGGGTTGTCACGTTTGAAAATCATGTATGTTGTGTTTGATGGTTTTTCACATCATGTGATGCCATAAATGACAAAGGGGGATATTGTTGAAAGTATGGATGTGTTTGATGGTATTTTCATTAATGTTTTCATTGATTTCAACATAGTTCATGTTGTGTACATATGGTATTTATATATTTGAGATACAATAGAAGTTATTAGAGTACATGGAGCTATATTTATGAAGTTGCAGTTGTGTTTTTACCAAGTGCTTTTGAGAAAATTTGAGAAATAATGAAAGCAATGTTAAAGTGTGTTATGAATGTGCTCTGGTATTGTGTTTCACATTTTCTCTATGTAAATCCTATGCCTATGTGGATCTATATGTTCATAAGCTTCAATGGATTTTATATACTAATTTTTAGCTTTTGAGTTGATGGTGAGTAGAAGATATGTTCACTAGTGTGTGAACTGGTTTGACAGAACTATCTGTTTGTGGACTGGGAGATTTTTTTTTTTGCTACACTCTTTTAATATTTGGTATAAGATCTTGTGGATATGGGATATGACTCTTTATGTTGGTTTCTATGTTCTGACAAACTTTCTTGTGATTTGGCACTCTGGAAGACCTACTCTAAAGCTTTTGTGTTTTTTCTAATTGGTCTGGTAGGACTAATAACGTGTTCTCTATGAATGATGTTTGTAGTAACTATGGTAGATGTACCTAAGGTATTCTCAGATATGGAAAAATTTCTAGTGAAGCATGTTGTGTGATTCACATCTTGTCATCTTGTTGGAGATGTGTGTACTTCAAAGATCATTGGTGTTTTCATTAGGTTTGGCCGACTTGGTGTCTACACGGTACATTAAGTTTTTGTATCATCTTAGGAAAGCATGTGCTTGATCCAAGATTTTTTTCGATCCTAAATTAAATATGTAATTGGTCCTCTCTCATTCTTATCCACCATGGGAATGTTGAGTAACCAACCTAGGTTGAATTTTTAAATTAAATTGTATAGATGACCTTGGAGAATGTTCCTAAGGTTGAAGATGGTATAAAATAAAATCAAATTGTAGCTAATTTCATATCCATCATCCACACATCGAGAAAGTGAGTGAAATGTGCAAAAGAGTGCAAAAAATAGAGAGTGGAAGAGTGAATTATGGCAACAATACTTTAAGGTTTTAGATTCCTAAAAGCAATGATATGATAACATCTACAATCTTTTGATCAAGTTGCGAATGTGTGGATCCCTAGTGGTGGATCTTCATCTATCTCTTTTTATTTTTTGTAGGTATTGAGCCTCCTTTTTGGAAAATAAGTCCTTTGAAGGTAGTGATCCCTTGCATTTGGGTAGTGAGCCTTTGTATCTAGTATTTCATTATTACTATATTGTGAGTTAATCCTCACCATGGTTTTTCCCTCATTGGGTTTTCCACATAAATCTGGTGCCTTTGGTGTTTTCTTTTTGTTACCTATGGGTAAACCCATCATAGTGGTGTACAGTTTTTATGATGGAGGAAATTTGAGAAAAATTCTCATGCATTGAAAATTTCATGTTTTAAAGGGTTCATTCGAACTAGGGGGTTTGCACGAACCCAAAAGAGGGGTTCGGTCGAACCCCTAGTTCGAGTGAACCCCCTTTTGCATGGTGGGTTCGCTCGAACCCTATGATGCCACATTCCCTTATGGGGAATTCAAAAAAAAGGGGGGTTCGAGTGAACTCCCCTTCGAACAAACCCCCCTTTACCCTTTTGAGCCAAGGGGGGTTCATTCGAAGGGGGGTTCACTCGAACCCCCCTTTTTTGTCCTTCTCCCCCTCTTCCACCAAATTTTAGTAGAATTCTGCCCTTCGAAGCTCAGGTTGAGGATGAAAATGGAGGAGACTTCACAAACCCAACTGGAAGATGGTAGTCCTCAGAACGAGCTATCCAACAAATTAAATTTTAATATGTTTTGGTTTTATTATGTATGTGTTTTTTTAGTTTTATTAAACATAGGGTTTTCACCGAAATTCAAGCTCTCTATTTTACACATGTGGAAAAATAGTAGATTATCAAAATAATTTTTTTAAAAATATGTTGAGGCTAGGTATTGATTTCCTTGATACATTAAAAAAAAAAAATTGAATTTCGATACATACAGAAAAAGTTATGTTGTATACAGTTCGCCTATGTCTGAATTGCAATTGGTTTGACTTCAAAAACTTGATTAAGGAAAAAATATTCAATAAAAAAATATGAGACCAAATGCAAGTGCTAGATATTTTTGTTACAAATCTAAATTTTAAAAAATTAGAATTTTATCCTTTATACAAAAAACGTTGTGTTGTATATGGTGAGCGTCACTTTTTAAAAATGTTGTTTTCTTAAAAAAACCAGTTTTCGTGGGAGATGGAAAAAAAAGTGCAATCTAATTCCAAAAATTTTGAAACAAATATTTTTAGAATCTACAGACAAAATGTGATGAGACTCTAGTTTTCATCATCTTCAAATTCCTCACGGTTTAGCCACTATAGGTGCCCAAATATGAAGATTTAGTTAAAAATAATTATTGCAGTGTCCAGTTTGGCCAAAAATTGTAAACCACTATTGTGGGATCACCCCTATATTTCATGTTTACACTTAATAACAAATTGAAGTTAAAAATAAGAAGATTAAGTTTAAAATTAAAGCTATTTGATACAATTTATTCATCCCCCCCTCTCAATTGTCTTGTGCATTTCAACACCATTCATTTGTAAGAAATAATTTTCTCATATTTTGTGTCATAGTCATTGTTGACTTCTCGAATAGCCAACTATGAGTCACCATATACCTGAAGACTTTTGATCTTCCATTTGATGGTCATACGAAGTCCTATGAATAGTGCCTCATATTCTGATATGTTTCTGGTGAAATAGAAATAAATTCTAAATTACTTTGATATAGTATCTCATTGGGCTGTAATGAACAATATCCCTACTCCTGAACCATGACTGTGTGAGATCCATCAAAGCATAACTTCCATGTGACTGAAGCCTCTAGTGTGAATATAGACACATCAAGGAAATGTGATAGAAATGGGTGATCTACTGTCGTGGGTGCATTTTCAAGTTGGTTGGCTAAACCTTGTCCTTTTATTTCTTTCTGATCAACATACTGAATGCCATATTCACTTAATATCATTACCCATTTGGCTAATCGACACATCAAGGTTGTTTTGCTAAGAAGATACTTTAGGGGATCAATCTTGGCTATGAGATTGGTTTGGTGATTTAACATGCAATGCCTTAGTTTTTGAGTGGAAAAAACCACCACAAGGCATGCTCGTTTAATGGGACTCTAATTAATCTTGTATCCCACAAGTGTGTGGCTGATGTAATAAATTTATCTTTCCCTTCCATCATTATCATTTTGTGCTAGTAATAACCCTAGTGCTGATGTGGTTGCTAATATATAAATTATGAGGTGTTTACCATCAATAGGAGGCATTATAAAAATCAATGCTAATAGATAATTTTTTATCTATTGCAAGGCCTCTTGACATCGATCAGTCCACACAAATAGTACTCCTTTTCTTAGCAAATGTTGGAATGGTTGGCACTTATCTTCGAGTTGAGAAATGAACCTATGGATGGATTATAGTCTACCTCAGAGTGTTCACAACTAACTTATATTTTTTGGAGGTTGAATGTCTATGATAACCTTTACTTTGGTGGGATCGACTTTGATACCTCTTCTAGAGATAATGTATCATAGGTGTTTTCTTGATGTTACTCCAAAAACACATTTCTTCAGGTTCAAATATACTTTGTTCTCTTCTAACCTCTTGAAAATTTTGTCCAATTCTTGTAGATGGTTTCCTCTTGATAGTGATTTGGCTAATAGGTCATCCGCATAGTCTAACATAAGGGTATGCATGAGATCATGAAAGATTATAGTCATGGCTCGTTGATATGTAGCCCTAACATTTTTCAGTCCAAATGGAATAACATTCAAAAAATATGTTCCCCAAGGACATGTAAAGGTTATCTTATGTTGGTCTTTAGGAGTGATAATAATCTGATTGTACCTTGAGAAACCATCCATGAGGGATATCATTTCATACCTATCATTAAGTCCACTATGATGTCGATGTTCGATAATGGGAAGTCATCCTTAAGGAATTCCTTATTTATATCTTTGAAATTAGTACATGTTCAGATTCATCCTATTGGATTCTTCACTAGTACTACATTGGAAATCCACTCTATGTAGTCAATAGGTCAAATGAAGCCAGCATCAAGTAACTTCTTTAACTCAGCCTTTACCACTAGCGCAATTTGAGGATGCATTTTCCTTAGATTTTTTTTGATTGGTTTTGGATTAGGAAATAGTGGAAAGTGATGTAAAAATAACTCCAAGTCCAAACTAGGCATGTCAGCATAAGACCAAGTGAAGTTGATTTGTCTCTCTATAAACAAAGCATGAAAGTTTGATTACTTTGTTTGAGGGTTATCTACCTCTATGACACCATTCTCAATGAGGTCATGGATTATGTTTTTGAGTTGCCGACATGATGAAGTCTTATGTCCTTTGATATGGTGATAGTCAAAAAAAGAATTGAAATCCCACCATGATGGTTTGAAAGGCCTTGAGTCATAATGCATCTCCTTTGGAAGTTTTATGACATTAGACTACAATTTTTTTCTCAAGACAGATTCAATGGGTTCCCCTAAGGGAGTTTATTTGCATCTTGGTTAAAAATTTCTTCAAGGTCCATGTTTTTGGTTATTTAGGATTGTGTTTATTGTTTTCTCAAGCCCATCTGGTCGATTATTTGATGCATTAGGTCCCTTAAGAGCCATCATAGGACTAGCTATATGTATTGTCTTTGCGTCTACATTTCCATCATTTGTGACATTGTTGTTTTCAGCCCAATACTTATTTTTGTCAAGGGGTTTTTGGGTATTTTGACTTTTATTAAAAAAATTGATTTCCTCTTTTTCAATAAGTGTCTTTTAAAGGGTGGTACCTTTCTCCACAAGGTCAAAAAATGTAGTACAACAATGGACTTGTAGTTGGTATTTCAGTTCCATGACCAAGTTTTCGACAAACATGACAACCTTTTATTTCTCAGGTATTTCACAAGGACACCTACTAGCCAAACTTATCCATCTTTGGAAGAATGATATGAAAGTTTCACCTTCTTCTTGTTTGGTTTGACATAATGTTGATATGGTAATGCCATTTTTAATTTTTTAGGTGAAATGTGTCAAAAATTTATTGGCTAACTCATCCCATGTTTGTATTCCTATGGGTAGATGGGAAAACCATTCGAGTGCTTGTCCTACAAGACTTCTTGGGAATAATCTCATTAGGTATGCATTTTCAAATGCAATATCTATGCAAACTATATGGAACTCCCTCACATGCTCTATTGAGCTCCCCTTTCTGCTATTTTTGGTGAAATTTGGGATAACATAGTTATGAGGAAAGGTAGGCATGCATATTCTTTTGTCAAAGGGGTATAGAGACAACTCTTGTGTGGAGTAGGTTTTCTTGGTTGGTATTTTCATATTGGAAACTTGTCATTGTAGCACATGCATTTGAGTCAATGAATCTACTTGAGTCAATGATGTTTCCACTACATTACCAACTGCATTATGATATGGGTGACCCATATTTGAGTTAAATATTTTTTAATCTGATATTTGGGGTGGATGAATTGAGGTTGGTCCCAAATGCATGTGATAGATTTTGGTTTTGAATGTTATGAGTGAAAGATGGAATTTAGTTTTGGACATTGGGAGTGAAAGTTGAAATTTGGTTGATGCGTGGAGGATTCATATTGGATTGATTTTGTAATGGGCTTGAGCTTGTTTAACCATGTAGGTTTTGATTTCCATAATGTTGAGAAGGCCCTTGCGTGTTTCTTTGTAGAGGAATACTTGAACTAGGATCTTGTTGTGATGTGTTGGTGTTCAAGTTTGAATTGATATTTGTCATGATTTTTGTATTTGGAGGTTGTGACTTAGGTCCCCTAATGTAAAGCTTTCACATTTTTGGTGGATTGTTTTTTATTTTTTTGACCTATTGCAAAAGGACTAAAAGATGAAGTCCCCATGGTGTGAGATGATGAGCCAAATGGATAAAATGTGCTTCTAGGGGGTTGTTTCATGGCTTGTGTACCTTGTGCTCTAAATACTATTGTCGTATCGATCATTATGGTGTTTTGTGGTTTTCCCCCTAATGGAAAAGTAGCATGCACTTATGGAGTAGTGTGATTAGGAGTCGATGTGTTATGCCCTTGGTCTTGTGCTGTCTCATTTATTGGTGATACAAAAAGTGTGTTGACATCAAAACTAGGGAGATTTTAGCTCTACTTTGTAGCAATTTCACAAGAAATCATTAGGGATCTTGTGATTCTATCTCATCTACAAATCAAGGTACACTAGGGTCTTGAGTAACTGCCTCAATTTCTTCTTCAGTTAAAGGTCTTTGGATATCTTGTATTGTGAAGTTCTCAAATAATTTGGAATTGAAGATTGTGCCTTGGGTGTCTCATTAGAAGAAGATCCAAACTTCATGCTACTAGTGGGATTGAAAAAGGGATCCTCATTTGTTTATTCCATTTCTTTTCTTTTCCTTTGTAACCTCATTTGGACCATATAAGACTTGCAAATTGATGAAGGATATGGAGGCTAATGAATGATAATGCAATGGCAGGTATGTGACTATGCTATATTTTTGTGGCTTTTGAGATATAATAATGCCAAATGGTAATGCACTTGTAACCAATATTAGGGTGTTAAGTGATAATAGGAAATCAAAATATGGTAATGTCACTATGACCAAAATCTATGGTATGAATAAAGATAAGATATGCAATGATAGAGATGAGACTTATGATCAAAGACATGGTATTACTAAAGTTGTGATATGAAATTAAGACTATGCACCTTTGTGGACCTAAGAAAAGGTTACTAACCAAGCTAAGGTAGCCAAAAGTAACAAATCATATTTTCAAGACCTTGAAAGGACAAGGACTAATTGGACAATGATGATTGAAGAAGTGAACCTTAAACTAGAGTCATGATTTTGAAGGTCCAACTTAAATGACAAGGACTAATTGATAAAAAGGACAAGGTCAAAATCAATCTAAATTTGTGATAATGATCTGATCAAAGGTATGATAAGTCTCCTAGTCTAAATTCTGCAAAATTTTATCAAACTAAGAATGACCTAGGGTTTGACTAAGAAAATGAAATGATGGAAAAATAAGGAATGCAATGGAAACTTAAGTTAATTAAAAGAAATGAATGGACTAAAATGAGGAAGTCTATGATCTAAAGAGATGGTTACTATTATGAATTGATGCAAAATAAAGCTACACAGGAATCTCCCTAAAAAATTGAAAACTAGAAAATGTGGTTCACTATCTCACAAATGTGTTTTATTGACCCAAGAAAATGTATCTCACTATTTTTCAAATGTATTTTATTGTCCTACAAATGCAGTTCACTATTTTTAGCAAATGTGGTGTACTTTCTTGCAATTGGAGCATATTTTTTTTGAAGATGAGGTGAACAATGTTTTGACCCTAGTTTGAATGTTTTAGATTGATTTTTCATCTTGGTTAATTATGAAATGTGATTGAAGACACAAAAAACAATCTGAAAAACAAGTCTTGGCTATTAAATGTCTAGATTTTATATGTATAGTGTATGTTTAAGGGTTATTCAACCTAATTTACATGGGTCTAATCACAAATTAAAAACACTTCAAACACATTAAAAAATTCCTAATCCTAATTTCAATGGCCAATGGTAGTAAATCTTAGGGCCACAACTTGGAATCTACTTCGACTCAAATGTAGGAACACCTTAATGGGTGTGTAAAATCTTGTCTTTTCAAGAGAGGACAAGTAGGGGCCTCTAGAATTGGAAGGATGACCCAATAATCCTCTCCCCAAAAAGCTACATGTAGCTTATGCTAAGCTGGGGATTTATGTCTCATCTCAAGGGAGCCATATGGTGAGTAACTTTATGGTGTGATGTTATGCCCTACACTGAGAATGACACCAAAAATAACTCAATCAATAGGGTGGCCTCTAACTAATAGTTTTTAGTCATTTATTGGGGACTTAACACCTTGCTAGCACCTGGCAAGCCACTTAAGGCTTTAACCAACCCTACTTGGGGCTCTAACTACCTCACAATAATTTGGGTATCTCCCCTTTTAGATTGACACTGTTGGCAAGGTACTCGCTAGTTTGACCTTGGTTTTTAACTTAATCTTTTATATAGTAGCCCAAGAGAAAATCACTTTGGGTCATACCCCTTAGAGTGATTACTTCTCCAAAGGTAGACCCTTCTAAAAGGTTATAAAAAAGTGATACAAATAAATGTTTTTGATCTCCAAGTTCATATAAAAATGTGAGGAGAGAGCATATGCATGTATTTGTTCACACTAGAAAATGTTCATTAACCTCAAAAATGAAATGTGTGGTGTGAAAATGAGAGTGTTGAAAAGTGTTTTTGACTCTAAAGATCATATAACATGTGAGGGAAGAGCATACACACCTCTAAACATAAACAATATCACCAAGAAAAGAAAACAATTATTCTTTCTAAGCCCAAATTGAAAATTTGACAATGAGAAAACAATTGTTCTTTTTAGATCCCCAATCCAAATGTTCTTACTTTAAAAATCAAAGCTAAAAAAAACCCTACATGAACATGGATTAGTAGTCTTGATAGTAATGTCTTCTCCTAAAAAATTCCACAAGCTACAAACCTACTATTAGTAACACAAAACCTATATTCCACCTAATGGAAAAGGTAGAAAATAATAAACTTTGAATATAAACCCTAATTACCAATAATAGGAAGATGTGGCTAATTGTGTCATAGATGTGGCTCACTGTACTAAAGCATACGTGAAAAATGAGATTGTGACTATGGTGAACCAAATTAAATGACTACACTAGACTGTCAAAATAGATATAGCTCATTGTCATGCAAATGCGTCACCATGTCTCACAAATGTGGTGCACAATCTGAAAGCTACAAAAACACTCAAATATGGAAAAATCTCAAAAATAACAAGATAAAAATTATAAAAATAATCTTTCAAAATATGATAATCAAAACGAGAAACTTAAAAAATGATAGAAAACCACAAAAATGGAGAGATTTGATGTTTTTCCATAAACTTAAGTAGATGTGGTTCTCTGTGCCATAGATAGGACTCACTATCTCATGAATGTGTCATTTTTTACTTTGAATGCATCATTCCTTATAATGATAGTGGCTCACTATCACATGATTGTGTTGTGTTTTCTCATGAATGCACCATTCTACCTTGCAGATGTGTTTTAGACCTAAAAACTCAAAATTTCTTACAAATTCTTTCAAATCTAATTAGTTAATGTTAGGTTCACCAATGTAAAATGGGGTAAAATCAAGGTACAAGGAATTAATCAATAGTACCAACCACCAAATACATAAAAATCAAGCCCTAAAGACCTTAATCCAACAATGAAGCACAAATGAACATAGAAACATAAATAATAAAGCAATATTACCAACAATTTCTATGCAATGGTTGAATCGCCTTCATTGCTCTTCTCTATTTTGCTTTATATGCTTTCTTTGCCCTAAGATTTGGAGTATGCAAAAATAAGCCTAGTAATTGTATACACTCAAATTTGGTCTAGAGAATTAATTAAATACAAGTTATTTAATTAATAATCTTTAATTCTTCTACTTATAAATAATTTGAAAAATTTATTTATATTGTTCATTTTCTCTAATTCTTTCTATTCTAAATCATTTTCCCCATCTCTTAATTAAATGAACAAATTTAATTAGTTTATTTTATTTAATTAACCTTCTCTCACTAAATTTGAATTTTAAATTCAAATTTAGGCACATTTCTACTAACTTCTTCCCACCTTCCACCTCATCATGTGTCTCAAGAATTAAATATTTTTAATATATTTAATTTGGAATTTATCATCAACAAATTCTAACTAATTTGGGACACTTGGCCTTCATCTCCATTTTATTCCTCTTCACACTTGGCAGTTTGTTCTTATGAAGGGAACACACTTCCCCTTTTCTCTCTAACCTCTTCATCTTCAACTGTTCATCTCTCCAGATCAAATCTAGACCGTTAACTCATACCACCTAGGCCCATGCCTTGGAAAATATATAAATAGGCCCTCATTTACACAGTAAAGGATCCTTAGAAAAGAGAGAGAGGTGAGCATTTTGTAGCAATTAAATTCTACAACATTTTAGTTAGCATTGTAATTTTAGTGAGCATTTTAGTATTAACATTTTAGTATCAAGTAGTTTAATCATGGAATTTTCATTAGCAACATCTTAATTCCAAAATTTTCATCATATCATTTTCATATAGCAATACCATAGTAGCATTATTATCTTTGCATATCATCTATAGCTAGTTCATTATCATGTAATATAGGAAATATCTCTTGCATTTCAAGCATCTATCATTATTTAGGTTATCATTTGGAAATTCACGTGCACAAACAATCTGATAGAAAAATGTCTTAAAGAATCCTTGGAGATAAAGGACAATGAGATGCCATTGATGAATTATTGTCTTAATTTGATTATTATTTGAATTGCTTGATATAATGTTTCATTGGTGTGTTGTATAGGTTTTATTTTCTTATTCATGTTATTTACATACACACATAAATTGGCACCCATCGTGGGGCCAAGCCCTATTTCTAATATTTTTTTGGCAAGTTTCATCAACAGGTTCATTCGTGAACTCCAATGTAGTGCATCCGCTGCCTATTTCAACGCATTTGTGGTGACCTTTGGCACATCAAAGCCCTGTTATAGCACATACACATCCCAGACCAACACATTTACCTGCTACTTCAGCGCATATATAGGATTTGATTTTCCCTTTTTTATTTTCTAGAATAGAGCATTGAATGTGTTTAATAGCACATATACTAAATATTTTAGCACATATTCTCTCTGTTTTAGCGCATACACCTTTATTTGCAAAAAAATAAAATTTTGGGGGATTGATCTATGTTTTTTTGTTTTGGAGATACCTTATATGTTATTAAAGACACATCCTAAACTAATAACAATGTTTGGAAGGGCTAGATTTATTTTCCTTTGATTAAATTAGGCATCTAGTTTAATTACAAGGTTAAAGAACACCATGTATGTTGTTTTTGTAAAGTGATAGGCCTAAGCTCTCCCCTTTACTGGGTGACCAAAATGCTAGACTCAATCTTTTAGTTTATTGTAATAGCACCTTTAGCAAGCCTACCTCCCCACTTTGAAAGGAGGGAATGACCTAAGTGGGAACCACTAAATCCAAGAATTCCAACCCACTATAATCAAATGTGAATCGTGATGAAAATAACATTAAACAGTTGTGTATATTAATAGCCTCCTTAGTATCCTTTAGATATATAAAACCTTTTTTATAAAGGTTGGGAGGCCTCCTGAGGTAGTTTATCATTTACTGCACCAAACATAAACCCTTACTAAGAACTTTAAGTGTAGCAGCCAAGCTGAGTCAAGTTTTGAACATTATAATATTCACAGTGCAAGGGGAGGGAAGAATCTTCCCTCAAGATACCATATAACTACCAGGGATTTTTGCCCAATAGTGGAGAAATCTACTTTAGTTAAGACTCAAAAAAGGAAAAAACACGAGCACCCTCTAGTGGGTGATAGGGTTGTGTGAGTTGACATAGTTCTAAGATTTGGGTTGTGATGTTATTAATGACCCTTGAAATTAGAAGAGTTTGACTAATCTATTTTCTATTTTTCAATACCAGTGGAAATCCAAGGGATCAGACCAGATCATAGAACATACACTTGATGTTTAGATCATAGGGTGAAACAACTATTTTACTACTGTTTTTTATGTTTTCAATCATTGTTCATAAGATCATCCATCAAAACACTCAATTCATTGAATAGAAAACAAGAAAACCAGACAAAATTTCAAAATGGTGACATTTCCAGCTTAGTGCATAAATTTTTTGTTCTGGCACATTTACCCCATCTTTCAATACATAAGCTTTCTATTCTACCACATTCAATTGATGAAATAATGCATATGGGGTCTATTCTAGCGTATTTACCCCATCTTTCAGCACATATACAACCTGTTTTAGCACATTCACCCGATACTCAAACATAGAGTAAAATTAAACTTTTGTTTGACCAATAGAATCATATTTAGGGACCCTTTTCAGAGCAGAGATCATTTCTCATCAAAACATTGGTTTAAACTTGAAGAAACTATATTTTGCAAGTGCAATCCCTTTAACTAAACATAGATCAAACATCTTAAAGTTCCCAATCATCAAAGTCATCTCTGATTGTCAACTGAGTTTCATTATCAGGATCTATCATCCTTTATCCCAAAACAAACACTGTACATCAGATTTATCCTAGTCTCATCAATAGGATTTGCCATCATATTTGACTTAGGTGTTTGGTGCTACCATAATAGTGGTTTACACTTTTTGGGAGATCCTATTTTTTGCTGAAATCACATATTTTTAGAAAATATAATGATTTAATCCTTGAAAAGTTCTATTTAGAGGATTCCAATTGAAGAGGGTTTGATCAAACCACCTTAGACCAAGCCCTCTTAGATAGAACCCTACTAGTTTTAAACCATACCTATAATGAAGTCTCCTTTACACCTATCAAAATGTTGATAAAAATCCACTTTTGATTTACCTTTTGGGGGATCAAAATGAATTCATTTAAAAAAAAATTGTAACTATGTAGTCCTTATTATAAGCTTCCAAAAAATTATAATTTTAATTAAATTTAATTTGATTATTATATTTATTTTTTATTTCTTGTGAATGTAGGTTTTTCAACGAAAATCAAGCTCTTTGTTTTGCAAATGTGGAAAAATAGAAGATTATAAAAAAAAAAAAAAAATATGTTCATGTTGGGTATTGATGTCCTTGATCCATTAAAAAATAAATAAAAAATTGATACATAAGAAAAATTTATGTTGTATACAATCCGCCTATGTCTGAATTGTAATTGGTTTGACTTTGAAACTTGATTAAGGAAAAAATATTCAATAAAACACTATGAAACCAAATCAACTAGTTAAATATCGTAGTTACAAATTTCAATTCAAAAAAATAAGAATTTTATCCTTCATACAAAAAATTTTATGTTCTATACAGTGAACATTACTCCTTAAAAATGTTGTTTACTAATAAAACTAGTTTTTGAAGGAGATGAAAAAAACTGCAATCTGATTCCAAATTTTTTGAAAAAAATATATTTAGAATCTATAGACAAAACTTCAAAAATCACTAGGTTTCATCATCTTCAAATTCCTCATGGTTTAGCCGCTATAGGAGCCTGAAAGTGAAGATTTAGTTAAAAAAATCAGTTCAGTGTCCAGTTTTCCCAAAATTGTAAACCAATATTGTGGGATCACCCCATTTCATTGGCACTCCCAAAAAAAAGATCAAATATAGCAAAAATCTATCACTTGTATCCCCATTTTAACAAGATCTCAAAAGAAAAAACTCAGAGAAAAAGAAATAGAAACCCAAAGCATCATGGCAAAAGGAGAAGAAAATCCTTTTCACAAATTTTATCAACCTAAAACAATTAAGATAACTGATGAGGACATTCAACAAGCTGAACAAGACCCTAAATTTCACAAGTTCATGGAAAAAATTCTAAAAAAGGATGGAGAAAAATAATTTCTAATGATGGAAAATCAAGGTGTGAAACTACCCAATAATTTTGATATCAATCAATTGAAGGAAGCTCCCATAAAAACAAAAACTGACTCACTAATCAAAGATCCATTGAATGCTTTAACTCAACAAATGCAAGTTGTGAAACAAAAAAGAGATATTTGTTACAATATATTTGTCCTTATCCATTTGACATACATGTGAGCATGATACCTTTTCCACCAAATTTTGAATTTCCAAGATATGACAAATACAATGGCAAAACTAATCCTCAAGATCATGTAAGAGAATTTTGTGCCATGAGTTTAGAATTTTCACATGAAGAAACCTAACTAATGAGATTATTTCCAAGATGTTTGGGTGGTCAATGCATGAAATGGTTTTCAAAACTCCCACCAGGTATTAGATAATTTGAGGAGCTGGTAAATAAGTTTATCTCCCAGTATTCATACAACATTCAACATGAAATAACCATGAAGGATCTCTGTAACACAAAACATAAAAATGTTGAACCATTTCTTACATTCTTGTAAAGATGGAGATGATTATTTTCTAGATATGCCCATCCGATACCTGAGAAAGAAAAGATGGATATCTTTATTTATAATCTCAACACTCAGATGAGTTATAGACTCTAATTGTAGTGTCCACCCAGTTTTGAAAAGTTGGTTGAAAATGGACTTAATATTGAGGAAGCCTTGGTTAAAAGAGGAGTATTGAAAATCTACAAAAAAGGAACAAACTCTTCTAACAATCATAACAACAATGAAAAATCTAAATTATGGGAAAAAAAAAAGAATGTTGGTAACGATAGTTTAGTTGACACACATAATGTAAAACCAATATTCAATTTATCAAGTACTATGCCTAGAAACAATCAAAACTACAAAGAATCTAAACCAGCTCCACCACCATATTGAAGAAAATTTACACCTTTGAGGCAATCACTTGAATCAGCGTTAAAAGAGCTTCTTGCACACAAAATCATAACATTACCAGATACATGAGATTTTGAACCAAGAGTCAAACCATCATGGTGGAACGATGCATATTACAACGACTTTCATAGAAGCACGGGCTATAAAACAAAAGATTGTATGCAATCAAAACATTTGGTGCAAGAATTGATAAATAGACATGAAATATTGATAAGACATAAAACAAATTATGATCATGGAGAATTTCAAAACCCTCTACTCAACTATGAAAAAGGAGAATCCTCTTCAAAAAACAACAAAGGGAAGAATGTGAATTATTTCTATGATACTACCATCAATCACATTTCTGCAGCTGATAATAAAAATCAATGTTATCAAAATCAATGATAAACAAGAGGGTAGTCCAAGTTCATATTGAAAGGAAATACATCTAAAACACCTGTTGCTTCTTCAAATCGATACAATATAGTAGATCAATTGAAAAAGACTCCAACACAAATATCCATTCTAGAACTTCTTAAAATTTCACTAGCCCATAAGGATATTCTGGAAAAAGAATTAGTGTACACCACAGTACCAACCAATTTGGAAGTTTTTCAATTCAAAGCCATGGTGGGACATTTGATTGCACCCCATTATTTATGATTCTTAGAAAATGATGATGCATCCCTCACTCATCCACACAATACTCCACTCCATATTGAGGTTTTAATGCATAAACATCGGGTCAAACATGTTTTAATAGATGGAGGATCTGGTCTAAATATATGTACTTTAAATCTTATCCGTGCATTGGGATTTTTAGAAAATGTGATAGATTCTAGAAAAAAGATCACCATAAAAGCTTATGATGATGAAAAAAGATCCTCTCAAGGACTGATAGTATTGCTAATTCAAGTGGGACCAATTCAAAGGAATATAATCTACCAAGTCTTAGACAAGGAATTGACCTACAACATACTCTTGGGTCGACCTTGGATCCATGAAATGCACACAGTACCATCAACATACCATCAATGCTTAAAATTCCCTTACAATGGACAAGAGATCATAATTTCAGCAGATTCTAATAATCCCCAATACTGCAACACTCTCAAGACAATCCAAGATGTCTTTGTCCCATACAATAGAGAATCTCTCACTTCTACTTCCTCAAGTAATAAAATCCAACTCAATTCTTTGTCAAAATAGTTTGAAAAAAAAAAGGTTTGGTTGAAAGATAAAGGCATGGGTGAATATTCTTTTGAGAAATCCTTATGTTTCTCACAACTACTACCTTCTCACAAATCATATGGACAACCATCAATGTCTAGAAAAAAATCTTCACAATCCCATCACTATCTTTGATGGTAATTTTGTAAAAGAAGGTACTCTAGCTGATGAATTTGAAGACAAGGACATTCTAAATTTGCTTTACAAAGATGAAGAAGAATCCCAAGTGGCAACTTCGAATATACCAATAGAGCAATATGGTAAAGAGTTCAAAATCTTAGAAAATATGGGATATGAAGGAAAAGGTCCTATGGGAAAACAAAATACGGTATTGTGGGACCAATCCAACCTATCACAATCAATGCAAAAGACAAGACATAATTAGGATACAAAGAAGAGATAAAAGAAGAGGTCATTCAAAAGGTTTGTGAACAAATCCTCCAGTTGCAAGCTAGCTCTAAAATAGACTCAAATTAAAATGAATGGGATTCACTATCTAAAGAATCTTTTCAAGACAAGGAAATCGATGTGATAAAGAAGTATGCACCCATATGTATGGAAGGAGAAAGTTCAGGGTCTAGACCATTTGAATTTGGATCACTACATATTGATGGCTCTAGTGAGGATGATCAAACATTAAGTGAGATAGATGATTCAAAGGAGAGCAACATTATAGACCTTAAGTTGTTAGTGAACACATTGAAAATGTTTCCATCATGACCCTCAACACCTTTGATCTTGACCAATCCAATGATTCCTTACCTTTGATACATCCTGAACTCATTGACTTGGAAAAAACCGAGCCTATTGATGTCCCTATCTTTTCAGATGATAATGTCATTGTCAATTTCCTTTATTCTAAAAATCTAGAAACAAGTTCTACCAATGAGTTTCATAACGAAGCTTTGAACCAGGGGAGTGCCAAGTCTCTTAGTGACAAAATAAACAATACAAAAAAATCAATCTAATGGTGAAAACCATGCAATGACAGTATTAGATCATGAAAAACTAAAAAGAAAGACTATATCCAATGGTGAAAACCTCTTTGAGGCACTAAAGGATGAGAGATTTGACACTCTTCCTGAGCACTATCAAGAAAGATCTTCATTATTGGTTGAGCTTATACAATCCATAAACATCGCTACTATAGAAACAACAAAGACCATACACCTAGTGACATCAATGATAGAGCAAGAAAATCCAAATTTCACCAAATCATTTGAAGAAAGACAAATCAATTTTGCTTGGTCTTATTCTGAAATGCCAGGAATAGATTTAGATCTAATAATGCATCATTTATCCATAGCACCTGGAGTGAAGTTAGTAAAGCAAAAATTGAGAAAAATGCATCCACACATTGCCCTACTAGTGAAAGAAGAATTAAAAAATTATTAGATGTGGGGTTCATCTGACCAATTGAATATGTAAAATGGATTTCAAACATTGTACTAGTCTCCAAACCAGATAACATCATAATATGCACAGATTTCAAGGATCTTAACAAGGCTTGTCCAAAGGATGACTTTCCTTTGCCCAATATAGACATAATTATAGAATTAATAGTAGGACATGATATGTTATCACTTATGAATGATTTTTTAGGCTATAATTAGATCACGATTGCACTAGAAGATCAAGACAAAAAAAAAATTGCATTCCCATGGGGTACATTTTGTTGGAATGTCATGCCTTTTGGATTAAAGAATGCGGGAGCCACCTATCATCATGCAATGACAACAATCATGAAATGATGCACACATTCATGGAGGATTATGTCGATGACCTACTAGAAAAATCATTCACCAAAGAAGGACATCTAGAAATCTTGGATCTACTCTTTAACCGATTGGAAAGGTTCAATGTGTGATTAAATCTAAAGAAGTGTGTATTTAGAGTAACATCAGTAAAAAAATTAGGATACATAGTCTTAGCTAAATGCATCAAAGTAAATCCAGCTAAAGTCAAAGAAATCATGGAAATTCCACCTCCTAAGAACATTAGCCAACTAATATCTCTACAAGGAAGATTCCAATCCATCAGAAGATTCATCATGCAATTGGCAGACAAGTCTCATCCTTTTACTCATTTGTTACACAAGAATGTTTATTTTAGATGGGATGGAAGATGCAAAGCTTCTTTTAATCAATTGAAACAATATTTGATGAATCCACCTATATTGGTACCACCAATAGAGGGAAAACCACTTCTACTCTACATAGCAACTACTGAGGTATATTTGGGAGCTTTTCTAGCACAAGACTCTCCAAGAAAAGAAAAGGCCATCTACTACATCAGCAGAACACTAAGTGGCTATGAACTTAACTATACATTCATTGAAAAATCTTTTTTGGCTATGGTATTTTCTACTAAAAAATTGTGACACTACATGTTAACACATACCATCAAACTAATAGCCAAAATAGATCCATTAAAATATCTACTCAACAAAGCCAATCTAACACGAAGATTAGAAAAGTGGGTGATGATATTGAGTGAATTTTACATTCAATATGTAGATAGAAGAGTAATCAAGGGCCTAGTAATAGCATATAAGTTAGCTGAAGCATCATTGCAAGATGACCATCCTATGTACATTCAATTCCTAGATGCAGATTTCCTCACAATGACAACACAAATTTTGATATTATAATTTGATGGGTCTTACACTCAACATGGATCTGGTGCTAGAATCCTATTTGTTACTCCTCAAGGACACACTATCAAAAACTATTATAGGTTGATGTTCCCTTGCACAAAAAACATGGTTGAATATGAAGCACTAATCATTGGTATCAAGGTAGCAGTGTAATGTAAAATCATAGAACTACAAGTTTATGGAGACTCCTAATTATTCATTAATCAAGTTAATGATGACTATCAAACAAAAGATGAAAAGATGATGCCATACAATAGAATGATAGATGAATTCAATAAATAATTTGTTGAGATAAATTTTGAACAAATTTCAAGAGTGGATAACAAAGCTACAGATACCATGGCAACCATTGCTTCTCTTTTACAACTACCAGAAAAATGAAGTCTTTATGAATTCATGGTGGAACAATTATTTTCTCTCACATACAACAATCCTGAATCCCAAGTCATGTGCCATCTAGTTGATGCTGATTATTCAATCTATAGGAATATTTATACCTATTTGAGAGACAATACCCCTCCACCCGATCTATCTCAAAACCAAAAATGCAACTTTATCAGTCAAGCAACTTGATACACCCTAATAGCTAATACACTTTATCGACGAGGTCTCAATGGTACTCTCCTCTGATCTCTTGAACACGAAGAATCTAAAACCACCTTACAAGAAGTTCATGAAGGTATTTTTGGTACTCATTCAATTGGCCTTACTCTAGCTAAGAAACACCTACACTTGGAATATTATTGGCCGAACATGGATAAATAATGTTTTCAATTTGTTAAGAAGTGTAAGAAGTTTCAAGTCCATGGAAATATCATACATGCACCAGCGTAGGATTTGCAACCATTCACATCAACCTGGCCTTTCTATCAATGGGAACTTGATCTTGTGGGTAAGATTCATCTATCTTCCTCTAATGGAAATAAATTCATAATCACAACCATTGATTATTTCACAAAGTGGATTTAATTTTTCCCATTAACCATGATCACTGATAAAAAAATTGCCTCCTTCATCCTAAACTACATTACCTATTGGTATGGCATCCCTAGCTCCATTATCATTGATAATGGTAGACCCTTCAAAAACTAGGATGTGCAAGAACTTTGTGAAAAATTCCATATCCAACACTAATTTTCCACACCCTATTACCCTCAAGGGAATGGCCAAGTAGAAGCCTCAAATAAGACCATTTTGAAAATCCTAAAGAAAATTGTCAATGATGTTGGATGCAACTGGAATATCCAATGAAACCCTACCTTTTGGGCATACCGTACTAGAATCCACACCCCTACAGGAGCCACACCATATGCCCTTTTGTATGGATTAGAATCCATCTTACCCATTGAGGTTGAGTTACCTTCACTTCGGGTATCATTGAAAGGAATCATTTTAGAGGAAGACTATCGAGTATCTAGACTACAGGAGTTGGAATTGTTAGATGAATGCCATCAACATATTTTTGATCATTTGAAAGCTTATCAATAAAGAATATCAAGGAGCAATAACCATAAGGTAAGACCAAGATCATTTAAGGTTGGTGACTTGGCACTAAAAGAGAATCCTCGCAATTAACAAGATTGAGAAAAGAAGGGAAAATTTGTACCTAATTGGCTAGGTCCTTTTGTCATTGTACCAGTATATGGATTTGGAGCATATCAATTATCTACACTTGAAGGGGACTTGTATGAAGAACCTATCAACAAAATTCACCTCAAGAATTTTTATACATAACTCATCTACTGCATGATTTTAAAAGAAGAAAAATCTAAAAAAATAAAAAAAAATTAAAAAAATCCCAAAAAAAATAAAAATAGAAAAATCTAAAAAAAAGAAAAAAAGAAAAAAGGAGAAAAAGAGAAAAATAAAAAAAAACATAAAAAAAGAGAAAGTGCAATAAAAACAAGTAGTGAAAACCTAGAAATAGGAGCTACTTGTGATAGATTGGCTTTTCCATCTATTGGAATGTGTGTCGATCGCCCACTTTTCTCCATCATTATACTTGTCCATCATAAAACCTCATGTACATATCTGGGTGTTGCGGTCATGTCTCACCCTGGCTTGGTGGCCGTTGTGCATATTCACAATAAATAGTGTGTTTCTCATTGGGGGAAAAATCCCAAACTTAGTAGGGGCAATCTACTTTGAGCTTAAAACAACAGACAAGCAGTAGTTAGACAACATAGAAAACATAATGATCAACAACAAAACTCAACATTGAACATCAATCACCATCTTTAGAAAACAAACAATCCATATCAACAGCAAGATCGGTAAAACAAAATCTCACTAGATGATATTCTTTTGAATCATGGTTTAATCACTTTAGCATTAATGGTCAATTGTTGTATCCTGATTTCTGTTATCATTTCTCTGGAGAAACTCAAGGATGTCATGGACTAGAGAAGCTATGATGGAGTCTGAAATTTTTGTTGTCTACTATCTATGAGTTGATCATTACTACTATGTAAATTTGTCACAGAACACGATCTACAAAGTATCATTGATGACATTCTTGATTTGCATAGGAAAAAGGATTAACTCTTGTCTATTTTACACACACAATACTAAGGTCATCTTAGTTCAATTATACCTAGATGCTTGTATTACCTTGCAATATTAAAATTCCATGGAATTTGTACTCAGGTCATCATGGTTTAATTATACCATCGATGTTTGCACTAACTTTCAACATATCAAAATCTCAATGATGATAACAAGCACAACGAATCAGCTGACAAGATGACAAATTTACATAATTCATTTTTGCATGTGCATTTTAGTTTTTCCAAGGCTGGAAATTTTCAAAATGATTTTATCTCTCTCATTGAAGGATTGAGTACATTTTACATAAATAAAACAAAAAAATCATTCACATTTAGTTGCATAATTATAATCATTATCATATCAAACATACAATAGAAAGTATTATCATAAGCTATCCATCCATGTATTAGATCATATATGTGCATTAAAAAATACAAAAATAAAGTGCATCACATCTTATCTACATGATCAAATCCATGTCATATATCATAAAGCATAATGCATAAAGCCATGTAGAATCATAATCTATACATCACCATTTCATCATTGCATCCATACACAACCATGACATAATCATATAAACATCACATAGCACATAGAGTGGAAATAAAATGCATTCATCATAAAAGCATGTAGACAACATATAGATCAATAGTCTTTTTTGCATCTCATATAATCTCAAAATAATCAATGTCATGTGTACAATGATATCACAAAATGTGGATACATACATCAATAAAATGGTAGGAAATCATGAAGTCCCAGACTAAATAAGTGAATCCATCAAGTATTAATACATCAAATATGAGCGCAAAAGCTATGTGATACTCGCTCCAGATGTTGTAGGCCTCACTGTGCCTATTTTTGCACCACTAGATGGACCTATATCTAGATCTCTTCCTGCTAGATCTCTAAGAGGTGGCCCAGTCACACCCTTGCTCATAGTTCATGACTGACTCTGACCTAACCTAGCACTAATAGACTGAGCATAGCTAGGGACATGTCGCTCTGTTAGAATCGCTTGATAATAATGTGATCTATAGTACTCTACCTCTTTGGCTGAATGTTGAACCTCTCTAAGCATATCCCTTGTAGTAGTCCCCTTAGAAACTCTCTACAATCTCTCAGCTAGGGCCTCTACATGCTCACATCTTTGTCTCATGACATCTCTCTTTTTTCTTAGAGATACAATCTAATCTTGTGCCTATTCTAGTTGTCCTTGTAATCCCTCCACTTGTAACTATAAGGCATCTATCTGTGCCTGCTACTAATGGGAAGGCACACGAATCTAAATTTGGGATGGTCCTTCCCATTAATATATCGAGGGAACCATAGATCTCCTCCTCTGAGGTACTTTGAAGTCCAGTATCTACCTGCCACTTGCATCTCCTCCATCTCCATCATCTCCTCCATCTCCATAACCCCCTCCATCCCCACCATATCCCTCCTCATCATCACCATCTCCCCCACCCCTCCTCCATCTTAGTATTGGTCGTGGTACCCTATCATCATCATCAAATGTCGGTACTAGATATCCTTAGTATAGCATGTATGAAAAAATGACCAGAATACTCATATGTCATCACACCAACCGTGATCTCAAAATAGTAATCCCACACCTATGCCTGTAATCCAAAATACTCCTCGCAAGCTACATCATAAGATATGGTGGGTCCCTACTCTGGAACATCCTACTGTCCCAACCATATAATGCAACTCCCTGGGGCATCCCCAAAACTTGGCCATACTGACAAAGAACCCTGATGAGCATGAACCTCTCAATAATAAATCTAGTCCATCCAATCAAATATCTCAAAGTACAAACATCTGGCATCGACAGATCATCCTCCGACCACTACTCACAATCTAAGTATGGTCGCCATATAATTGCCTCCAAATCATGATGAACTCATCACCAATACTCCAATTTTCCTAGCTTGCACTGGACAAGAATAGCTATGTACCCAAAGACATATGGCCTACCAACCGGATGATATCTCTCCCCCAAAGGATGAGTAACAACTATATACTCCGAAGCCCAAATCTAAAGCACTGTCACTCTAGCTAATAAAATCGTAGCTCCAAGATACACTACCTGATGTAGATCATGATATAAATGTGCTAACATATACGGACCCCATGTATATCAGATCCCTTGAGTGATCATCCTCTCCAACAACCTGCCCCAACCAATAGATAGTCCCTTTGACCTATGGTTGGGACATAAAAAACCTCCAACAAACCCAGCTAGATTAGATGGTAATGGCTCATAGGAATCCACCATATCATGCCATGGGATCTTGTAATCACTAATACCATCATCATCAAAGATCCTTGTCAATAGATTGATACCTCCCTACTCTGTATGATCTACACAACTAACTCTCTGACCACGAGAATCCCCAATATTTGGTACGTATCCTTCGAGGTAACTGTCATCTCACTGGTAGCCAAATGGAATGTGTTGTGGTCACCATGCCACCTCTTAGCTAATGCAGTCAATAGTCCCCTATTTATCCTATATTGGGGCATACCAAGCAAGGAAGATAAACCACATCGCTCAATAACATCCAAATCCACCTGCACCAGATGTGAAATCATATCCCAAGTCTTTAAGTAGTACTCCCAAGACTAAATAACTCCTAAGTCCTCCTATAATCATGGTGTATCACAAATTGACATTTTATCAACCAACCTATCAATCAATCTAATCAGCTCAAATGATATTTCAATCAAATCTCATAAAGCATTTATCATTGAATCTCATCCATCATGAAGTCAATCATCATCTATTATATCATTGATCCTCATCCATCATGAGGTCAATCATCATCTATCTTATCAAACATCATCAAAACAATGGTTGATGCAATCATCAAACATCAAAAGCAAGGAGAAAAACCAACATTTCATCAATTTTGGTGTCCATGCACCGAAACAGAGTGCGTTGAAATAATGGTTGTGCTACAAAAATCTATCAATGTGCCACAAACATCCATCTATGCACTAAAACCCTATATATGCTAAAAAAGTCAATATATGTGCTAACTCGCAACATAAATATGCTATATCGGGTCACAAATGCACTATAATTACTAGATGTCCTACAACAAGAGGTGTATGCACTAAAATGTATTATAAAAAAATATAAAAACATGAAAACACATGAAAAACAAATTCAAATTTCAAAAGGCGGTTTCTCGAGGTACATACAGGAGGTCCATATGTGACAAGGAAATGATGTCATTGAACTCACTCAAATCAATGGGTGTGGTATGGGATCACTATTTTTGCAAAATCACTCAATCAACTCAATCACTCAATTGCAAATGCATTCAAATGAAATTCCTTTTTCACCCTTTTACCATTTAAAGGGGTAAATGAAGGGTATTTAAGTGGGAATTTTTTTAAGTTTCAAAAAGGGGCATCATTTAATCAATTGGCCGGGTCATTTTTCTTTTTCAAGAGATAAATCGTCACAAAATCCTAAAAATTTGAAAATCCTCATAAAATCATAAAAAATTTAAAAAATCTTCAAACTTCAAAAATTTCCTTGATTTATCTCCTGAGGGGGCATACACACATCATCACTTGAAAATTAATGTCTGGGGCATATCAAAAAAAATTATCAGCACTATTGGCAAATTTTTCTTTGAAGCAACATGTTGCAAACACATCACTTCAAAGAGGGGAAAAATATATACATTTGAATTTGGTTTGGAGAATTAATTAAATACAAGTTATTTAATTAATAATCTTTAATTCTTCTACTTATAAATAAATTGAAAAAATTATTTATATTGTTCATTTTCTCTAATTCTTTCTATTCTAAATCATTTTCCTCATATCTTAATTAAATGAACAAATTTAATTAGTTTGTTTTATTTAATTAACCTCCTCTCACTAAATTTGAATTTTAAATTCAAATTTAGGCACATTTCTACTAACCTCTTCCCACCTTCCACCTCATCATGTGTCTCAAGAATTAAATATTTCTAATATTTAATTTTTCATTTATCATCAACAAATTCTAACTAATTTGGGACACTTGGCCGTCATCTCCATTTTATTCTTCTTCACACTTGGCAGTTTGTTCTTATGAAGGGAACACACTTCCCTTTTTCTCTCTAACCTCTTCATATTCAACTATTCATCTCTCCAGATTGAATCTAGACTATTAATTCTTGCCCCCTAGGACCATGCCTTGGAAAATCTATAAATAGGCCCTCATTAACATAGTAAAGGATCCTTAGAAAAGAGAGAGTGATGAGCATTTTGTAGCAATTACATTCTGCAACATTTTAGTTAGCATTGTCATTTTAGTGAGCATTTTAGTATCAAGTAGTTTAATCATGGAATTTTCATTAGCAACATCTTAATTACAACATTTTCATCATATCATTTTCATACAACAATACCATAGTAGCATTATTATATTTTCATATCATCTATAACTAGGTCATTATCATGTAATATAGGAAATATCTCTTGCATTTCAAGCATCTCTCATTCTTTAGATTTTCATTTGAAAAGTCATGTGCACAAACAATCTAAGAGAAAAATGACTTAAAGAATCTTTGGAGATAGAGGACAATGAGACGCCATTGAAGAATTATTGTCTTAATTTGATTATTATTTAAATTCCTTGATATAATGCTTCATTGGTGTGTTGTATAGGCTTTATTTACTTATTCGCATTATTTACATACACACAGTAATAATGATAGAAAAATATCAAAGATAATAGTAGTGGTTGTAGTAGGGTTGAAATGAAAGTGATAGGTCTCTTTTATAGACAACCAAATTTGAATAAAGGGAAAAGATTGAATGATGAAGAATGATTTTCATCAATGGATGAGATTTATTTGTCAAGCAATGAAATAGGGTTAGGGATACATTAAGTTTAAGTTAAGGATGGACGGTGGAGATTAAAAGGTAATAAAACCTTATCAAGGGTGGAGGTTAATTGAGACAAGAGATAAGAACAACACGGATAAAGAAGTTGGCATAAAAAAAGAGGTTGATGGAGTAAATTAAATAATTATAAAATTATTTAATTTAAAAAGGGAAAGTGAATAATTAATAAAAATGATTATTTAATTATAGAAGAAAAGGGAAAAAGATTGACTATTAATTAAAATAAAAATTTAATTAAAAGTAGAGGAAAATAATAGAATATTAAATAATTAAAATAATTTTTTAATTATAGAAAAAAGATGATAATAATTAAATAAATAAGATTATATTTAATTGAAAGAGGAAGGGGACATTAGTGATATAATTAAATAAATATAAACAATTTATTTAATTAATCAAGGAAGAATAAAAGGGAAAAATGAATTAATTAAATAATTTGAAATTATTTAATTAATAATGGAATATGACTTTAGACCATAATCAAATAATTAAAATTATTCAATTATATAGAAGAAGAAGTGGAAAATAACACTTGCAAGCCTAGGAAATTTTCCAATTTCTATAGACTTAACATGTAAATAAGACCCCACTAATAACTAGTTAGGAAAATTACCTATTTACACCAACCCCCCTGTTAAGTGCAACTTAGGGAGTATTATTATGCAAATGATGCAAAGATGGGTCCCAGCTACAAGACCATGTTAGGTGCCCATGTACAAATGTAATCTCTCACAAATGGAGGAAAGGGGAAAACCCAATGGAACAAAAATCCTCCCCAAATGAGAGATTAAAAAAATAATCCCATGGATGAATGAGAAGGAGAAAACCCCATGCAAGGAAAAATACCCCCATAAGAGAAGAAGAGAGGCCATGAACTCCCCCCCCCCCAATGTAGAGCCTCTTATAATGATGGTAGATTCTCAACTTGAATGCTAAAGATGATAAAAAAACATTGAACATTTCTCCCCTTAGGAAGAAATAAGACCAATATGGTATGCAAGATGTCCAGTGATAACTTTAAGGAAACTCCCCTCAAAAAAAGATATAAAATCCTGGCGAATATTTCATTTTTTGAGGAAAAAAATTTAATTTCTACTGATGAAACTTTCCTTTTTTTTGAAAAAAATATTAGTTTTATTGGCGATTTTTTTACATCACTAAAATTTTGTGGAAAATTTTGGCGAATCTTGAAATATAATAGGAAAATGCATTAATTATGATGGAAAATCTATTCAATCTAAAAATAATTCACATGGAAAAGTAGGGGCCTGAGGGTGGAAATTATTGATGAGTTGAAGGGGTAGACTATAATATTTACTTTCTACCATTGTTTTATAATATAATATAATGGCCCTCATTATATTCTACAAGGTAAAATGTAACCATGATCTATAATTCTCATGGTAGATCAAAATTTCTTTTAGATCATTGGTCTAAAAACCCTTGTTGTACACTATAAGGTGAAATTTACGCACAATCTATAATGCTCATGATACCCAAAATTGTGGGCCCCATGAGCATTAGAGATTATGTGTACATTTTACCTCGTGGAATACAACAAGGGCCATTAGATTATATTTAAATCAATGGTGGAAATTAAAGATTATAAATATGGTCCTAAAGCAACTAATAGTTATGTTATACTATTGGCAAACTAATATAGATTTCTCCAATAATTTATAAAATTAAGGCGAATCTAATCTAATCATGTATCGAATATTGTGGTGAATTTTTGAGTTAAATTTTTTAATAAAATAGATTATTTGGTGATTTAAATAATACTATAATAATTTTTTTTTTAAATGTGGCGATTCAAGTCACATTGTAGCTTGAACTATTAGCCAATTTTGGATTCCCAAATTTCAACTATTAGCCAATTGGTGAATATTAGCCACTAAAAAATCACTGAAGATGTCTTCCTATTCTATAAATAAAGATGCAATAATATTGATGATGTTTGATGTCTCTAAAAAATTCTCAAGTGTCTTTATGTTGATGTTGAAGTTTATCCCCCTCCAAACAAGCATTATAGGAAGCAATACAAAGATGGTAGTCCAAACTATCCTATAAATGATTGTAGAACATAATCTAAAGATAAAGATACCTCCTTTGAAGACAAAGAAGACTCCTCAAATTTTTTTCTAAAAGAATTTGCACTCATGTTAAACTTTGAAGAATGATCATGTAGAGAATAAACTAGAGGGTTAGAGTCTTTCCTGACAACAAATGAATAAGGTGTTGCGAGAATGGAAAGAGGAATGAAAGTGTTTTCATTGATGTTAGTCAATTAGCTGGTTATCTAATAGTTGTTGTTGACTGTATATGTTGAGGATATTGAGAAAACTATATTAAAAGGAGATTATAGGCTATCAGCTATTGAGGATGTTGGTCTATTACTTTTGAACTATGTTCCTCTATGTTCTAGCTGAGGTCTGAGAGAATTATTGTTGGTCTAGTTTTCTCTTTGTGGTTCTAGAGTCAAGTTTCCCTGGTTCTATTGAAGATGTTCCAACATTTGGAAGCATCAAGCTTAATTGATCTATGTGTTTTACACTGGTTTGGTTGATCATTTGTCAAACACTATATTCAAAGTTAATGAAGCATGTTGGATATATTATGGGTCTTGGTGAAGCATATGTTTGGGTCACCCTCATTATAATTCCACCCTAGGATGTTTGGCATTGACCTAATTTGAATTTAAAGTTGGATGGCCAGCTTTGTATCTTTTCAAATTTGGAGATGGTATAAATACAAAATGCATTATCAATGAAAAGTGTAGATAATAAAAGAAGGAAATATAAGTAAAATAGTAGACATGACTTTGATGCTATTCTGAAAATGTGTGAGTTATGTGTGTGGTTGATCAGTATGAAGCTTAACACTGAGTTTTCAGATGCAATGAGCAGAAGGTGAACTTTGTCATTCATACAAGTGTATCAGTGATCGTGGTGGAATCCTTTGTTTCATTGGGATTTTTGTCTCTCTATAACAAGTCTTCTTTGTATCTCTGTGAAAATGAGCCATCTGGGTTGTAGCCCTGTGGACAGTGAGTCCTTATCTCATGTAGTGAGCCTTATTTTAGATAGTGAGCCTTTTGTAATTGGTTTTGATATTCTCTATAGTGCGAGTTAATCCTCACCATGGTTTTCCCTCATTAGGTTTTCCATGTAAATCTGGCGTATTGTGTTTTGTGCATTAGCATTTGATGGTCAATCAATTAATCAATTTATGTGTTAGTTTTGGTAATTGAATTTAAGATTATAATCTATGACAATTGATTCACCCCACCCTCTCAATTGTCCTATCCAATAATTGGTATCATAGCTTAACCTCTTGAGGAAGGTTCAAGATGGCTATCAAAATGATCTATGATTATCCTAGGTTTGATGGAACTAATTATGGTATCTAGAAAGTATTGATGGATGGATATCTAGAGTATTGTGGATATAATGTAGAAAAAAATTATAAAAAACCCTACACTCCTTCTACTAATGGTCTGAGTACACCTGAAGATATTAGAGTACATGAAGCAAATACTAAGGAAAAGTTCATCTTGAAGAATAGTTTGGTACATTCCAAGTTGATTAAGGTTCAGAATTTAAAGATAGCTAAGGAAGTCTAGGATGCTTTAGAAAGAGCACATGATGGTGATGAGAGGGTAAAAGAGGAAAAATTATAGAATTTGGAAACATAGTTTTATCATACACATATGTTTGAAGATGAGAATGTTAAATTCTATGTATAGACATTGGATGAGGTAGTGGCTAGAATGTGATCCCTTGGCGCTACTATAGATGAAACCAAAATTATAAAGAATATTCTCAAAACTCTTCCTAATGCTTATAGTGAAAAGGTGAGTGTTATTGAACATACTATAGATTATAAGACTTGTACTAAGGATCTTCTTCTAGGATTTTTGACATCTTATGAGATGAGGAAGCCAAATCTAAGATGTGGAGGCAAAAAAGAGACTACTTTTAAAGCTATAAAAATTGAACATCTAGGTGAAGAAAATATTAAAGAAATGAAGGCTAACTTTGTAAGAAGAATTATAAAAGGCTCTGGTAAGTATGAAGGTAAATTGTCCTTTATGTATTTTAGTCATGGAGAAATTGGTCACTATGCTGCAAAGTTTCCAGAAAGAGCTAAAAGGAATATACAAAGATATGAGAAATAAAAGAAAGTAAAGAAGATTAATAGAGCTTACTATGTTAATGAGAATGCTAGTATTTTAGATGAAGATTCAGAATATGAAGATCCATATGACAATGAATGCTATTTCTTGGCAATTAAGGATGAACCTACTTCGACTAATTTAAAAAAACAATCAAAGGAAAGTCCTTTAGAGAAGGAGAAGGAGAAAAATGAAGGTACAGTTATCTCTGCCCTACATGCTAAATAGGTAAAGAATTTTTGGGTACTTGATAGTGGTTCCTCACAACACATGGCTGGTGACAAGAGTAATTTTTTGAAACTTGAGAAATATGATGGAGGTTTGGTTATGTTTGGAGATGATACTAGTGCTAAAATTTGCGGGATAGGTTCAGTAAGTTTTGATGGCAAGCATCATATTGAAGATGTTTACTATGTTAAGGGTTTAAGGAATAATATGTTGAGAATTGGTCAGATGTGCAGAAAAGGATATGATCTTGTATTTAAGGATGAGAAATGTGAGATTTAAAAAGGATCCAAAATATTGATTGCTACAAGGAAGAAATATGAAGGGAATATTTATCAACTTAAAGGTGTTGATGGATGATGTTTTATGACTTAGATAAATGATAGTTGATTATGACATGGGAGAATGTGTCACATGAATTTTGATAACTTGGAAAGAATCAATTTTGTTCAAGCCATGAGAGATCTATTGAGAATTACAAAGGTTGTAAATGCTATCTACAGGAATTTCCAGTTTGAGAAGCAAACAAGAAATCATTATAGATCAAGAGAAAAATCTACTATTGGATTGATGGATTTGGTTCATACAGATCTTTGTGGTTCCATGAGAGTTTGAAATATACTTGGTGAAAGGTACTTTACAATTTTAATTGATAATTATTCTAGATATACATGGGTTACATTTCTAAGAGAGAAATCAGGCGCACTAGATAGATTCAAGGCATTCAAGGCTATGGTTGAAAATAAAGTGAATTTGATGATAAAATGCTTGAAATATGATAGAGGTGGAGAATTCACCTCCTATGAGTTTGATATGTTTTGTGAAGTGCATGGTATAAAGATACAACTATCTACTCCAAGAACTCCTCAACAAAATGGAGTTGTTGAAAGGAAAAAAAGAACAATTCAAGAAGCTACTAGGTCAATGATCATTGAAGCCGGATTACCAAAATTTTACTAGAAAGAATATATTCACACCATTGTATATGTATTCAATTGATTTCAAGCACGAGAAAATAGTACAAAGAATCTCTATGAGTTATGACAACGAAGAATTCCGAAAGTCAAATATTTCAAGGTATTCGAAAAAAAATGCCATATTATAAGAGATGAGGAAACTTCGGGTAAGTTTGATGCAAGAAGTGATGAAGGAATATTTCTTGGATACTCTACTCAAAGAAATGCATACATATGTTTCAACAAAATATTGAGGAAAATTGTAGAAAGCTCGAATGTGAAGGTTGATAAACACTAAAGAATTCTATTGATATTGATGACTATGTGTCTGATGAACATGACTATGCAAGAATGGAAGAAATTATGGAAGAAAAAGATAAATATGAGCAAGAGAAGAAGAATGAATAAAATGAAAGTGAAGAATATGCTTCAGTGATGTCCCCTAGGACATTGAAATATGTACAGAGGAATCATTTAGAAAGTTAGATTATTGGAGACAAGACAAAAGGTGTGTTAACTAGAAGCAAAGCTATTGCTAAAGTAAACTTGTGCTTATTCTCTGAGATAGAGCCGAAGTCAGTAAGTGAAGCCTATGAGGATGAAAATTGGAAGGAAGCAATGAAAGAAGAAATTTTGTAGATTGAGAAGAACCAAACTTGAGAATTGGTCCCAAGATTGGTAGATAAAAATATCATTGGATCAAAATGGGTATTCAGAAATAAGATGAATGAGAATGGGAAAGTTAGCAAAAACAAAACAAGGGTTGTGTGTAAAATCTGTTAGAAATCTTGAATAAGATTAAAAACCAAAATCTGAAAGAGAGATCTAAGCTACATAAACTGAAATGCAAATGAAAGCAAACCAGCGATTCTGAGAGACATGCAAAAGTCAAAGAGACAAAATTGCATTAAGAGCTCAAAGCAAGAGAATGGCAGAGTAACTACACAATGCATTCCATATTGATTGAAAATACAAGCTAGGTAGCGTGTTTATATAGGCAAGAGAGAGGGGTGTAGGTGGCAACACCGACCAATGAGGAGCAACCATCTATTGGACTAAGGATAGCAAGGTATCTTCCCAAGATAGAAAATGGATGCTTACATGTAGGAAGGTGACACCTCATAATCCTCTCACCTAATTAAACATGCTTTATTAACCTAAGCAAGATTAAAAAGGTGTAGGAAAAAACTAGTAATAAAGGGAAAATAAATATCCCAACTAGGAAATAAAAACCTACACTAACACCCCCCCTAAGCGCTGCTTAGGTGGGTATAAAGAAGGGTCTCGGCTGATGGCCATATTAGGTACCCATGTACATAAGATGAAAATGCAACTAATCTCCCACTAAATGGAGAAAAAAGAGGAAAAACCAGTGGGAAGAAAACCCCTCTCCGAAAAAAAGGAGATGAAATGCAGAAAGGTGATGATTGGAGGACTCAACATCACCCCCCCAAGGACAACAATCATCACATGGATACAATACAATCAGTGCCCCCCCCATAGGAGGGAAATAGAGAGACAATATAGCCCCCCCAAAATATGTGATCACCTGCAAAAAAAGGTAAGTGTATGTAGACAAAACTTGATTCAATGTCCACAAACAACTTGTCTCCCTTTCGGAAGAAACAAAACCAGGTGCAAGTGCAGAGATGCTTCCCATTCTGGATAGGAATTGAGGGAAGGATGGATGTATATGAATGCTGATGATATCTCTGAAAGCTACTCATGTGTTTCCTTGCCTGATGAAGATGAAGATGCCACAACCCACTCAGGTACATACCCAATCAATGTAGAAGGTGACAAATCAGGACGATGTGGAAACAGATGCTGAACAAAATCCAAAGACTGCATTGTGATGTTCCTTCCATTGAAGGAATAGATGGAGACTTGATTTCCCCCCCCATAATGAAGTGTCCTCAAAACCATTGAAAGAAGACTGAAGCCAATCTAATGGTAGATGCAAAAGAAACTCCGATGAAGATGGAGGAAGTCTCATATATGAAATCTCTGAAGAGAAAGAAAGGGCCTCCAAGATAGTCTCAAGATCTCCAAGAAAGGTTGAGACACAAAGATGAGGAGACTCTAGAAAACTCTCCAAAGTATGATCTAAATAGAGGAGTGATATCCCCTCAAAAATGTCCTCCAAACCAGGAGGGGGAACAATATTATACAAATTTGGCAGCAAATGAAGCCATCGGAGATATGTGATGATACCATTTCTCCATTGTGTGTAGTTTCCCCGTTTCAACATGATCAAAGCAGGATGAATTGAGAACTCCATAATGAACTATGATGCATAAAATCATGTTTCTAAAAGAGGATACGTGCTAACAAGAGTCAACACAATGAACCCCCCTTTTTACTCAATCAAAGAAAACCCCCCAAAAAAATTTGTTTGGCACTTTATAGATCAGTGCGTTTACAATGCTGGAGTTATTTTCCAGAGTTATACAAATGTCCAAAAATGGACCCAAATACTATAGTAAAAAAAATTATCTCTGAATAACGACTTCAAACCTACACCAATGTGTAGTGCTTGAAAAAATATCCACTTTCAAAAAAGAATGACCTCAATCCAAGATCATATGAGAAAGTTATAGCAGTTTGAAGTTCAAAAATCGAGAACTGTCCTTCAGATCTGATGAGAAAACTTAAATTCTGGAAAAATGAGGTCACTTGAAAAAAAAACCGATTATACCACTGTAAAGAGCATGTGATTCCACCCCTTTTCAAAAAAAATTTCACTAAAAATTACCTCCGTATGGCTAAGAACAAGCCATTTGAAAATCAGGTGGAAAAATGAAAATTGCAATGGTGAGGGGTCCAGCTGAAGCTTTCTGATGCGATTTCCACATGATTAATTGCCTACATGAAAAAACTAACTAATACCCAGATGGTTTTTCTATGCAACAAACAAAACCTAGAAGGTGTTTTTGTTTACCACATGTGCAAGTTGTAGCTGTAGTGTAAAAAAACGTCTTTTACAAGGAAAAAAATGACATGCAAAGCTCCCGGTGTCCGATCTGCACGCACCTTATATGGAAATGGGGGTTTTGGGGCCTTTCGAACACAATAGAAATGTTCTTTTGGCTTGAAAATACCCCGTTTGAAAGATGCTTCATAAAATATGAGCATCAAACCCCCATTTGCAACTTTTTCACACGATCTCCAAATCAGATGAAATGAAAGCAATTTCTGAATTTCTCAAGCCTCTTGGACACGTTGGAACAACCAAAAATGCTGCAATCACCCAGATCTCACAAAAAATTGCATGCAAAAGAAATGGGTTAATGGTTCTTGTTATATTCTTTCTGATTCTCCAGATTGTTATAAAACGCAAGAGAATAGCATATGGGATTGACAAGATCTTACAGAACTCAATCTCTCAATTAGGAATCAAATGAACCTAAAACTCTCAAACTATAGCTCTGATACCATGTTAGAAATCTTGAATAAGGTTAAAAACCAGAATCTAAAAGAGAGATCTAAGCTACATAAACTGAAATGCAAATGAAAGCAAACCAGCGATTCCGAGAGACATGCAAAAGTTGAAGAGACAAAATTGCATTAAGAGCTCAAAGTAAGAGAATGGCAAAGTAACTACACAATGCATTCCATATTGATTGAAAATACAAGCTAGGTAGCATGTTTATATAGGCAAGAGAGAGGGGTGTAGGTGGCAACACCGACCAATGAGGAGCAACCATCTATCAGACTAAAGATAGCAACGTATCTTCCCAAGATAGAAAATGGATGCTCACATGTAGGAAGGTGACACCTCATAATCCTCTCACTTAATTAAACATGCTTTATTAACCTAAGCAAGATTAAAAAGGTGTAGGAAAAAACTAGTAATAAAGGGAAAATAAATATCCCAACTAGGAAATAAAAACCTACACTAACAAAATCTACTCACAAGTAGAAGGAATAGATTTTAAGGAGACTTTTGCTCTAATAGCAAGAATGGAAGCTATAAGGATGTTCTTGGCATTAGCTTCTTATAAAGATTTCAAAGTCTATCAAATGGATGTCAAGTCAAAATTTTTGAATGGTGAACTAGAAGAAGAGGTCTACATGGAACAACCAAAAGGATTTCAGTTAACAGATCAACTGGATATGGTATGCATATTGAAGAAATCTTTATATGGAGTGAAGCAAGCTCCTAGAGCCTGGTATGTAAGGCTATATAAGAATTTGAGTCAACAAGGATTTAACGAAGGTACGATAGACAGTAATTTATATTTCAAGACTCTAAATGACAAAATCTTGATTATAGTTGCATATGTTGATGAAATTATCTTTGGAGGAAATGAAAAGATGTGCAAGATGTTTGTGGAAGAGATGAAAAAATAATTTGAAATTTCTATGTTTGGTGAGATGAATTTCTTTCTTGGGCTACAAATTAATCAATCAGGGAAAGGAATTTTTATTTCACAATCTAAATATGTGAAAGAGATGTTGAAAAGATTTGTGATGGATGGTTCCAAACTGACAAGTACTCCTATGGTGATTGGTTGCAAGTTGGGTAAAGATGGTGATTCACCTAAGGCTGATTAGAGCAAGTATAGATCTATGATTGGTGGGCTATTGTATTTGAATGCTACTAGACTATATATTATGCATGTGGTTTATCTTGTAGCTATATTTCAAGAAGATCTAAAGGAAACACATGTTACTACAATTAAAAAAATATTCAGATATTTGAATGGCACTCTAGATTATGGATTATGGTATCCTAAAGATACTAACTTTACACTTAGTGCTTATACAGATGTAGATTGGGCTGGAAGTATAGATGAAAAAAAGAGTACAAGAGGTGGTGCAATATTTCTTGGATGTAGATTGGTGGCATGGTTGACTAAGAAGCAAGATTCAGTCTCTTTTTCTACTGTCGGAGTTGAGTATATTGTTGCTGCATCTTGTTGTACATAATTGGTATGGATGAAATAGGCATTGAAGGATATCAGTGTTGTTTAATGATCCTATTTCTATCTTATGTGATAACACAAGTGAAATTAACATTTCAAAGAATCATGTAGTGCACTCAAGAATGAAGCATGTATCTATTAGGTATCATTTCTTGAGAGAGGTCATGGAGAATGAATTCAAGCTTGAGTATGTTTCAAAAAAAGGATCATATTGCAAATATATTTACAAAGGCTTTTCCTAAAGATACTTTTGAGTATCTCTGAGATAATCTAGGGGTTATTTCCCCTCCTTCTACAAATGAGGATGCATTTGGAGATCTATCAATTCAGTGGATTCATGGTTCTATATTTTTGCAATAATTTTTTTTGGTGGCTACCTCTCAGGGGGAGCAAGCAGTTTTAAGTGTTGTCATTATGAGTATTATTTTTTCATGTCAAAGTAATTTTCAATGAACATATCTTTTTCCTTTGCAATTGATTTAAAACAGGGAGAGATAGCATGTGAAAAAGAGAGAAAGAAAGCATGCAAAGAGGAAATAAAGATAATAAGTGAAAGTAGGTAATGAGGAAGATGATTTTATAAGGGGGAGAAGAAAAAGAAAAATCTTGAGAAGTATTGGTGTGTGTCTTTGATAGTTTTTCACATCATGTTTTTCCATCAATGATAAAGGGGGAGATTGCTGCAAAAATGGAAAGAGGAATGAAAGTGCTTTCATTGATGTCAATCAATCAACTAGTTATCTACTAGTTGTTGTTGATTGTATATGTTTAGGATATTCAGAAAATTGTATTAAAAGAAGATTACAAGTTGTCAACTATTGAGGATGTTTGTCCAGTACTTGTGAACTATGTTTTTCTATATTCTGGATAAGGTTTGGGAGAATTTTTTTTGGTATAGATTTCTCTTTGTGGTTCTAGATTTGTTTTTCCCTAGCTCTATTGAAGATGGTTTCAACATTTGGAAGCATCAAGCTTAATTGATCTATGTGTTTTACACTGGTTTGGTCGACTGTCTATCAAGCACTATCTTCAAAGTTAATGAAGCATGTTGGATCGATTATGGGTCCTGGTGAAGCATGTGTTTGGGTCATCCTCATTCTAATTCCACCCTAGGATGTTTGGCACCAACCTAATTTGAATTTAAAGTTGTATGGTCGAATTTATATCTTTTCAAAGTTGGAGATGGTATAAATACAAAATGTGATAGGAATGAAAAGTGTACATAAGAAAAGAAGGAAGATAAGTGAAAGAGAAGACACGAATTTGATGTTATTCTGAAATTTCATGAGTTATGTGTGGTTGATTAGTGTGAAGCTTAATGTTGAGTTTTTGGATGTAGTGAGTAGAAGGAAAACTCTGTAATTCATGCAGGTTGATCAGTGATTGTGGTGGAATCCTTTGTTGCATTGGGATTGTTATCTCTCTGTAGCAAGTCTTCTTTGTCCTCTTTGTATCTCTATGGTAGTGAGCCATCTGGGTTGTAGCCCTATGGATAGTGAGTTGTTATCTCAGACAATGAGCCTTATTTTAGGCAGTGAGCCTTTTGTAATCAATTTTGATATTCTCTATAGTGTGAATTAATCCTCACTGTGGTTTTTCCCTCATTGGGTTTTCCATGTAAATCTGGTGTTATTGTGTTTTGTGCATTGGCATTTGATGGTTAATCACTTAATTAGTTTATGTGTTAGTTTCGGTAATTGAATTTAAGATTATAATCTGTGACAAATGATTCACCCCCTCCCCTCTTAGTTGTCCTGTACAATAGAAGGATCATCTCTATCAAAGATAAGATGAATGAAATCAATGATATCTCCCAAATTTGAAATGTGGGAATCACAAAATAAGCTAGCAATATTTTTCAAGTACTCATTCCAAGTAGCCATCTTTGGAAGATGATGTATGTCTGCTACTAAATCACAACGAGACACAACTATGGAATCACATGCATCATCAAGTAAAATAATAGATGAAGGAGATGAAATATCAAAACATGTCACTAGATCCTAAAAAAGAATACCAAGATTCAAATGACATTATTGAATCTCTTAAAAAGTGTCCACATAAGATGTCTTAATGTGAACATCTTTTGAATCATTAGGAGAAAAATGTGATAAGGTGTAAAATTAATATTGGTGATTAACCTCCTCAATTATAACTATATCTGTACTATGCAAATCCTAAAATATGACAATTTGGTGTGAACTCAACACTCCTACCTACTCCACCATGTGTGATCTAATAGATAGAAAGAACACTTTTTAACAATGAAGGCACACAAAGAACACCATTAAATGATTTTTCATCCATGTCAATGGATCCCTTCCCATAAAAATTCATATATTTGTTGTTAGCCGTTAGGATGTGTGGTGATGAACAAGTCTCAAATGAAGTGGACATACTCTCTAATTAAGCCATGTGATGTGAGGCTCTTGAATTGAGTATCCACCTCTCTAACTCATTATTTATAACTATAAAAGGTGATTTTCCTTTATTTCTATTACAATCTGATAAAGAAGAAGATGAACCCTTTGGCGATGAAGGAAAATTGATTTGATCCTTCCTAAGAAGATACTTTAACTCATCAATTTATTTTGAATAACATAGATGTTCATCATTCCATATTATCTTGCAAGATACACCTATAGGGTTCTTGTTCTTAGACGATTCCCCTTTAGAGGGAGAGGATTTGGATTCTTTATGTGGCTTATTCTTTTACTTCTTTTTAGATTCCATTATTCTTTTCGTACCTTAAACTCACTCTTTCCAACAATTTTTGTGACTTGGAAGAATGGGTTTGACACATTTGCATTAACTTCACTCCATCTTGGATTAGGAGATCTGTAAAGTCATTAACCTTAGGATCCAAATATGATGCTCCCATAGAAAGTTGATTGGTATGAAAACTATATAAAAACACTGAATACTCAAGACCAAGCTTGGATAGCACATTCAAAATCAATTGGAAATCATCTTTATCAATATTACAATATTTAGCTATGTTCTTAGTTGTTTGATCTTGGATACGTAGTCTTAGATGTGGTAAAAAAAATTAAGATCAAGATTCATCAAATCATTATCAATCTAATATCCCCTATATTCTTATTAGTTTTACCATACACATTCTCAAAATTCACCCAAGCCTTTTTAGGTGTTTTGCATGATTCAACATAAAATTGTAAATCAAATGAGACTAATGAAAATATGAATCCAAGTGTTTTCTCATGATCAAGCTCCCATTTTTCCAATTCTTTACCAAAATTAGGTTGAGGAATGGTTTCATTTAGATAGCCAATACAACCCTTTCCCATTAAATAATTCCATACTACATTTCTCCATGAAGCATAATTAGATGGAGTTAGGAGTTTAATTTGAGATTTCCCTATTGCAAGAACACACAATAAGAAAAAAGAAGAAGCAATAAAGCACTACATGATTACCCTCCAAGTTACTACATCAAGAAACCCCTTAGAAAAATATTATTGTGGAACTTCATACTTAGTGTAATTACAAATACCAATTTCAAAAAATGACAAATTGGACTTGATCTTAGTGCTTACAAATGCCAAATTCGGCCACAAGATCAAAGTAAAAATTTTACATATAATGGGATCAATGTGATCAAACAAACAGAAAGTACATGAAAAATTATGTACTTTCATAAAAATCACCCAAAAATGTTATTGTACGAGAAAGAACGAAGCCCCAAAAGTTTCCAAAATGAGAAGGATTGAGCAACACTTATAAAAAGGAATTTTTATGACCAAGTTATGAGCCTGCAAGTTGGATTGCAAAATAAAAAAATCCAACAAAGAGGGGGCTAAAAATCCTTAAAGGTTGCTAAGGTCATGCTAACATGATGGAAACATTAGTAATATATGAGAGTAAGTTTGACAATCGCCAACCCATCATGCAAAAATGTACCCTCTATGTTAAAATATTCCATAGAGTAAAATATTCTCCAGCCACCAAATGATGAAATCTTTCGGTGGAATATTCTCCAACTGAATCAAATATTCAATGCTCTCTGATGATGGTAGGTGGACAATGGGGGTAGAGTGTTGTGGGGATTGCGTCCTATTATGGAACCCTTCATACCCTTTGTAGTATGCAGAGTACCTTGTAGACTTAAAGGTATTGCGAATACACTTTTTATATAACTTTTTTTATTTATCTTTAAACCAAAAATTTTCTAAGAAAACCTTTAAAAAACCCATAAAAGATTTGTAAAAAAAATTACTATGAATTTTTTGTCATAGTGTTCAAATTTTCCTCATGCCTATATTTATGATGGTTGCATGATCGTACAAATGGAAAAGGGAGGTGAATTTTTTTTCCTTTGGATTTGGGTGAAGTGCTCAAATTTTAGCAAATTGATAGTCAATCTTGGGGGTCTTGAGCCTTTCAGACATTATGGAAAGGTTAGTTATGTTGTTAATGTTGGAAACACAAGGGCAGACAACTGAAAGGGGGGGTGAATCAGTTGTCACATAATTTCAAACTTATTTAACTTTATCAACCTTTAATCTTAGATATGATTAATAACAGTGAAATCATGAATCAACAACACATCAGAAACACACATAACACCAAGATTTTTGCGTGGAAACCCTGTTAGGGGAAAAACCACAGAGGAGGTTAATCCACAAGTTATACCCTGTTAAAAGTATAATAAAAATAAATAAGGAATGCACATGCATTCAGGCACACTACATAGAGCTCACTACTCAAAGGAAGATTCACTGCCTTACACAAAATATTCAGATTAGAACCATCTTAAGAATTTGAATTGAGAAAGTAGCATCTATAAATGCCTAAGTATAGTTCTATTTAAACACATGAACACTTCTTCCCTTTTCTATCACTCTTATTCACACTCTAGTCTACCTTCAAATGATCTAAACCTTTTTCACACACACAACACACACTTTCACACCTCACACTTCTCAAATGAGAAAAAAATCACTTATATATATATCTGCAATAGAAAATTACATTGCTGCATGTTGGCTTCAACAAAATAATAGAATGAATGCATATTGTCAGCCCAAAACAATAAATATTATCAATGTGCATCCACCAAGGTTGGCCACAACATAGTAGAAACCTAAAACAATTTCCTTGAACATGAAACACCTTCAATTAATCTTCCTTTAAGATCCACAACACGCTACAAGCACTCTGTCAGCCATGAACACGAAAAGCATGAACATGCAAGAGAAAATCTCAGATCACGAGGACAATGATCAATTCAGACATGTAATATAGATAGAACATGATCTAGAAACATCCACAAACACTTCAGTAACATATGCAACACTTCAAATTACCAAAAACACATTATCTTCTTCTTTGAACACCATTTCCAATAACTTAATAACTATCAGAACACAGAGCTTTATAACTTGCTCCAATGTTCATGTGCACCTCTAAAAATTATACAGTAGGAACTTCATACATAGGTAAGAAAACCCTTTAATAGAAAACTTCTCACCATCAACATACTGAACTTCCCAGCACATTGATCCTCACTACTTCACAAACAACCTATAACATATTTTACTACAATTTTCTCAATATCCTCGACATATACAATATTAAAGACCTTAATGATAATAGTGGACTTGATCTTAGTGATTAAAAATACCAAATTTGGCCACAAGCTCAAAGTAATTTTTTACATATAATCAGATCAGTCTAATCATAGCAATTGAATGTACATAAAAAGTTATACACTTTCAAAAAAATACCCTAAAATGTTATCGCAGGAGTAAGAACGAAGCCCCAAAAGTTCCCAGAATGAGAATGATTGAGAAACACCCATGAGAATCTAAAATTTATATAAAAATAGATACAAAAATTCAAAACCAATTAAACCACTACTAAGAGCATGAAATTCTACCCCAAATCAAAAAAATTCTCACAAAAAGGAGTTTTTATGACCAAGTTATGAGCTTGCAAGTTGGATTGTAAAATTAAAAACTCCAATAGAGAAGGGGCTAAAAATACTTAAGGTTTGCTAAAATCACACTAACATGATGCCGCAATTGAATTTGACAATGGCCAACCTGTCATGTCAGAATATACCCTCAATGTTGAAATATTCTATAGATTAAAATAGTCTCCAAGTAGCAGATGGTGAATCTTTCAATGGAATATTTGCAATTGACCAAAATATTCATTGTTCTCTGATGATGGGAGGTGGTCAATGGTAGTAGACTGGTTTGGATCCTATGACCTATGGTGGCACCAAATGACACCCATTTGGTATTGTTGTGCCCTTCGTAGTATGTAGAGTACATTGTACACTTGTAGGGTACTACGACTACCCATTTTATATAAACTTTTTATTTACTTTAGAACAAAAAAAAATTCTAAGAAAACATTTTAAAATTCCACAAAAGTTTTGGAAAAAATTAACTTGAATTTTTTGTCATACTTTGCAATTTTTCATGACACCTATAATTAAGACAGTTGTACAATCATATAAATTCCACCCTTAGGCTCCAAGTGAAGTTCTCGGATTTTATAAATTTTATAGTCAATCTTGGGGTTTTGGAGCCATTTGGACATGATGGCAAGGTCAGTTATGGCTCAAAGTGCTCTAAAAATTTAACTACCTCTTAGATATGATAACCTTCACCCAACTTTAAACCCATGTAGATCTGAAAAAATATAAAAAAAATTTATGAAACAAAAGGAAAACCTAACTTTTTTTGACATCCTAGATTCAATAGTGAAGTCCTTGAAACCCCCAATCGTACCCAATAAAATCTTCAAGCCAAAATGGGCCCCTCTAATTTGGAAAGAAATCTACATCAGTAAAGCTCTAGAATACCATGTAGAAATTCATGACAAACTCTCCACACCCTAAGATCACTTGTAAGATAAAAATAACTTCCACAAGTGAGAATTCACAAGAATATCATACTATGATTATGGATGCAATATTTCCATATTGAATATATGATGCACATACAATGCCTTGCTTATAAAAGTAAGTTATGAGATAGGATTATGAAAGATCTTCACATGTGTTTTAATCATTTACAATGAGATAAATACCTTAACAATATTAAATGACCTAGTAAACAATCACTAAATAAAATCCAACTAGATAAAGATATGATAATAATTATCTAGACAACTAAGACTTCTAGAAAAAGAAACAATGACCTTAGTGGACTTAACATGTAAATAGGACCTCACTAATAACTAGTTAGGGAAATTTCTTATTTACACCAACAATGCGTAGTACTGCATGAGGATATTCCCTTTCATTATTTCTACATTTTATTTGGATTTTTCTTAAACTTGTACATCTACATGTTCCATGCATCTTAGAGTTTTGTGTCATCTTATAGTTGTAATGGTGGAAATAGGGGACTTTATCTTTTAGGAGATGAATCACAATGGGGGATTTCCTACTTCGTTATTATTACAGTTTCCATAGAGATCTCAAAATAAGGATGGAATAAGGGAAAGAGATCTGTTAGAGGGTATCCTAGGGTATGAAAAATGAATAAAGAGGGATTCACCACCAAGCTAGGGCTTGGAAATAAAAATGAAATGAAAGATCTAATTGTGAAAATTAATGATACAAAAGACTACAATAAATGACCTGGAAATGAAAGCAAGACAGAGTAGAAAGTTGAGAAACTAGAGAGGTGCACCTAGAAATCTGTAGCAACTTGAATGAAGTCCTAAAATGATAGAAATACTAAATTTAATGTAGATTGGGACTCATATGCTAGGCTAGGCGATTTAGTCCTAGATTAGCGTTTTTGGGCAGGAATAAAAATATGGCAAAGACAAGTCTAGAACTCCTGAAAAACAACAAATTTGATTGTGTTGGGACTCATACACCAAGAGTGGTGTATCAGTCCTATTTGTATTTTTTAGAGGATCAAGGTCTTAATCTTCTCTTCAATCTCTATTCTATCTTATCAACTTGGTTTTTGGATGTGAACTGCTAAATTATGCTTTGTAGGTGTTTTTCAATGCTCTTCTCAACAAGGTGGCAACTTGGATGACTTTGCACACTTAACAACTTCTTTCCAATCTTGCTACTTAGAAGATATTCAACCTAGATCTACAAATCACACACTAAAGAGAAGGAAAAATGTTGTTTTTTTAGTGGAAAGGGGTTTTCCTTGGTCAAACCCTGTTTTGGTAATCAAACCTTGTAATGAAATGAAATAGAAAGGAGGAATGATGAATGAAAAAATGTAATGTTGCAACTCACCAAACCCTAGAAATAATTGTTGCAAACATTTATGAAATGGCTCTAATGGATGTGGATCTTTAATCTTTCTTGAATGTGATAGATCTTGAATTGAATGCTTGCTTGAATCATGAAACCCTTCATCACAAATCTTAGCTCAAAAATAGAAATGATGCATGATAACTTTGACATGATACTTGATACTTGAATTATGCTCCAAAAGGCATGATAATCAGCTCTTTAATTCTCTTGAATTCTATTGTAAAAACTTGAATTATCTTAAGTCACTTCATTTCTTGTTAGATGAAAATGAGTGAAATAACCTTGTATTTATACTTGTTTAAGCCAAATTTCCTAAAATTACAACACTACAAGCCAACATCAGATCTAGGAGGATAATTTCCCCCAAAGAATTTAAATTTAAATTGATTCTAAGCTAAATTATTCTCATATTCCATAAGTGGTGTATGAGTTCCATTAGGCTAAGCTTGGAACACACTTTTCAAGAAATACTTAGATTCATGTGAAATCAGGATTGAGGCCCCAAAACTTAGGTGGGACCCATATGCCCAAGGTGGCGTATGAGTCCCAAATCACTAAATCTAGGCCATACAATCCAAAAATGCTTGAATCATGATTGGATGTTGGTATATGTTAGGATTATCCTTGGAAAGATGCATTAATTAAGGCTTGTGGATGCAAAATAAGGCCAAATAAGGCATAAAGAAGCCCAATTAATAATGAATACCCCAAATTAGTGTGAAAGTGTGGTACAAAACTTTGTAACACCTTAAATAAGCTATAATTAAGTCCACTTAGTTCACAAGGGCCCAAGACCTAATGTGAATGTGTTAAACACATTACAACACTAAATCAAGGCCATGTTAGGGAGTACATTTTTTGTCATTATATCTATCCCCCACTTTAGTGAGAGGAGGAACTTGCTTCCAACTCACACTAAAGTAGACAAAATCACATCAAGAGAGGTCCAAGTGCACCAATTCTAGTTAGACGGTAGGACAATGATCAAGAGGGATGATAAATCCCCTAAGATAAAAATCCCATGACAAACCAACATAGGCACAACATAACACACATGAAAATAATATAAGGAGAAAAAACCAAGTAGAAGCATACACTACCAAAGACAACAAGAGAAAAAAAGAAAGAAAACTAAAGGGGTGGATCAAATCTAGGTTGTTTCTCTAAAACATGCACACTCACTATGAGGGAAAAAAACTTTAGGTTCTCCATTGGGTGAGTATCCAAAGAGGTGAGACACATACACACATGGCTGGTATGTTTTCACACACATAAGAAAGTGGCTATGGGAAATTCATGCCTAAGCTCAGCTTCCCATTCAACTAGATCAAAGCTATACCTCTTGATAACTTTGATAAGGCACCACACAACAATGAAATTTGAGCTTCATGAGGCAAGAAAAACTTTGTATGCTTGAAATTCATGAACAAACAAGATGGCTCCACAAGCATGCAAAGTGGCCATATAACTAATATTGCAAATGCAATGTAAGGAATGTTCAAAGGATTTTTTCTTAGTTCATGTAAGGTCTTAACTTAGGGAAAATTGTGCCTAATGTCTCTAAGAGAGGAACAATCAAAGAATAGAAGATTCACAACTTAGGGGATGTAGTGTGTCACATCAAGCCACTAAGAGAAATATAATATGCTAAGAGACATCACGCTCTTGAGTGACATCACACCCAATGTCAACCACAAAGAGAAAGACACATCACATAAAATAAGAAGACTACACACTAAAACATAAAAAAATGCAAAAGAATAATGCCAATGTATGCCCCCACTTTAAAGAAATTTCTTAACTCCATATTGTGAACAATTACTTTAAAGTAGAAAATGATAAATGATAACAATGAAAAACACATGAGACTCTATTTGGAAATCCATATTCCAAGTCATATGTTTCCAAATAAAGCTATGCCATGAAATAGGAAAAGATGGGTTGCCCTTGAAAAGTCCAAACACATGAGGGATTCATAGATTTGGGGTCAATATGTTCTTTCTAAAATGTTATTAGAGAGATCAAAACTGTCATTATTCCCCAAATACTCATAGAACTAGAAGAATGAAACAAAGAGTGTGAAAAAAAGAAAAACCTTTTGGTTCAACATGGAAGAGATATAAATGTATCGACAACTTGTGTCATGTCCAAAAGGAAAACACAAGACAAATGAAAAGATAAAAGAAAATATTTTGGGTCAACATGGAAGAGACATGAATGTCTCAACACCTTGCATCATCCCCAAAAGGAAAAACAAAAGACAAAGAAAAGATAAAATTCTTACAACATAGAGAAGAGTGTAGGTACAAATAGAGGAATGTCACAAAGAAAAAGAGATACATTAAACAGAACATCATGAGGGATCACATTACATGCATGCAATCACACAAAAAAATAAAATAATGAAAAATAATAGTAAGGCATATGCGAGTCAGCCTATTAGCAAGTCATTCGCATCCCAATCATGTTCATCATATACAAAAGGCAGAAAACTAGCCAAAGGGAAAACGAAAAATGCATTACTAAGACAAGGCTATCTAATTCTTGCTCCCACTGAGTGCAAGACAAGAATGAGTCGAGGTAGGTGATGGTACTGATATCATTGCATTTTGAAATGATTTGCAATAAACAAAAGGCATGTAATAGTGAGAATTTTGGGATCCTACAACTATTACATGACAATGAGCAAAAGGACATGTTTTAAGGGATGATTTCTATGATATCAATCTTTCTGAATATTTGTTGTAAATCATGAAACTCATCGATACTATGTCCAATAACCTGATGATATTGACAATGTGATGTGTTTGTTAATAAATTATTTTGTTTTAAAAAAAATCATCTTTTTACCTAATGCAAAAAAAAATCTTCATAAAATCAAATTTCTTTTAGCGATCTAACCTTAATTCAACAATTCTTTTTAGAAAAAGGCTAATATATTTTTTTACAAATCTGTAATTTCACTATATTCTACACATCTGGATGTTATAATTTGCATGTTCAAATTTATTTAAAAATAATAATTTTTTTGGGGCTCTAGCTCTCTTGTTTAAAAATTTAAAACCCATTGTTTTAAAAGTTTTTAAAAAAATGCAATTTTTTTATAAAATCAATAATAAATTGCTTTCTTTCAAAGAAAATATATCCCCATTTTTTCCCATTTTACTAATAATCTCAATCTTTCTTGAATAATAAAATATCAAAAAAATCTTGTTTGCTCCTCCAAATCTTTCTTCTGCAACCCTTGATGTTGTTGTTCGTAACTCCTTCCTTCCTACTTTAGCTCATCCAAATTGCAGCCATATCCTTCTGCACTCAGACCTATGCTCATTTAAAATAAAATCCTTATCTTCTTTAAATTTTTAAAATCAAACCCTAAAAGTATTTCTCCCCCATTGCTCTTTATTCTCCTCATGCTCATTTAAAATACTTCGTCTACCCATTCTATTTAAAAAGAACTTATTTTTTAATCTTTAAAAAAGAAAGTTTTTTTAGAGTTTTTTATAACGCTTGATAAACTATTTTATAAAATAAAATCTCTAAAAGTTTAAAAGGCTCTTTCTTTTAATTTTATATGAGTTTTTAAAAAAATATATAAAGTTTTAAAAAAGAAAATCATCATTTTTTTTTTAAGGAAACAAGTTTTTGAAAAGGAAAAGAGTTTTTTAAAATATATGTAAAAATTTAAAGCTTTCTTTTAGCTTTTTAAAATTAAAGTTTCTTTTAAGATTTTTTAAGTTTTTATTTTATAAACTTTTATATAATTTTTTTTAAAGAAGAATAAAAAATCATTTCATAGTTTTTAATAATTGTTTTATTTAAAATCTATTTATTTATTTGTAGTTATATATTTTATATAGATTTTTATTAATTAAGAAGTATATTAAAATAATTTAAATATTTAAATATTTAATATAAAGAGTCTTTTTTTGGGTATGTGCAGGATTATTATGGGTCAAAAAGTGGTGATATGATGGGTACATGGCTGACGGATTTTTTTTAACCCAAAATCGATGAAATGAAAAGGGTTTTTAAAGGATATTCTCTGATTTCCACCAATATAAATCATGCTTTACTTTGAATTTAATAAATAATTATTATTCATTTTCTATTTGAATTATGACTAAAGTCTTGATTAGTAGGCTGATTGAAAAACATCTATAGATTTTAAATGATATCACATTTTTAAATCCAAAACATGTGTCACATTCTATGCTTCACATAATATAGGATTAAAAAAATTAAAAATTGAATTTTATGAAGTTTTGACCAAGTTATGGTGGTCAGATATACGAGTTTTTATATTTTTAAAAAGTTGTAATAAAAAATTCATAATTAATTATTTACTTGGAAAAAATTTACAAAAATTTATGAATCACATCGAGACATGAGTCCTCTACTTATATCTAAAATATTATAAAAATTTATTATCATTTTATTATGGTTAGGGTGGTCAGACAGACACCTATGCATTGAAATTTCAAATTTTCACCAAATAGATTTTTTTTTTTTTTAAATAAACCTAGTAGTTTAGAAACTACATTCAATTTTTTACAAATTCTATTCTTACATATTTTTGAAATAATATAGATAACTTAATCAAATTTTTATGTCAAGTTGCCTCACTCTAATTTTTCTGAATTTTTTGCCACTTAAGGGCCTATTTTTTCCATGATGATCTTGTACATACCCTTTTTAGAAATTTAATTCAATTTTAAAGGACATTATTTTATTTTAATTTAACGATTTTTTTAAGAAGGGTTCATTTTTTTCAAGCTTAATAGTTAAGTTTTTTTTTGTGCACTTAAATTTATTTACAATGTCAACTTTAATTCCTTAAATTAAGTTGAATTCTTCTAACTATCATTCTTGGAAAACTCATATATCTTTTATTTTTCATTTTAAACATATTTTGGATGTTGCTATGGATCCAAAATCAAAACCTGATCTGTCTCCATCTAAAGATGAAAAAGAAAAATGGAAGCTCAAAAATGAGGAAGCTCTTGGCTTCATAGGTATCTCCATGTCACCCAAACTTTATGTTCACATTGGGACATGCACAACTGCCTATGAAGCATAGGATAAACTCAAAAAAAATTATGATAGTAAAAATGAATCAAGAAAAAATCAAATTCAAATTCAAGATCAACTTGAAGATTTGAGGTATTCTGATTTTAAATCTATGGATGAATTTTTATTGAAATATGATGCTTTAAATAGTCAATTGAATGGTTAAGGAGTTAAATTAGACAATCTTAGATTAATTCATCTTATTCTTAAAAAGTGTCCTCCTAGGAATTTTCAACAATTTATTACTAATATTCATGCTCAATTAGCTATTCCATCTTTAGCTACTAAATTAAAATATGATATTTTTGGAAATTTATTAAGACAAGATGAAGCTAAGTTGATTAAATTTGGTAATCTTAAGCCTAATGAACATGTTTTTTTGTCTAATCATAAGCAAAATTTTAAAGCTCATTCTAAACAACAACATTATAATTCCAAACCTCATTATAATAATGACAATGATCATAGAGAGTTTAACTCTTCTAAGAGACCACATTGCAATTATTTTAATAAGGATGGTCATTGGAAAAATACTTGTTTTAAAAGAAAAATGAGAAAAATCCTATGAATCAAAATAATCAATAGTTTCACAACAATGGTACTCAATCTAGACATGTTTTTACATGTAGTTTTAATGTTTCTAAACCTTCTGAATGGGTTATTGATTTAGGTGCATCTCAACATGTTACTTCACAAGTACTTTATTATTGGACTTGATCAACCCAATAATAGTGTACTTGTTTTACTCAATTATATTTGGAATATGAAAATGGGATATTCATGTAGTCATGAATGCATGAATATCATCTTAATGACTTATTTACTTGATAATCCTTTATGTCATAGTATGCAATTCTCATTATTCCATCACATTTTTTTAATATTAATTTTTTAATTCAAGGTGGCTTGATTTGTACCCCTTCATGTAATACCCCTCCGTTTTGCTCTTATTGATCGAACAGTGTCCTGTTTGGTTATGCTATGTTTTCTGTTAGTGCTTGTAATTTGGTACTCAGTTTCTATTTGATCACTATCTATAAAGCAATGTGAATCTGATATTTTGATGTGATGGTAATTTATTCTGATGTTATCATTATGGCATGCTTTAGATTAGCATTGTGAGTATTTGAATTAATGATGCTTTATGTTTGGATAATATTATTGATGTTAGATTCATCAGTTGGTATTATTGTATTGGTGAAGGGGATGGGATTGCATCACTCACTTGTGAGCACCCTGTGATTCTGTGATTACCTCTTCACAGTGTGTTTTATATGATGCAAATATACATGTGCGATATACTTTGTTCTTAGGTTGACAGGTACAAGACATCGACTCCACCTGGTTTCACAGGGTTGAGCATGTCCATTGCCTAATGGCATTCAATTGGGAGATAGTAGCTAGGTTTTTCGTGCCAAGTCATCACCCTGGTCATAGTGTGTTGTTAGTTTTAGTCTGGTTTAGTTGATTTAAGTACCAAAGTCCAAGCACTAACATAAAACACAACATAACCAAACAGGACATTGTTCGATCAATAAGAGAAAAATGGAGGGGTATTACATCCTTCCCCCTAGGGTCAAGCTTACTCCTGGAAGCTTGCAACTACCCCTAGTGCAAACACTATACAATCACACAAAGCCAAGGGTTCCAAACTGAACCACTCCAAACCTTAACATAAAAAAAACATCAATCTAAGACATAAAAAACTCAACCAAGTACACTACCAAACATACAGACCAACATGGTGAAGCAACCACCAACCAAGTCTCCAAAACCCTATAACCATGGATTAACATACATAATACACACATGTACCAATACACATTATCGAGAATCATCACAAGGCTACACAAGGGTCCATCTGGACACCGAAAAGCAGCATACCGATCCATGATAGAATAATCCATGAACCAAGAAGCAATATCCATCTCACATAAACCATAAGCCGAGAGCCAATATCCATCTCACATAAATCAACATCACAATCAGTGGCTTGATGGTGTTACTTCATACATAAAGTGAAACCATCCAAACAAGACCACCATGACCTGTCTCTTGTTGCACGTAAGGTGATTAGCCTCCAAGAGATAGTTATCACATAAAGGTGAGTAGTGGGTCCTAATTGCATAACAACCTCCCATACCCCCATCCTCTATGTTTCCTGCATCTACTTCCTCATACACACTCACCAAGTTAGTCTCATACGTCCTTGGAGAGGAATTCACAATATAACATATAGCCGACATTGAAAACAACAATGATAACTAGTTTAGCCACCAAGTTCATAAAGAAGAGAAAATTACAGTTCAATTTCAATAATAAGGCAATAATGCGCATAATTCAACACTGAATAAAATATATAACCTCTAGGGTTATAAGAAAATAAGATCACAAGTTGTGGCTAAACCTTCACAATCAAATATAACAAAGTGTCGACCCTCACAACCAACTGAAAAAAAATATCAATAACCAAAAGAAAGTTCACAATCTTTAAAATTGCACTGTACAACACTGTTGGACTAGATACTATCCACCAAACGAGGAAGGAGGAAACAACATCTAACTATTGGGATAGTCCCTCATGTGGTGTGGAGTGAAAACGCCAAGCACATGGCATAGGGTGTACTCCTCAGCTACACCTTGCATTGCGTCAACACACATCATGGACATACGCCAATCAGAATAGGAGTGTACTAGTCATATGCCAAATGGTAGAGTGTCTGTGGCTCCACAGAAGTAGGTATGTGCATAACACTCCCCACATAGTGATACCTCATGGAGAAGGCACACGTAGATACTTGTCGAAGCCAGAGGTATACATGGCTAGGATCAATCCATATGCTACTCGACCAACATGGTCAAGGCAACCATGAGTATCCCTCTACAAGTGTTGAGGCCCTATAATGCTCATCGCACAAGTAGGCTAACAAAGAAAATCTCATAATGTGCCTTCACGTTTCTATGCACATGGCATCGTGTCACCCAACATCATCACCATCACTATGTTGGAAAACCAGTCGTGTGTGGCATCGTATCTCATACATCATGTCGGAACACAAGTAAGATAGGCTATATATACATGATGCAATACAATAATATCACTATGGGGCTACCGAGTCTCACCTCTCATACAAACAAGGTTTACTCACTATGCCAGATCAATGCCTCCATGAACATCCAGGCATAGCTAACATACCTATGCTATTGTACTCAAATTTGTGGGGATTAGGTTAACACTTATGGATCAAGTATCTTGATCCATTATAAGAGAAATTAGTGGTTATGTTTCCTCAAGATTGGTTGAGCTAAGACCTCTACGTCGCAATATGCGTACACTACACACTCAACCCAAGGAACTTGTGGCTGCTACTATCCCTTTACGGATTGAGGATCTAGAGAACCAAAAGAAGAAAAACTACTCTTGGTTACTCTTATATATAAGTTTCAACCACACATGGGTTGGCCCTCAATTAGGTAAAAAACATGCACACAGACATAAAGTTGTGGTAAATCCCACACCAAAGTGTAACTTTTCCTCAAGGATGGGTACCAAGTATCACCATCGCATGGATACACAAAGCAAGCATGAGGTATTCACAACTCTCAAACAAGATACAATTACTAGTTTCTTACATTTACAAGGGTACAACTACATACACAATCCCATAAGAACAACCAATTCCATATCCCATGGAATACATAACAAAACTTTCCAACCAAAACCTTTTATTGGGTTACTTTCACATTACTCTTTTCCACAGAGTGTGTCATGCTAATGTAAAATCCATGAACATGTGATCACTTAACAATTCCACTAACAGATTCACAGAGACAACCTAATGGGCACAATGTACCCAGAGAACCCAGTGTATGAACCTGAGGCTCTGATACCATGTGTAAGGTGCACGCCACCCAACCAAGTGGAACCCAAAGGCTCACCCCCCATGCTAGGAGATAGTAACAAGGATTCCTAGACAAGACCAACTACCTCTAGAAACAGGTTGAATCACAACTAAACCAAACTAACACAACCGATCACATGCACCATACAAGTAAAATGCAAGTAAATCACAAGTACAACTCTAATATGGTCACATTGCTTCCAGATATAAAGAAAATTGAATATGTTAAAAGAACCATACACATAAATCAAGTACCAACTACAAGTACACCATAACATCACTGACATGGATTACATTTCTTTGGTTATCACTCGAATAAACTACCTTCGAAGGTTACCCAGTTTACCTCTCATAGCTCTAGCCCCTAACGAAAGTCGTTCTTCTACTTGACAACACACTAGACATAACCGATCACAACGGAAACCCAATTGCATACAACAATACATCACAACCACTCCAAATCTAGGAGGAAACATAAAAAGAACTCACTCCAACTCTGGAGGTAACAATGATATCAATGCCACTCCTTACAAGGAGCCACAAATCACATATTCTACTCCTTCCACAGGAGGCACAAAACATCCCCGTTCGTGATAACCAGGTTACTTACTGACAAGGCACCATGCACAACTCAAGGGAATTAACCAATGATTGACCTCACAAAATGACAACCCCCAACCTCTAGGGTCCTCTGGAAGACTTACAAATTAAAGACACTTAACCCATTTCCCTAAACATGAACATGAAGGAAATATTCATTGAAAGCAATTGAAATAAACTACCTTTGGATATTCTAAATCCATTTTCTTTTCAACATAATTCCACAACAAAATAATAATTGCCTTAACCGAATAATTGGTTAATATAATTAATTGCCTCATCAATTGTAGAGAAGGGAAATAATAACTTTAATAACCAATTGAAATTCATGATTACTTTTATAAACATCATATATCCACTGCCTTTATAAAATTCAATAGTCTACTAACTCAATTAAACTAATTTTAATATTATCTCTTCCAGATACATGATAAAATTTAAACCAAATGTTTAATCCCCTAATTGTTGTTAGATAATAATAAAATAAACATTTACTTCATTAATTCAAACTAGGTTGACAACATGATATGACAACCCATATATTTAAAACCCTATCTGGAAGACTTAACAACCCTTTCTAATTAATTTCTCAGAAAGCAATAATAGAAGGGATTACATTTAAACAAGAAATTTAATCAGAATTAAATCTACTTAAGACTTCCTAGCTCCACTTCTTAATTAACATATGGTACTTTATTGCATTTAATAAAACTAAATTGAATAACATCTCTATTAGACAAAGATGAAATAAACACCAAATATTCCATTCTCTAATTGCTTTTAATTAAATATAAAATAGGTATTTATCCCAACCATTTAGAAAATATCGTTTTGAAATAAATAACTGTTTCCTCTTCTTGACATATTCATTTTAAAAATAATTAACTCATCCATTAGACATATTCCTTAAAAATCAAATATATCGATCTATCAATTACATTATTTTAAAAATAAAATCTACAACTTGATTAAAATACAACATAATTTTAATTCTTTAATTGCATTTAAATCATGTCCTTGATTTAAATCATTATTTTAAAACAATCAAAATTTTATCACTTACATTTAAAACATGCCTTTTTAAAATCAATAATTTCAATATAAACATGTATTAAAAAGAATGACTCAACTATATATCTATATATAATGATATATACATATATATTTTAATTGATTATGTATATATTAATAATTTAATATTATATGAATATAATATATAAAATATTAATAAATATATTTTATTTCGCATATATATTAATATTTTAATATTATATTAATATAATACTAAATATTAATAGAATATATTTTAATAAAAGAAAAAACGAAATAAAATAAAAATAAATAAAATGAAAATAAAGTCAAAAGTGTTTTTGGTTGGGTGCGCACGAAAGTCGAGGTTGGGGCCGATTGTGTTTTACACACAGCCGAACCCTATATCCATGGGTGGCTATGTGTAAAACACAACCAAGCCCCATGGTTTGGCGCGACCAACTATGGGGGTTGGGTGCACTGGGCACGGCTCGCCCACATGCCTCCCATGGGGGCACAGTGGGGTGAGCCCCCAGCGAACCCCCCCCCCACTAAATATATCTATAAGATCTTTTTATCAAACTTTGTGATATATTATCATTCTCTCTACCTAAGTCTTGATCTATTACAATATTTAAAACAAACCTATTGTTTCCTTCTCATCTACAATTATGTTGTTTTGATAAAGGGAAATTTTTATTGGTAAATTTGTCTTTTTGATGGATTTATCTCATTTATATTTTTTTAAAAATTAAAAGCTCATTGCAGTATTTTCCTTCTTGATGGATTTATTCCATCTATATAAGTTTTTCAAATTAATCTATTTATCAAGTCTCAATGGAGCCTTTACTTATATATTTTATGCGCTAGTTGCATTTGCAGTAATGTTACATAGGGAGACCTATCTATAATTAATCATATATTTTATCAAGTCTCATTGGAGTTTTTTTTGGGACCCATGGAAAATATTTCCATCCACTTTGATGGTACGCACTTAGTTATTTATGATGAACTTAGATCTATTTTCTTAATTGATGGGGATCAAGTTATTGAAACTTTTTTGTTTCATTATTTTATTGAAGGCATTAGGTTTTTTTTTTTTAAACCATCTTTAGGACCAATTTTTCAAAGTCCTTTATTATTAATTTTAATACAATTTCCCTTTTCAATACAATGATGTAGTGAGAGGAAACCTAGATCTATTATTTTATAATTTGGGCTATGCTTTCTTTCTATCTCATGGTTTCATTAGAAGTAAAAATGATCCAAATTTATATAATAAGCATAGTGAAAATGATATTGTGATTATTATTTTTATATGTTGATGTTTAAATTTTCACTTCTAGTTCTAAATTTTTTATTAGTAATGTTAAGCATAGTGAAAATGATATTGTGATTATTATTTTATCAAGTCTCATTGTTAAGAAGATTACTTGAAGACTTGGGTCTACCACAAATGGATCCTACTCCTTTATATTGTGATAATCAAAGTGTTATTGCTTTAGAAAAGAATCCAATTTTTCATGCAAGGACCAAGCACATGGCTCTTCAACATCAGTTCATTAGAGAGAAAATTCAAGACAAACAAACTTCTCTTATGTATTGTAAAGGTGAAGATAAAGTGGCAAATATTCTCACTAAAGCTCTTTGTAAACATAAATTTATCATTCATTGTAAAAATATTGGATTACAACCCATTGAAGTGTTTGATGTAACCTCCCCAAGTAAAGCTTAAGGGGGATGTTAAAATATTAATCTTTACTTGGTAAAGGTTATTGTTTAAATGCATTTTTTTATTAACTTTTAGGAATATTCCAAAGGAATCTCTACAAGTCTTTTTTTTTTTCATCTCACACATGTGTGAGGATGACTTCTTTTGTAATTCCTTTATTAAGGAAAATTTGTAACCACCTCCTTAAGAGGTGACACTCTACACAAACATAGATGAATGGTGGTATCCATTGAGTTGGGAGTTACATTCTAACTCCTTCTCACCTCTACTTATTGAGGTGCCTCTCCTCTCATTCTTTAAGACTCAAGCAAGCAAGCCTAAGGCTAAAACTCTCTCTCTCTCTCTCTCTCTCTCTCTCTCTCTCTCTCTCTCTCTCTCTCTCTCTCTCTCTCTTTGTATTATACTTTAGGAATTTTGCTGTCATTCATAATATTGGGGTTTTTTCTTGTTTTTACCCTTAACAAATTCTTGTGTCTCTCTTGCTTTGGTGGTGCTTGGTTTGGCTACTTCAATCTATTTGGTAATCTCTTTCCTTCAAACAATTTCTCATTCATTAGTAATTTTCATTTATCTTTTATATTTCCTTTCAATGACCTAGAAATGAATGCAAGATAGAGTAGAAAGTTGAGAAGCTAGAGAGGTGCACCTAGAAATATGTAGCAACTTGAATGAAGTCCTGAAATGTTGGAAATAATGAATTGAATGCAAACTGGGATTCATACATTAGGCTGGGTGATTTAGTCCTACATTTGGCAAAGACAAGTCTAGAACTCTTGAAAACTACAAATTTGACTATGTTAGGACTCATATACCAAGAGTGGCATATCAGTCATGTTTGCTTTTTTTCGAGGATCAAGGTCTGAATCTTCTCTTTAATCATTTCTCTATCTTCTCAACTTGGTTTCGAGGTCTAAACTGTTGAATTCTTATTTGTAGGTGTTCTCCAATTCTCTTCTCAACAAGGTGACAACTTGGATGAATTTGCACACTTAACAACTTCTTTCTAATATTTCTCCTCATAAAGAATTCAACCTAGATCTATAAATCACACACTAAAGAGAGGAAAAAATGTTGTTTTGTTAGTGGAAAGGGGTTTTCCTTGGTCAAACCATGTTTTGGTAATCAAACCTTGTAATGAAATGAAATAGAAAGGAGGAATGATGAATTAAAAAAAATGCATTGTTGCAACTCACCAAACCCTAAAAATAAGTGCCACAAACATGTATGAAATGGCTCCAATGGATGTAGATCTTGACTCTTGCTTGAATGTGATAGATCTTGAATTGAATTCTTGCTTGAATCATGAAACCATACATTGTAATTGTTAGCTCGAAAATAAACATCATGCATGATGACTTTGAAATGATGCTTGATACTTGAATTATGTTCTAAAACACTTGATAATAAGTTCTTGAATGCTCTTGTAAACAATTGAATGCTCTTAGTTCACTTGATTTCTTGTTAGATGAAAATGAGTGAAAAAACCTTGCATTTATACTTGCTTATGCCAGATATCCCAAAATTACAATACTACAAGTCGACATCAGATCTAGGAGGATAAAATCCCACCAAGAATTTAAATTTAAATTAGGTCTAAGATTAGTAGTACTCATTCGCCAGAAGTTGCGTATGAGTCCCATTAGGCTAAGCTTGGGACACACCTTTCAATAAATTCTTAGATTCATGTGAAATCAAGATTGGGTCCCTAAATATAGGTGCTACCCATATGCCCAAGGTGGTGTATGAGTCCCATATCACTAAACCTAGTCCATATAGTCCAAAAACACTTGAATCATGATTGGATGTTTCTTTATGTTGGGATTATCCTCAGAAAGATGCATTAATTAAGGCTTGTGGATGCAAAATAAGGCATAAAGAATCCCAATTAATAATGAAGACCCTAGATTAGTGTGAAAGTGTGGTAAAACACTTTGTAACACATTAAATATGGTAAAATTAAGTCCACTTAGTTCACAAGGGACCAAGACCTAATGTGAATGTGTTAAACACGTTTCAACACTAAATCAAGGCGATATTAGGGAGTACATTTTCCATTATTACAATAGCTAATGCAAATAATCTTTGAGGATGTAGATTTCTATATATATTGTTTATGTTTGTGTGAGGAGAGAAAAATGAGATAGATGATAGATCCCTATCCATTGAGTGTATCAAGAAAGATAGCTAAGATGAAACAAAATATAACTGTAGAAGCGAGGAAACTAGGATAGAGAATTAAATTAAGGTAACAAGGAATATGATACATAGTACAATTATGTGAGTATTGTGAATTTTTTTATATATGATTATTTAGCCCATGAAACAATTGTAGAAGTGTTGTTTCATAGGTTAGAGGTATGTATTTATTTCCTACTAGTTTAATATCTCCAAATTTACACCAAACAAAAGAACACATCTACTAGGATATGAAACAACATAAAATCTATAGATCATGTGCAGAAAGGGCTAGAGAGATAAATTAATCTAATGTCACATTCAAATAACTCTAGGTTAGTTGTCTTGACACTAAGAACAACTACTAACACCAAAAAATTTATAACTCACAAGTGTCCCAAGCACCACCTAAATTAATGGATATGAAAAGTAGCACATTCATAAAGACCATTGAATCTATAAACCCACATTCATCTATCCACTTGCACACTTGTGATAGGAAAGGTAAGAAAGTTAGGGATACAACCACCACATGGTATATATTATTTTTTACCATCCAATAGATAATTTCATTCACATCAATTATACATAACATAAATTACATCTACACTAGTTTGCATGTTCATTTTATAAGAATATAAAACTAGGTTTTCTAATAATGTTTATAATCACATAGTTATATGTGATAAATGATAAAAAATTCCATATGCAATTGAGACTACTATCAAGAAATACAAAAACAAAGATAGAGATCTCATCACTTATGTGGGTAGATTACATTCCAACTCAAACAAGTTCAAAATAATAATTATAATTTTACAGTTGAGGAGTCCAACGTCCTAAAGTATACATTTTTCTCAGATTACATAAAAATGAAAAGATACAAAACTATGTAATAACACTCCTTATTCCACACACTCTTAAGCCTCTCCAAAGGATTTTCTAGTTCCCAAAAATTATTCAACACCTCCCAACCATATGGAATCCTTATGCCCACCCCTTTGGATTAGGAGGCAACCAACTAGGTAGTCATGTACCACACACAAAAACCACCACTTGTATAGCACATGATTAGAGAAAATACAAGATATAAAACTCTTCAAAAAATAAAAATAAAAGCATATATTGGATTTGAAATAATACACTAATCAAAGAATACACTATGGGATCACATGCATACACCAGATTCACAATCCAACATAAAAAGAGAGGGTTAACATAGGATTTAGTAATTAAGTTCTATCATAGCTATCAAAGCCACATGGAGGATGAGGAGTATGCCTCAAATACATGGAGATCCTCAAAAATGGTAATGGAATGTAAGACTATTCCAATATCCTTCCCTCTTTCCCCTTAGGCATACAAAAATTTCTTGTAGATAAATTTTGTTAATTTTTACGTATGTAGCTCCCATTCTTTTAATTAATATTTTATCTCAACCTCTTATTTTCTCATTTATGCTCACCATACAAGTGTATGGGAATCCTTGATAAAGTGCCAATAGTTCCACTCCTATCCTCCTAACAAATTTTCTCATCCTTTAAACTGCTATGATAATTTTCTTCCACCTGTGTTGGGAGTCCTCTTTATTAATATTGTAATATTTAGCTATGTTCTTAGTCATTTGATCCTAGATATTTAGTCTTAGATGCGGTCAAAAAATTCAAGAACAAGATTCCTCAAATCATTATCAATCTAATATTCCCTAATCTTATCAATTTTACTATACACTTTCTCAAAAATCTCCCAATCCTTTTTAGGTGTTTTGCATGATAAAACATAAAATTGTAAATTGAATGAGACTAATAAACATATGAGTCCAAGTGTTTTCTCATGATCAAGCTCCCATTTTTCTAATTCTTTAGCATTAGCAGGTTGAGGAATATTTTCATTTAGATGGCCAGGATAAGCCTAAGTTCTCATTAAATAATTCCATACTACTTTTCTCCATGAAGCATAATTATATGGAGTAAGGAGTTTAATTTGAGATTCCCCCATCGCAAGAACACACAAAAAAAAAGAAGCAATCAACCACTACAAGATTATCTCCTCAAATTACTCAATCAAGAAACCCTCCAATAAAATATTATTGTGGCACTTTATACTTAGTGTGATTAAAAATGCCAATTTCCAAAAACAACGAAATGTCAAAATCATGAAGTCAAAAGATTAAGAGATGTCAAAATGAGGCCAAAATTGCCTTTTTATAGAAAAGTCAATTTTGGATGAATGGCCAAGATTGTCAGTTGGGAAATTCCCTAAGATCAATGGCTGAAATTAGATGTGATAACCCACAATTAGGGTTAGGGCAACATTAGGGTAAAATTTGAAATGAATGGTGGAGATTTGATTTTAGAAAATCAAATCAATGGACAAGAATGCACGTGACAAGAAGATGTGGCACAAAAAAAGAGGAAAGTGGGGAATTAAAATAGAAATTTAAAATTAATTCCCTCAAGAGGTTGAGTTGAACTTTTAAATTAAAAATTAATTTAATTCAAAAGTGGTGGGGTCATGTGATAGTAAATAATGTTTTTTAAATTATTTACTTAGAGAAAATTAGAAAGTGGAACAATTTTAAATAAATGATATATTTAAAATTAGAAAGAGCTAGAATGGATAATAATTAAATAAATTAAAGAAGTTTATTTAATTATGAGAAGACATAAGGAATTAATGACGTATTTAAATAAATAAATAAAGTGTATTTATTTAAATAATCAAGAAGGAATGATGGATTTAAGTAATAATTAAATAAATATAAGAATTTATTTAATTATGGAGAGACAAAAGAAATTAGAGACGTATTTAAATAAAATATAATTTACTTATTTAAATAGTCAGGGGAATAAAATGCATGAATCAATTAAATAATTAAGAATTATTTAATTAATAGTTGAAATTGGACCATAGGACATAATTAAATAATTTAATTATGTTAGGAAAAATATGGAGAAAATACAGTTCGTAGGCCTACATCAATTTTATGTGTCTACATTTTGCCCCTCTTTGTCATAATGCAACTGGTCACTTTTTGATTAAAAAAAAAAAAGTCAAAAAAATGCCCCAATGAAGGTACGAAGTATCTATGCCCCCTCGGGAAAATTTACAAATTTTGGCCCAATGTTGGAAAAAATTGGAAAGTGTCCCGATAAGTCAATTTGATGACCAGAAAAATAGTGGTGCGATCAGTTTTGAATTTGGATTCATTTAAGGTAGTCAAAGGGTTGGTCAAAGGTGGTCAAAAGATCCTCCAATAATAAAGCCTACAAGAAAAACCCTATTTTCACCCTATAAATAGGTTGGATTTTGGTGAAAAGTCAATTCATTTTTACATTTATCTTTTGAGTTTAGAGAGTTCAGAGCTAGGAGACCTCACACGAAGATAGTGATTCTAGTGATTGAGCATCATGGTTACTAGGTGTTGACCTTCTAACGACCAGAGGGAACAAAGGCACTGGTATGTACCCTTGTCCCGCTTCATAATTTTCTTGATTTTTGTGTAGTTTTTAGGGGTCAAAGTTAGGTCAATAGATCCGTCGCGACACATTTGCATTCACAAAAGATGAAATTGAATTCATGTCACATGCATTTGATGCATCGTGACATAAACACAAAGGATAGGATATTATAGGGTTTACAATGATACATTCATCAAATGGTGAGACACAATCGATGAATCATGAGGTATACGTCAGGTCATGCAACACAATCACTGACGTGAAACAAAAGTGTGCAGCCTTGTGACACAAAGGATTTAAAGTGACACAAATGACTTGTGAAATGATACAATTGTTATAGGATAATGCATATGCAAGTCTTGATGACACAATCATAGTGATGTGACGCATATGTAGGATGAAGTGATGCATGTGACCTGGCATGACGCAAGTGAAGTAAAAACAACGTATTTTATTTTGACTAGGGTTGAATGAGTTTTGGTTCAGTTTATTAGTTACTTTTTATTAGAGAGATGATAATGATGATGTCCAATGATGTGCTAACTCCCACTTATGCATGTATAGAAATGATTACCACCTATCTATATGCATGAGTTCAGGTCGACGACATATGCCTTTAGAGATCAACTACAGGATAGGGAGTGGATGCGACCGATGCTATTAGGACTATATTATGTTACCTATATGCCCATTATTTGGCCAAATAAGGGTCTTCTAAAAGCATTGGCAGAGAGGTGGCACTCAAAGACTTGTTCATTTCACATGCTGATGGGAGAGGCTACTATCACTTTGGAAGACATTTACAACATTCTATGCATTCCAATCAAAGGAGAGTGAGTGGTCTATGATCCACACTGAGGGATTGAGGCCATGACTGAGTATTATGAGCCTATGGATGATGCGGGGTTATAAATTGATGGTTATGAGATTAGGTGGGATTTTGTGGCCGAGCACTACGCTCGATGGGATGCTATGCTATGTACCCTGATTGTCGGTGTGTTGACTCCTAATCATCGATTTTTGCTTAGATGGGGTGATGTGTTGGTCAAAATGAGATAGGATAGGACTGTGTTTGCATGAGGACCATGTTTTCTCAGGATTTTATATCATCATTTGCACGAGGTGGCCTGTAGAGGGGCGAGTAGTATTAGTTGTAGTACCATATTATTGATGATCTAGGCCTGGGAGCATATTCCTATCTTTTGACGACCAGTTTAGATACAACAACTTGGTGAGGGTATGCCATACATTTACTTATACGTAGGTTTAGTGGCATAGACCCAGGTAGGAGATACAGGGTATTCATGACATCGGATTGAGACATTGATAGGATTTTTTTGGAGGCCATACATAGATTATGCACAATGGCTAGGTGAGGGTGATCATCTTACTTTTTACTGACAATTTAGATATTTGATTGGATAGATAGTTCAGTGACAACATATCATTCATATGTACCTACCCCAGCGAGTACTTCGATAGTTTGGAGAGTAGTAGGGTGTTCCTACAGGGACCGTAGAGTATGAAAAATCATCCTAGGAGACCATGTGGGGACTAGCCATATCGATTCCCCTAGCAAAGCAGCAGGTGGATGGATTGGTTGCATTGTAGTGGGCTTGGAGTAGGTGTCTAAAAGATCCTAGGACCACCGTAGAGTTTGATACCTTGTGGCAAGCTCACAGGCCAAAGCCATTGAAAAATCCAGATCAGCCAGCACCAATTGATTGATGGTCAGTTGTATCATGGGTTTGTCGAGGAGGGAAAGGAGGCAAAGCTGGTGGTAGGGGGAGAGGAGACATGGAGGTTGAGGAGATGGGGGGAGGGGTGGGGGATATGAGGGTGGAGGAGATGGTGGGGATGGTAGGAGGAGGAGAGGAGGAGATGATGGGAGAGGACAAATGATGAGAGTACGGTAGTAGGTTGAGTGGGTTGCATTTGCATCAATCCTAGAGGTGGTAGAGAGAGGAGGGAGAAGGTAGACATGAGGAGGGGAGAGTTGAGGCAAATATTAGGAAAGAGGAAGAGGTTAGGCTAGAGGGGGAGGTGTCGAGGGTGAAGGATGTGCATATTGGAGAGGATGCATTGGATATCGGTGGAGAGGAGGAGAGAGAGGATGAGGTGATAGAAATCAAGGGGGTGACATGGATGAGGCCAAGAGGCAGCTCTAAGAGTGGATGGTGGATGGGAGGAGGATACAGTTAGTAGGCCACCTTTGCCACAGGATGCCACCGTTGATTAGAGGTTGGAATACATGCATAGTAGATTGGATGAGGCATCAACATAGATCAAGGCCCTGCAAGCAGAGCTAGATGTCATAAGGGTAGAGATAGATCAAGTGGTGATCAGACAATAGGAGGCATCGAGCTGGTGTACTAAGTTTGCATAGTTGTGTATAGGGTCAGTTGGAGATATTGACAAGGAGTTAGCAAGGGTTAATACTAGCTGGGGCTAGTATATGACACTATATGAGAGGGTAGTGGTGACCGAGTAGAGGGATCCAAGTTTATCTCAATCTCAGAGTAGGTCAGGGAGTGGTAGTAGTAGGAGCCACAACAGTCATAGAAAGAGCAGTGCAGGTAGATCTACATCCTCTGGACAGTCTTCAAGTCATCAATCCCATCATAGTCACAGGCACTCCTCAAGCCATAGATCTATTCATAGCCATGGGTCTATATCATCAGGACACATGTCTCATCATAGCCAACCTCTTTTCATTGATCTGTTAGTATCACAAGCCAACCTATAGTGGTAGTACATGTGATAGCAGAACTTATGAGCAAGCATCAATCACCCTACTCCTCACCTCAAAGGGATGAGGAGGGTACAAATTAGGTAATTTTATTGTTATGTTGAGAGATTATGTTGGGAGATTTTATATATTGACTATCGAGCCTACGAGCTCTATTTTTAGGATTCTTTGAGACTGTATCTTGTGACATAATTTTTGAGATATATATATAACTCATTTTTCGCATGGATTATATGCTATGTGTGATGATATATTATGATGTTATTATGCCTAAATGATGTGATTTATGCTATGATTCCTATGATGATGTATTTTATATGCTATGGGATGTATGCACTTATGATTATTAATGATTTATATGTTATAATGATACTATGTTATGAATGATGTTTATATGACGACGATGATGATGATGTTTTATATGTATGTGGAATTTTGTAGATACCCTTTTTATGATTATGGATGCATTGATGTATGATTATGTATGTAAGTATACTGCAACATGCGACGCTTTATGTTATGATGTTTATGTGTATGCATTAATTATATAGATGATGAATGTTTAATACATTTAAATGTTATGCTTATGAATGGATGCACTTATATGTTGCATTTATGCAAATGGGTGAATGCAAATGATGGAATTTATGTGAATACAATATGGATGTAAATGCTAGTATGTCAATTGATTTATATAAATGCATCTATGCTAACATGGAAATGCAATTTATATGAATGTAAATGTGATAAGTAATGCCAAGGTGATAATGGATGGAAACATGATTATGAATTCCAATGTGATTATGAATCCTATATTAGTGTGTATGCAATAATGTTTTTGTATGTCACATGATATTATCAAAAGATAGAAGAAGATATATTGTTAGATAGAAGGATATAGAGATGAATGTTGGCGTGAAGAAATAATCCTTCAATACTTTTCCAAGAACTAATAGTTGTTGCTCTAATCATCATTGGGTGGATTACTGTAATGGCCACCAAACACCATGATATAACATAGATCAATGGTGTGCAAGGTTGTACCATCACATGAAATAAGTAGTCATAGACAAAGATAATCATGAATCATACCAGGAACTCAATTACCATAGTCTTTTTGTCACAACCAACCACAAAGAAGAAAGAAAATCCATGGAAAGTCATTGCTCCTCTCAATCCTTATGCTAGGATATCATCGAGGAACTAGCAACATAACGTGTTAAGAAGACAAGACAAGACAATCGTCATGATATGTTGCTACTCCTTTATATCCTGATGTCGGAATATCTTTGAGGAAATAGTAGCATGATGAAAAATCAAATGTCAAATACCAAGATAGTGTTTTCCAAGTGTGTTTAAATGTCAAGTGTTGAGATGCCAGTTTTGACGAAGTCTAGGTTTGTGTGTGATGGATGCCAAGTAATGCAAAATTCAAGAAGGACACATCCTGAATGATGTCGATGTCAAGAGGATCAATCCTCAAATATCAAGAGAATCCCTCAAAATGCCAGATGACAATGTTGATGCTTAGGAAAGACATATCCTAAAGCATAAAAAAATTACAAGAGTTTCTCTTCGGAAAAATGTATCTGCATAGTAACCAAGAGTTGACAATTTTCCTTGTGTTGATAGAGTTTGAAAAAGGTTGATTGGATGATTGAGTTGACTGTATGCCAATGTTGACATGATAATTGAGTTGAAATGTCAATTAACTGATTATCAAAGGTTGTTTAAGAGTTTCCTGATTTGGAACATTTTGCAAGAAAAGGATAATTGATTTTGACTAACAAGATTGAGAAAATATTTTGATTTATTTGAAGACATCTAGCATGTGTAAGAGTGAATTTGATAAACCCTAAAGGAATAACCTAGTGCCGCCTTGGGGGCTCATCGATGGATTTCCTTCCCTATGTCATACACTCAGAGAACTTGTACTTCAAGACAACCAATGCCTTTGTCTTAATTGATCAAATATTGAGTCATGATTTTATTTGAACAAACCTAAAAGGACTGACCTAATGTCTTGAGGGCTCCAAGATGAGCCTTTCCTATGTAGAAAATGTGTAGAGACAATGTATTTCAACTATGAAAAGGACTAACATGATGGAATTGACTCTATTTTTGAAATTTTTGAGAGTTATATGGGTGTTTTGTGTTTTCGTCAAGACATTTTTCAATTTTTAGGTCTTTTTTCAGGACTTTTTCTGATTTTTAGGATCATGTGTAATACCCACTGTAGTTAGGTGATAACATTTTTTCCCCCAATCGGGTTGAGGACTAGCCAAGTCGAGGGAGAAGGGAAAGACATGTGTGGGATGAAATGAAGGGGATATGCAAGACATGATGCTAGTCATTGTTAGCTATGGAAAAAAATGATAGGACTTATGATAAATTTCATGAGAGTGTTAGAAGATCAGGTATTTATTATGGACAAAGGTAGATGGAATGATTTTAGATCGTGAAGCAAAGACCTACTATGCATGGCACCTGTTTGCCAGGTTTTTATCATGGTACTTATCCAAAGCACCACTAGAGTGGTTTTCAGTATTGGATGAATTATTTCTCTTTACTATTTTTGATATTTTCTAGAAAAAATTGGTGTCACCATGATGCCTGTTTGCCATGTTTTCATCAAGGTGATGATTTTTTTGAGTTTTCAAAATTTTGGGTATTTTTGTAGCTTTCAACCAAGCTCTCTGATGCTATGTGTAGAATTTATAGAGATGCAAACTATTTATAGGTTCTATCAATTGTTCCCCATCTAGAGTAGCCAATTAGTAAGTGCTAGAACTGAACATGATAGTGATGATGTAAGGACCCAACCAATTAGGTTCAAACTTGCCAGGCTTCTCTCAATCAGAATGATTCTTGGGATTTTGTATTAAGACCAAGTTGCCAATGTCAAACTTTCAGACCATAACTCTCTTATTATAACTATCGAAAAGTCAATTATGATATGCTTGTAAGTGATTCAAGGCATTTTTCTTCATTCTTCTAACATTTCCAGCTCATGCAATCGAGATTGTCGATACTCTTCATCATCAATCAATCCCTTCATGGAGACTCTAAGGGAGTGTATTTTTACCTCGATGGGTAGAATAGCTTCAACTCCAAAGACTATGGCGAGTGGAGTGGCTCCAGTGGGTGTGCAAATTTTGGTGTGATAAGCCCACAAAGTGGGGTTAAGGTGTAAATTCCAATCATGGAAAATTCCATTGATGGTCTTCTTAATAATTTTGATAATTGTCTTATTGGACGCCTCAGCTTGAGTGTTCCTTTGTGGATAGTAGGGCATGGAGAAATGGTGTTGAATGTGGAAGCGTTCACAAAGCTAATGGACATATTGATTTTTGAAAGGAATAATGTTGTCTATGATGATGGACTATGGGATGCCATACCAACAAATGAGGTAGTTGAGAATGAATTTGGAAATCTACTTATCAGCTATGTACATGAGGGGAATGGCTTCAATCCACTTGGTGAAATACTTAGTGGCAGTAATAATGAATTTATGGCCATTGGATGAGGTGGGATGGATTTTACCAATGAGGTTAAGTCTCCATTGTGAAAAGGGCCTGGGAGAAGTGTTTGGTCAAAGTTCATGCACTGGTGCATGAATTAAATCACTATGTATCTGACATTGATGACAAGTTCTTACAAACTGAAGGGTATCATTTTCCATCATCAGTCAGTAATACGTAAGTTCATTACTTTCTTAGCCAAGGTTGGGCCACTCAAATGAGATCCACATATACCCTCATGTACCTCATGTAAGGTTGTTCGTGCTTTGTTAGTGTCGAGACATCGAAGAAGGGTGTTGTCAAAGCTATGGTGGTATAATGTGTCACTGATGATGGTGTAGTTAGCAACTTTGCAGATAAAGGATTTGTGTTGGTTGTTGGAAAGGTTTCATGGGAGGGTTTGGGACTGAAGGTAATCATATATGTCTTTATACCATGGTGAACTAGGACCAACAAGCTCACAAACCATTTTAGACTTCAAAATATCATATGTGGGAACCAATAGTTATTCCAATAGGAATTCTAATTGTGGCATGTTGTTGGGAATGTCAAAGAGTGATCCAATTGTTTTCATTGTGTTTGCTACCTTGTTTGTGTCCTGGGAATCTGTTCAAAAGTGATCATATGGAAATAAGATAAAAAACAATGAACCATGCTTTTATAGGGCATCATTTTGTCATCCTTGGTTTCATAGTCATTGTTTACTTGGTTGATAACCAACTAAGAGTCGCCAAAGACTAGGAATTCTTTGATTTCCCATTTAATAGCCATTTAGAGTCTTGTTACTAGTGCTTCTTATTTAGCAATATTGTTGGTGCAAGGGAAGGCAATTCAGAATGAGTTGGGAATAGAGTCTCCTTGTGGTGTGATAAATAAGATCTTGGCACCTGAGCCATGACCTGTATTGGATTTATCAAAATATAGTTTCCACAGTAATCTAGGGCTTACATAAAAGATAGACTCATCAGGGAAGTCTACTACCAATGGATGGTTGTATTGTACAAGTGCATCTATGAGTTGATCAACTATTACCTGTTATTTTATTTCCTTTTGGTCGACATATTTTATGTCATAATCACCTAGTATCATAACCCATTTTGCCAACTGGCCTGTCAACACTGCCCGATTGAGGAGATACTCAAGGGATCAATCTTTGCCACTAGTTGTGTCTTGTGTTTTAGAATGTAATGTCTTAACTTTTGAGCTGCAAATACAACCACAAGACATACATGCTCGATAGGTGTGTAGTTGAGTTCATACCTGATCAATGTGCAACTAATATAGTATATAGCCCTTTCTTTCTCTTCATGGTCATTTTGTGCAAGTAGTGCCCCTAGTGCCAAGGTGGTTGCAAATATATATATATATAATCAAAGGTTTTCCCTCAATTGGAGGCATTAGGATAGGTGGTGACAATAGATAGTCTTTGATCTATTGGAAGGTCATTTGACATTTGTCTATCCACACAAAGGGGGTGCCTTTGTGCAAGAGATACTAAAATGGTTGGCATTTGTCTTCTAGTTGTGGAATGAACCACCAGATGGATTGTAATATGCCTTGTAATGTCCTTAGTTCACTGATTCCTTTTGGTGGAGGCATATCCAATATTGCTTTCACTTTAGCAAGATCCATTTCAATTCCTCTGGGAGAAACTATATACCCCAATTTTTTTCCTAAAGTCACTCCGAAAACACATTTCTTTGGGTTTAGATGGACCTTGTATTCTTCCCATCTCTTAAATTTTTTATCTAGTACTTTGAGGTGATCCTTGTGTGTCAAATATTTTTCCAAGAGGTCATCCACATAATCTTCCATTAGTGTTTGCATGAGATCATGAAATATTATTGTCATGGCTTGTTGATATGTGGCACCTACATTCTTTAAGCCAAAATGCATTACATTCCAGAAGTATGTACCCCAAGGATAAGTGAACACTATTTTGTGCTGATCCACAAGGGTGATCCTGATCTGATTATAGCGTGAGAAACCATCCATAAGGGACAACATCGTGTACCCTATTGTGAGATCAGCAATGATGTCTATGTCAAGTAGTGGAAAATCATCCTTTGAGCATACCTTGTTAAGATCATGGAAGTTTGTACAGATGCATATTTGACCATTTGGATTAGTGATAAGTACAAGGTTGGATATCCAGTCAACATAGTCTATTGATCTTATAAACCCCACATCTACCAAATTTTTATGTTCTTCCTTCACTAGCAATGCAATCTAGAAGTAAGGGAAAATGGTGCAACACTAGTTCTAGATCTAGTCCTCGCATATCAACATAGGACCATGCGAAGTTAATCTTATGTTTTGATCTAGCAAAGAGAACCATTTTGGGATCCTCTATTGTGGCTATATTAACTTCTATGGTGTCCTCAATGAGAATTGCTGATTTTTCCTATGTCATGGGGAGAAAATACAATCCTCCATCCTTGGGAACCTTAGGGAGGTTTCCACCCTTGGACACATCCTTAATTTTTACTTTTGTATTGTTAGAAGGTGCCTTGCGGTTGTCACCTGAAGGCATGTCTTTTTTTGTTTTATTTTTATTATTTTTGCAACTAGAGGATTTCATAGTCTCCCCGAAGTATGCTACAAAATCAAGATTTATAGTGAATCCTACTTTGTGGTCCCCAATTGGTATGCCTTTACAAAGTCCCGTGAATTCTACAATAGCTTCATCATTTTGAAAAATGTCTATAGTGGGAAGTCCTTGTTGATCCTAGTCAATGAGCTATGGGTAGACGAGGGAAATACCATCATCAGTGCTGATGAAGGATGGGGATGATGAGGAAAGCATGAAAATGGAGGTGGAAAGGGTAAAGACATAATTTCCATCCTTGAATTCCCACTTGGATTCCAGCCAAGGACCATCTTCATCAGATTCAAACAAATCAGACTCATCAACAAAATAGGGAATGAATTGATGCACATTAGACTCATGGTACAAATAGGGGTCTAGCTCAAGCAAATCAAATTTATGGAAAATAGGTTTAGGAGGTGGTTAAGGCTTGTCTTCTTCTTGAGGTTGAAAGAATTGTGGCTAGGTTTCTCTTTTCAAAGTGAATTCTCCTCAAGGTTCAACATTAAACATTTGATTGAATCTTTCATCAAAAGAGATCTGACCAGGTTCTAGGAACACGTCGTCAAGGTAGTAGTCACTTAAGGATCTTCGAGAACCAAATTCCCAATCATGCACGAGTTAGTTTTAGTAAAGGAATCTTTGTATAACTTGACACTTTTAGAATCATTCACACCCTCACTTCAAAATACAAGGGTACGTTGATCATTAGTTTTGATTAGCTCAAACCGTAGCCACAAATTCTTTGGTCTCCTAGAAGGCATTATAGGTTCTCTTTGTCTTGTTTTGTTTTTACCAAGGCCACTAGTTCCATCATAGTCTTGTGCCTTCACCATTTCATATCCCTTACCATATATTTGAACTAGAAGTGGAGGTAAGTCTTCTGTGTCTTTGTAATCTAGGCCAAGATATCTTCAATATCTTCATCATTCATATCTCCCTATTTTGTGAGGATCATTGTTGGAGGAACTTTGAAGGTCACTTTTGGCTCCATTCTGAAATAAGGCCTACCATGAGTTTTTGGAGACTTGGGTATGGTAGTGATGCAATAACCAATGTGTAATTTGTATGTGCCACAACCCTCATCCTAGATCTTAATGCTTGGATTGACACTTGGAGTGGTGGAAGAAGATGGCATGATGGTGGTCGAAGGAGTGGACATGGATGACATGATGAAGGTGCAAAAAGTGGACGTGGATGGTTTGGAAAGTGTGGATAGGTAAATGTATTTGGAAGTAGTGGATGTCAAAGCTTTATGATTTATAGTCAATTTTTATGCAGAAATGCCCCTCAAGTTAGTGCAATACTAGAAGGGGTCAAGATCACCGAGGATGGTAATTTCGGCACCATCGAAAGGAGACTTCAGAAATTGGGGGTAAGTGGACAGTATGGCCTTCAAGGCATGGATCCAAGGTCAATCGAGTAGGATGCTGTAAGGTAGCTCAAGATCCAAAACCTGACACATGGTATCTACAATGACCGGCCCCACATGGATGGGGAGTGTGACGATGCCCTTAGAAGAGCATTCCTCATCATCATATGCCTTTATGACAATGCTTTTGGTAGCATCCCCACACATGCATCAAAGAATCCTAGTGCTTTAACCAGTTTTAGGGAACATGTATTCAATCTTGCTCTACCATCTACTAGGATTGATCTAACCTTGTGTTTATGGATGAAGACTTCAATGTGCAGAGCATCATTGTGAGATGGTTTAGGTGAGGAATAATCTTGGTCCAAAAAGGTAATGTGATGGGGAGTATTCAAGTATCCAACCATGCCCTCGAAGTGATTGACATCAATGTCATTAGGTACGGAAGAATCGCGTAAGAATTTATCAAGTATGGCTTTGTGTGTAGGCGATATGTGTAGTAGCTCGAGTATGGAGATTTCAGCGGGCATTTTACCCAATTCATCGATAAGATTGAATTGAACTTTAGGTTGTGATTTTTTGGCAAAGGGACCAAATATTGTGATCTTTGGCTATCTAGGAGGGGGACTAGCTATTGTGACCTTTCCTCGACAGGTAGTGACATTACATTCTAGGGTCTTCTTAATGGTGATAGTATTGACATATTCATCAATAACTCAGAGGTGATTAATGATAGGTCCATCAGAATAGTCAAAAGAAACACAAGTGTAATGAGATATGCTATTAGTCTTTGGACATGATGTAGAGGGATTATTTGAACCATGATCCTATAGTGGAATTTTTTGAATTGTATGGTCTGATTTTGAAACAAATTGTTGATCATCAAGTTCAATGGTAAAATTTTCAATAAGATCCTATACAAGATTTCTTAATTTTTGACAAGAGGAAGTTTTATGCTCTTTTATATGGTGGTAATCACATACTGCATTTTCATCCCACCATGATGGCTTGAACTAGCCAGGGTCATATGGTTTAGGGTCCTCTAATGTGATGATGATATTTTGGAGAAGCTTCTTGAGAACAACTTCAAGTGGTTCACCCAAAGGGTTGTGTGTTCATCTCTTTGGAGATTGTCTTGTTTGTCCTGGTTGCCCTTGGTCTTGGTTGTTCTAGGTAGCATTTTTTGTGGGTGATGGTGTGGCCATAGGTTTGTTTCAGGGTTGAGGTCCTTTGAAAGTGATTGCAGGACTTGCCATGTTTACTACTTTTGTGTCAACAATGCATTCATTGGTGATATGATTATTTTTAACCCAATACTTGTTTTTTTCACTAGGTGGGTTTGAATTTGGGTTTTTTGTGTTCTTGTTGTCATATTTGAGTTCTCCTTTAGCAATCAGGGCGTTTTCAAGTTGGATTCCCTTTTCGACAAGATTTGTGAAAGTGTTGCAACTATGAAATTGTAAATTGTATTTCAAGGGGCCTACAAGTTTTTGGACAAACATGTTCACCTTCTCTTTTTTTGGTATCTTGATAGGACATTGACTAGCCAAACCTCACCATCTTTGGAAGAATGGATTAAAGGTTTCACCAATGTCTTCTTGAGTATTCGTACATAAATTGGAAATGGTAATGTCGGTGTTGATGTTATAAGAATAATTGTCTACAAATTCATCAGCAAGTTCATCCCATGACTTTATTTCTTTAGGAAAGGTAGAAAAATATTCTAGTGCAGGACCTGCGAGTCTCCTAGGGAAGAGTCTCATCAGATAGGTATGTTTTTATGAAACTTCCATGCAACTAGTCATAAATTCCCTTATGTGCTCAATGGGATTATTCTTGCCTTTGTATTTGGAGAAGTTGGGTACCACATACTTTGGAGGGAATGGTGGCATGTGTAAGTTCATGCCAAATGGGTATGGCCATAAATCATAAGATGTATGTGTCTTCTTGTTGGACAATTGCATGTTCTCCACTTTTTTTTGTAGGGCAGCAAGTTGAGCCATGAGTGCACCCACTACAAGATTGTTTGTGGTTTCACTCATGTTGGTGATGGGTATCGTATGAGTCCCCACTAGTTGAGAAGGTATTTTATGAGCTAGAATATGTTGATGTGAAGTGTATTGTACATTTTGGTTTGGAATTTGTTGGTATTGAGTGTTTTGAGTGGGGACATGTTGCTACATGTGGATATGAGATGCATATGTAGGAATGTGTGTTTCAGTAGTGTTAGATTGTATATGTGGAATTTATTGCCCTTGCATGTTTTGATAACCAAATGGAGTCATGTGGTGTATTACTTGGGTTCCTTGTCCGAATTGGTGAATGTGACCATGTGGGATATTGGTATTTTTCTTTTACAAAATATGAGTGTAGGTATTGACTTGTGATGGGATAGGAACATTGTGTTGAGGTCCTTGAATAGTAACTCATCTTTTATTCCTCTTGAATGGGTTTGATGATTTTGTTCACATAGTATTTGTTGAGGATCCAAGGAACATATTTGATGATGTCATTCCCATAGTGCTAGATGAAGACCCAAACAAAATATTGGATGAATTTTCTCCCATTGTATTGGTTGAGTCCCAAATGTAGCCCTAATAGTTTGTGAAATAATTTTTGATGAGTGTAGGATTGACTGGGATATGGTTTGTGATATGGTTGATTTTCCCACCATAGATTTTGTATTGACCATGTTGGATGTGTTTTGGGTGGAGGCACCACTAGAAGTAGCATTGATGGTGTTGGTTGCATTTTGTGTGGTGGCACCAGTAGAGGTATTGTTTGCATTATGTTGTGGTATCAATTTTGGTTAACTAGTTTATGTTGTAGGATCGAGGGACGCAACTCTTAAGGTGTTAATGTTGAATCCCCATGTAAATTTAGCCCCTTGGTCTAGAAGCATAGTTAGATATCATTCAGAATCTTGTAAGACCAATTCTTCTACAAAAGAAGCCACTTCGGGATCTTGGGCAATGGCTTCCTTATCCTCCATGAATACTTGTCCATTTTCATCTCTTTGTATAAATTTCTCAGAGGGGTTGCATGAGGAAGATTCCATGTTCATTTCACTAAAGGGGTTGATGAATGGTGACCCCATATTTATGTTGAAATTCATATCATTAGGAAAATTGTAAGGGTTGTTGTCTTGTCCCAAGGAATCCATTTGTCTTCTCTTTCTTTGAAGCCTTGTCTCAACCATATAAGATTCGCTCAAAAGAGGGAAAATGAAAGATGACCAACTTTATATGTGGAAATGATATGACACAATGTTTGTGGATTTTTGGAGGCAATAGTGATTATTTTGTGTAAAGTATTAATGAAGACTAAATTGAATGGATGACTAAATTATGCTGAGGTAAATTATGAAAAATGCTAGACTATAAGAAAACTCTAAAGTTCAATAAAATTTGGTAGAATTTTTGGGAAAGGTCTACTGACCATTCAATGTTTGGTAAATGTATTAATTTGGGTTGTCAAGGGGCTATTTGTAGGATGAAATGACAAGGTGACAAGGTGAGGTTTCCACACTAGACTTATGAGTTGGAAATAGCTCACAAAAGACAGAAACTAAAAGAGGTGACTCTGCTTAAGTCCAATGACAACCTACTTTTGAAGGCAACAATTTGACAAAGTATGGTAAGTGTTCCTATTATAAAGTCTTAAAAATGAGAACCTAAAAGTTGGTCTATGCTGAAAAAATGATGGTGAATCCTAAGAGATAACTAAAATTTGCAATGGTAAACTAAGTGTAAATTAGAATGCAAGGATGGATTCTTTTTGAGCAATTATTTTTCTAGTTTTGAATAGAGAATACTTGAAGGAAGATGTTTGAAAGAAAATTGAAAGTGTTTGGTCTCAGATTTTTTACAGTAACAATGATTTTTCTAAATGATAGGAAATTGCATCGTTTTAGGTGAAAAATGCATTGTTTGGGATCAAATGTGTCTCAACTTCAACAAATGTGTTGTTTCAGATCACAGATGCGGTTCAAGAAATCAATTGTGTTGCACAGGAAAGAAAATGCATTTCAACATAGGTGAATGTGTTGTTATAGTTAGCAAATGTGGTTTAGGAGAGCAATTATGGCTCAAAAAGTCTTGAATGTGGTTCATTATGTCGAATGTGTTGCATAATATAGCAAATGTGTTGCAGAGTGAATAGAAATCTAGTGCCTTTGCAATTTTGGTAAATTTTTTAGGATTTTTTCAATTTGAATGTGTTTTTCAAGGTCTGTGAAGGATGTTTATTTTTTCATTGTTTAATAAAACACTTGGCAACCACATGGTTTTGTCTTTGAATGAAACGAGTGTTACCTATTTTTATCTATAGCTGAAAATAGGTAGAGTTGAATTGCATTCATCATGGAAGGTGCACATGTGATGCAAAAAAAGTTCTACTAAGTATTCATTGCTGAAATAAATATGATTACTTTTTAATTTTCAGTATTATTATACAAGTAATTGTAACAAAAAAATCATAAAATTGCATAATGTTTGCTATTTTATTCATATTGTACAAACCAAAGTCCCACACAAGCCATGGGAGTAGCTTAATTTGATCTTTTTAATCAAATAATGAATACAAAAAAGAAATGTGCACAACACAACTGAAGATAATATAGGTATAATAGAGAAGTTGATTTGTCATTGCCTAGAATGACAAATCATTGTCACATTCAAAGTATTTAGTTTTCGTGTCTCCAAGTTGTAGCAACTCTGAGCTCTAAATGCATCTACAAGATTGTAAAAACGTGGTGTTAAAGAAATGACGAATCACATCCTACCTCATGCCTACATTACCAACAAAGATGTAATAAATATTCAATTAGGCATGCATTAGATGATCAAAAACAAGTCATCATAGAGATAAGTATTCAAAGAGCACAAAGTTCAATGGAAGCTTTCAAATTCAATTATTTTGCTAACTTGTTTGTTAATTGTGCAGGTACAGGGTTATCATTTTATGATTCATCAGCTATGGCATTTCAGTATGTGGAGGAGAATGGGCTCCCACAAGGGTTGAGCCTAGCATACTTCCCTCTTAGTTCTTGAGAGGGATTAAGATGATTTCCATCAATAAAAGTCTCATTTGATAGCTTTTAGAAGCCATTGATGTTGATAGGAAAAATTTCATAAACTTAATGCAGTCCATGGGAGAAAGGAATCATAGTCATCATGATTTATATTACAATGTACCTTTAAAATGCCAATACTTTTCCAAATCAAGGACAAAAAATAACAAGTGAAGAGTCCCTGAGATAATCAAATGATAGTGGAGATCAAAGAAGCGCAACACATGGAAAAATTCACCCTCACAAAGTATAAAGGCAGAGATCATACTATAGGTATTGAGGTAGATATTAAGGGACAAAAATATTAGTCATTCTCTTGAGAATATAGTGAAATATTCACTATTCCAAAACAAATATATGGTGGTATTTTCACTATCTAAAAAAGGATTATGAAAGGTACAATCAACTTTACATTTAAAACCTTAAAGAGCTTCACAATTATATCATGGGTTTCCATACTTTGTAATTAATTTAAGGGGACAACAAAATATGAGAGAACATCAAAGCCATTCACATAGGAAGCACATTCCAGTTCAAGGGTTTGGATCACAGTCCTAGTTAGGGGAAAGCACATCAAATGTAAGGACAGTGATCAAGGTAAATGGACTATCCTAAACACAATGAGCAGCAGTCAAAGGCACTGTGAAATAAGGTATAGTCATTACAAAGAGGGCTTAGAGTCAATAGTTGCATCTATTTTGGTATTTGACAATAATGCATGACAACTATAGTTATAAAGAGTGGTCAAATAATGGACAACCTAAACCATATTTGAAATAAATCTTTGATAATGACCAACAATATAGAGTTATAGAGCAACAACCTTGTTTTCATGACTTTACAAACATTGACTATGCAATGGAGCATCCTAGGAGTAGCAAGTGACTCATTAAAATGATTACAACATAAGTACTCAGAACAACAATGAGATATTAATGAAGGAATTCAAATCATGAATCAACTATATCAAGGTTATCATTATCAAAGGATAGAATTTGCATTGATCTTGAAGATATAATTCATATAGACATGGACAACAATATCCAATGATTAATGAGCAAAACAAAGTCACAGTCCATTGTCAAAGTGAGGTGTCATTACTTGAAATGCCAAACTACACAAGGTCAAAGAATAGTTAAAAGACAAAATTTAAAAGTTGGGGTGAGCACAGTATTATATTGAAACATTTAGAATCTATTGTCAAGTGTTGGAAGCCAGGAAATTTCTACCTGTTTTTGTTCTTTAAGGGTTTATGACAATCTTGAAGGAGTTCCCAGTCCCGATTGAGATGAATGGGCAAGCAATGTTATGTTACAATCGTGCTAAGTTGAAGAGAGATATCTGCTATATCTTGTGGTACAGAAAATCAAAAGGGAAAAGATGAAGGTGAGTTTTAAGTAGAAACACAAAAGAACTTACCTCGTGGCCACGAAGAGTTCAAGGCATAAAAAACACATATATAGAAATTATTGAATCTCTTTAAAGATAAAACCCAAGTGTTACATGAAAATAAACCCTCAAAAGCATCAAGAAATTATGGAAGCTGCTACTTGAGGATTTCCATACTCTTCTTTGTTTCTAAAAATGGCCAAACCCACAATGATTTTTATGGTGAAACATTTATATAAACACAGTAAGAAGGAGGTCAAAGCCATAGTTTCAAGGAAATGAAAGAAAAATAATATAATTCGTGGCCATCTAAAGACATAGGAGTTTACAAAACCCAAGTAAAGACCAAGCTTGAAGTGAAACACATGAAATAATAGTAATAGAGGTCACAGTTTTCATATTTTACCACAATAATGCAAGATATTCTAAGATTTTTTGTGCAAAGGGGACGACTTACCAGATGCAAAGACATGATTCTTTCTCTTGCATGAGAATCTCAGACTCTAGTTTTGACCTGAGAAGCTCCAGATCTTGGCTTCAACTCTTGGATTTTTCTAGAAACCTCCATTGAAAGAAGCTCAAAGAAACACTCAAACATTAGAAAACCATGGTGACATAACTTCAACAAAGTTGTGAATGAATAAAATGATTAGGGTTTGAGTATTTTACTCACCCTAATCCAAATAATGGTGGGGTTTTGTCCAAAATTTTCAAAGTTAAATCATTTCATGATTATTTTCCCCATTGTCTATGACTTCAAAGTCAATCGACCTAATGTGAAAAATACCCACGAGTGTGATAATGCCACCAAAGCACTAATTCATGTGTGGTATATGTTGCATGGAGGATCTAGGTCTTGACTATAAGTTCAATTGACCTCATGATATTGAAAATCATGAATTTGAAGTTTCTTCGAAGATTCATTTGATTAAATGTTAAAGTGATATCACATTAATATTTTTCCATTCACATATTCTACTTTTATTACATGATGTTGGATATTGGATATGAGGGTTAATATTTTCAATTAACCTCTAAGAATATGTTTTGCATGATTATTTGTAAAGTTAATTAAATAAATGATAATTTATAAATCATTTAATTAATTAGACTATTTCAAATGCAAACATTAACATCAAGCTATCCCTGAAACATGCATGATTGATTTAGACATGAAGATAGAGTTCTGATGTGCATGGGCGAGTTGATATAAACGAGGCAATTTTTGCATGTTTTTGCCCCATTTTCAAGGATTTCCAGTTCAATTAGAGTGCCCCATGGGTCAACTATGATTTTTCCTTGATTTTGAGCGTGAGTTCACTCGATTTCACATGATTTTGAGCTCTTCTTTTCATGGTTTTTCTTTTTTCTCAAATTTCACTTTGGAGTTATCGATTTGGCACTCGGGGTTGACTTTTAGTTTCACTTACATGCCTTTGACATGATTTTTGTATATAGTGAATGAATTAGTCATTTATCATTAGTTCTTGATCATTTTCCTTTTGTATTTTTGCAAAGGATGATGATTTTGTAACTCAACATTCATAGTTTATTTTATTTGAGTAGGTTCTTACAAGATTATTATTGTCTATTGTAGTATTTCCTTTCATCTTTACAATAGTATTAGGTTTTTCCTTCAAGATTTCAGACATCATTCTTATGTTTGATTTTGTTTGAATTTTATTGTGTTTCAATATTGAAACCTTTATCTTTTTGTCTCAATCATAAGTGTATGTATTTATTTAAGTTTAATTCATAGGTTATACACTAAGCACATGATTTAGGAGTATCTTCTTAATTGTGAAAATACTATCCGTTTCCTCTGAAAGAAGATAGTTTTATCAGAGCCTCTATATGAAACATTTATGTGAGTTTGAACTATTCAAATTTTGTTGTGCAATTAGAGGTATTGAGATTTTATTGTGAATCAAGCTGCAATTTCATCAAGAGTTAGGTACATCACCACAATTTAATTTTTAGTTTACCATAAATTTTAGCATCTTATTCCCTTTTCCCAAATAGTTTCATTTATAACCAAAAGATCAAATAGGAAGCTGACCTAGAATCCAAAGGTCTAATTTCATAATAGACACCCACAACCTAAAATTAGTCCAATATTACAAGGGATTGTAGAGCTTTTCAGCCTTGCATGTGGGCGCAAATCCCTATGATAGAAAAAAGAATAATGAAGACAAGCACAATCCTAGGTTGGAAATGACTATATTCACTAGACCCCACGTGGATTTTGCTCCAACCACACTTATTCTTAGCGGGTGACTAAAAATATTGGCCACACAAGCTCCCCCAAAACAACACTCACTTATCGAGTCAACCAAACTTTGATCCCTCATAAATCTCCCATGATAGGCTCTTCACCTCTACTAAGAACTATGAGAATGTGGGTGCCTTGGAAATGATCGTTGCTTCACCAACAAATAGAAAAGGTTTTTGGTAACTACACAAAAGGTTTTTAGTAAGGGCACCCATTCAAAAGGCCATGCAAGAGTCAATATTAGCTCTGATAAGGAGGCTTCCCAACTTGCATAGGTTATGCTCTATAGGTTTTGACACACCACAAGGGTATTGAGGGAATCACTATCACTTTCTTGTCTATAGGAAGTCATGTAATAATGAGGTTTTTTCAACATTAAAATTTATATATTGGTCAGGAGTGCTTGGATTTTAGCTTGTTACCGGTTTGAGTCACCTTGGGGTGAGTACTTTTTCTCACCAAGGAAGGTCCAATTCCTAGAGTCAATAACAGTTTCTCTTGCACCAAAGATCGCACAAGTGTGCAAGGGGAGAGGATACTTCTATTATTGAATTGGGGTTACACAAATTGCAAACAATTATTTCTTTTAATTATCCAAGCTTAATGTGAGTGATACACATCAAACACTTTGTTCATTTTAAACCCAACAAAGTGTGAGACAAACAAGGTTCATTTTAAGCCCATGAGTGTGTATGCATGTTCATTTAAACCAATGAGATGTGAATGCAACAAGTTGTTTGTGATTGTTTGTTTGACTGATTTAAGATTGTAAAAATAAATCAACAAACAAAGGTTAGACTCCTTTTGCAACTTGCCACATGCTACAAATAGAATATTAGTAACCCCAAAAACCTCTAAGCTATTAAACAGAAAATAGAAACCTAAAAAATTCTATCAAAATCCAAATATTAAATTTTACCAGATGATTATGTCATTTGTACAACAAATGCATCATAGAGCCGAAAGCATATTTTTCCACATAGATGCGTCATTTTGCAAAGAAAATGTGTCGTGACAAAGCAGATGCATCGTTATGGTTAGCAAATGCGGCTCGATATTTCAATTACGTCATTCTGCAGATCAAATGCATCGTGACATAGCAATTATGGCTTAGAAAGTTTCAAATGTGGCTCTCCATACTTGTACCTACAAAAACACAAAAAGACCATGCAAAAATTTATAAAAATGAGTGTTTTGGCATCGAGTTCACCAATGTAACTAGGGAAATATCAGGTTAGCATCATGAAGCATACACAACATAAACCCAAGTAAAGAAATGAAGGACAAAGGAGTTAGAAAGCATGAAAATAAAGAACAATGTTATCAAATGTCTTCAACCTCCATTGATCACCTTCATTGTGCCTTCTCTATTTGGTGCAAGTAGGTAATTTCCCTTAGATTTTTTATTAGCAACCTATGACTATGACAATTTCCAAAGAAAACTTTCAAGGATTCTAATCTGAAAGCTTCACAATGCAAGTATCCAAACATGAAGTAAGCTTAAAGTATGCAGAAATTAGCCAAAGCATGAAAATGTCTAAAGCATGAAGTCAAGAGATTAAGAGATGTCAAAATGAGGCCAAAATTGCCTTTTTATAGAAAAGTCAATTTTGGATGAATGGGCAAGATTGTTAGTTGAGAAATTCCCTAAGATCAATGGCTAAAATTAGATGTGATAAACCACAATTAGGGTTAGGGCAACATTAGGGTAAAATTTGAAATGAATGGCTAAGATTTGATTTTAGAAAATCAAATCAATGGACAAGAATGCATGTGACAAGAAGATGTGGAACAAAAAAAGAGGAAAGTGGGGAATTAAAATAGAAATTTAAAATTAATTCCCTCAAGAGGTTGAGTTGACCTTTTAAATTAAAAATCAATTTAATTCAAAAGTGGTGGGGCCATGTGATAGTAAATAATGTTCTTAAATTATTTACTTGGAGGAAAATTAGGAAGTGGGACAATTTAAATAACTGATATATTTAAAATTAGAAAGAGGGTGGGCAAAATGGATAATAATTAAATAAATTAAAGAAATTTATTTAATTATGAGAAGACATAATGAATTAATGATACATTTAAATAAATAAATAAAATTTATTTATTTAAATAATCAAGAAGGAATAATGGATAAGTAATAATTAAATAAATATAAGAATTTATTTAATTATGCAGAGACAAAAGAAATTAGAGACGTATTTAAATAAAATATTATTTATTTATTTAAATAGTCAGGGGGGATAAAAAGCATGAATTAATTAAATAAATAAAGAATTATTTAATTAATAGTTGAAATTGGACCATAGGACATAATTAAATGATTTAATTATGTTAGGAAGAAATATGGAGAAAATATAGTTCGTAGGCCTAGGTCAATTTTATGTGTCTACACCTATAATTATGATGGTTGTACGATCATACAAATGGAAAATGAGGGTGAATTTTTTTCCTTAGGCTTCGAGTGAAGTGCTCAAATTTTAGCAATTTTATAGTCAATCTTAGGGTTTTAAAGGCTTTTGAACATGATGGAAAGGTCGATTATGGCCTCAAGTGCACCAAAAAATCAGCTACATCCTGGATCTAGTAACCTTCACCTCATTTGAAACCCTTGTATATCTATCAAAATATAATGATTTTTATTTATTTATTTTTATTAGACTGCAAGAATCAGGTAGCACGACCCCCTATAAACTACAGTGCGCTTGGTAAACTTATTAACGTGACCAGCAGTGCTAGCACGACACGCCCTCTAGTACCACGGGGGTGGGGGAGACTAGACCTCGTGACCAACCTCCTACAACAGGAAAGATTTAGCCAACCGAGCTAGGGCCCCAACCCCATAATGAAATTTTATGAAATGAAAGGAAAACCTAACATTTTTTGGCATCCTAGATTCAACAGTGAGGTCCTTGAAATCCCCAATCAAAACCATCAAAATATTCTAGCCAAACTATCTTATCTAAACATCTAAGACTTCTATAAAAATTAACTAGGACCTAAGTGGACTTAACATGTAAATAGGACCTCACTAATAACTAGTTAGAAAAATTGTCTATTTATACCAACAATGAGTAGTACTGCATAAGGATATTCCCTTTCATTATTTCTATATTTTATTTGGGTTTTTTTAAAACATGGATGTCTACATATTTCATGCATCTTAGAGCTTTATGTCATCTTGTAGCTAATTCAAATAATCTTTAAGGATGATATTTATAAATATATTTTTTATGATTGTGTCAAGAGAGACAAAAGAGATAGAGGATAGATCACTCTCCTTTAAGTGTATCAAGGAATATAGCTATGATGAAGAAAATGATAATTGTAGAAGCAAGGAAGCAAGAATAGAGCACTAAATTGAGGTAACAAGGAATATGACACATGGTGAAATTATGTGAGTAGTGTGAAATTTTGGTGGTATGATTACTTATCCCATGCAAGAATTCTCGAAGTGGTATGATTATCTATGCACCTACACACATGTGATAGGAAAAGTAAGCAAGTTAGGGATACAACCACCACATGGTATATTATTTTTGACCATGCAATACACCATTCTAATAAAATAAATGATACATTTAACATAAATCACACCTACACTAGTTTGCATGTTCTTTCTACAAGAATATAAAGCTAGGTTTCCTAATCATGTTTTTACTCACATAGTTATATGTGATAAATGATACAAAATGTCATATGTACAATTGAGACTACTATCAAGAAATACAAAAATTAAAGATAGATATCTCATCACTTATGTGGGTAGATTACATCCCAACTCAAACAAGTTCAAATAATAATTATAATTTTTACAATTGACGACTTCAATGTCCCAAATTATAAATTTTCATCAAATTACATTAAAAATGAAAATATACAAAACTAAAGAGTGAAACTCCTTATCACACACACTCTTAAGACTCTCCCAAGCATTTGGGAAAAATAGCAAAGCTATGCCACAGTTTATAAATAAAACGGCCAACAGTTATCCAAATTTTAAACTTGAATCACTAAAAAGTGGCATATATGTTTTGCATTTTGATATGATGTAAACTAGTAAAATATGTATTTTTTAGTATATTTTATTTTGTGATTTTTTTTAAACAAATTAAAAAATTATTTTAAACTAGTTTTTAATAAATTAAAACTATAATTTAGTTGTTGATAAAATGTTGAAAAATGAAGTTACATGAGACGTCAAACTTTTTATAGTATTTTTTTTTTTCTTTCAAATTTTTTGTGTATTTATAACTTGAAACTTTAGTGCATGGATTTTTTTTTCTTTCCAATTTTGATAAATATATATTTTTAAATAAATATTAAAATGTGCATGAATCAAAAAACAATTGTTTCCATTGGATGTCAACTTTCATATTAAATATTTATCTAAAATAGAAAAAAAAATATACCATCTTGAAATAGATTGTTTTATATAATGCATCATATTTTTTCCAATTTTTTTTAACAAGTTTTAGTATTTTTTCGTGGCATGGTAATCAACCTAATATTTTGTGTTGATAACCTAATTTTAGTAAAAATAGAAAATAAAATATAAATAAATAAATTATTAAAATAAATATATTTTTGAAAACTATACTTATGGATCTACAAAAGGGTATTTTTTATATTTAAAAAAAATGTTATTTACATTAGAAGGAGTTATTGAAACTTCAAGTTTTTGAAATAATTTTATTTTTTTGGTAAATTGGACTCAAAGTGGTGCTCCATATACTTTTAGCCAACAATTTTAGTTAAAAAGGTTGTGAAAGTATCTAACTTAGCTAGAATTAATCTTACTAGATCATGTGTTTGACCAAAATTGATTTTTAGTTAGAAATACTTAAATTCAGTTGTGCTGATAAGTTGGCTAAAAGTGTGACACATCTTTGTGCTTTTACCCATTTTCTAGTTCCCAAAAATTATTCAACAACTCCCAACCATATGGAACCCTTAAGCCTACCCCTTTGGAATAGGAGGAAACCATCTAGGAAGTCATGCAACACACACACCAACCAAGACTTGTATAAAATATGACTAACTCGAGAAAATACAAAATATCAAACCCTTCAAAAAGGAAAAAATATATATTTATTTTAAAGAACACACTAATCAAATCATACACAATGGGATCACATGCATAGATCAAGTTCAAAGTCCAACATAAAATGAGAGGTTAACATAGGATTTAGTAGTGAAGTGGCATCATAACTGTTAGAGAAAAATGGAGGTTTAGGAGTACACCTCCAAGACATGGAGATCCTAAAAAATGGCAATGGAATATAAGACTAGTGCAATGTCCTTCCATGTATTTGCTTGGGCGTATAAAATTTTCTTATGGATAAATTTTGTTAATGTTTACTTGTGTAGTTCCCATTCTTTTTAATTAATAGTTTACCTCAACCTCTCATTGTCTTGGCTATGTTCACCATACAAGTGGATGGGAGTCCTTGATAAAGTGACAATATCTCCACTCTTAGCCTCCTTGTGGGGCTACTCATCCTATGAAATACTATGATCATTGTCCTACACCTATGCTGGTGGTCCTCTTTATCAATATTGCAATATTTAGCCATGTTCATAGTCATTTGATCTTGGAAATGTAGTCTTAGATGTAGTCAAAAAATTTAAGATCAAGACTCATCAAATCATTATCAATATAATATCCCCTAATCTTATCAATTTTACAATACACTTTCCAAAAATTCTCCCAAGCCTTTTTAAGTGTTTTGTATGATTCAACATAAAATTGTAAATCACATGAGACTAATGAACTTATGAATCCAAGTATTTTCTCACAATCAAGCTCCCATTTTCCTAATTATTTAGCATTAGTAGGTTGAGGAATGGTTTCATTTAGATAACCAATACAACCCTTTCCCATTAAATAATTTCATATTTACTTTTCTCCATGAAGCATAATTATATGGAGTTAGGAGTTTAATTTGAGATT